>SJYO01029184.1:11718628-12268529 GCA_006410555.1 Capra ibex | reverse complement strand
CCCACTGTTATATGTCGGAACTGCATGAGGAAAAGGATAAACCTTGGTCAGGCAACAAGGTACAGGTCAAGATTGACAACGAAGGACTGGACGTATGTCCAAAGAGTTCTTCGTCCAGTCCACCAGACCATAAGGGTAGAGAAAGTCTTAAAAGGTGTCAAACACCACTAGGTGTGTCAGTTTCCAAAACCGTATCAGTTATTTCGGCTTTATCTACAAAAAGACCTTGAGAGAACGAAAAAGGTACTAGGTCGTTTACAACCGTCAAACTAGAGACCAAGGAGACGGAAAAGATTTTGGTCGAACTTGTAGTCTTCAAGTGCCAAGTGCATAACGACTTCGGACCGAACCTCTTAAAACTCGTAATGAAATGATCGTTCACTCTAGTCACGTTAACACGTCATCAAACTCGTAAGAAACCGTAACGGAAAGAAACCCAAACCTTACTTTTGACTGGAAAAGGTCAGGACACCGGTGACGACTCAAAAGGTTTAAACGACCGTATAACTCACGTCGTCAAAGTGTCGTAGTAGAAGGTCCTAAACTTTATCGAGTTGACCTTAAGGTAGTGGAGGTGATCGAAACAATTATCACTACGAAAGATTCCGGGTGAACTGAAGTGTAAGGTCCTACAAACCGAGAATTGAAACAATCTTCACTGTTATAATAACACCAATATATGATTCATTCAGTAATCGTAAATTTTTCAATCTATTTGATATACATATGGACACCCACATATATATTGGAAAATTCTTCTATAACTGAGATCCTCATCTTTCCAACCTATGATCAAATTTCTCGGTGAAAAATAAAAGAAGTAAACCAACGATCTCGTGTAAGCACAGTCTTGTCGTCTCTGTCTGTGTTTTCGTTCATTTCTGAAGTTATAACCCAATTTCCTTTACCCACTGTGTTTCGTGAGACGAACGTTTGGGTGACTAACCTTCCGGGGGTACTTTATTCGACCGATGATTCAGACGGTCGTTAAATTTTCCAGCAGAATATCCGACCTTTAGTTATCTCGAAGACTAGGTTTTCGAAAGAAAGGTCTTCAACCATTCCCTTTAACAGGTCCTCAAGTTTTATCTAAACGTAAAGGTCTTATGTCGGCATCCCATGAAGCCTTTAGGTGACTTCGTATGTCCCACCAAAAATAGACTTCTAAAATAAATTTGACACTCAGTAGACTCTATTCTCTTAGAGATAGTACGGGATCCTACGGGACCATCGGACGAGTCAACTCACTCTTTCTCGAATTCTATTCCGTCAAAAATACACGACATATCATTTAATACTTTCTATGAAATTCAATACTGAAAAAAAGTTACTTTACAAATGTACAACCGAAACTCGAATGTAGTAGGGTAGCAAGTGAAATCTACTCACACTTCTCACTTTTGGCTCTAATTGTTTCCCTCGCGACACCGAGCTCCCTTCCTTTGACGATTAGGTGTCTTTCCCATGTACTATATAGGACGAGGAGTACTATATATAATCACTCAACATTATCTTATGTTGTTGATAAGATTAACATCATGGTTGATCTTATAATGTCGTACATGACCTGGGGAAACGTTATTGTAACGAATACTAAACTAGGTTAATCAATTATTAACTTTGACAAAAAATTTTTAACTTGGACTCATTCATAGATCTGGGTTGATGATTGAATCTTCTTTATGTCTTCTGTCTCCTTGTACAATTTGTGGTACCCTATCGAAAGTCGTTTTAGGTCCGTCACCTTATGAGACGACCTGTATTTTCTATACACTCCTTGGATATTTATTTTCTTTACATTCTCTGTATTGATAACTAATGTCATACACCTGAAATAAACGTAGGACTAAGTTTATTTGTCCTTTTTCACTGTAAATACTCTGTTGACTTTTAAATAGTACTTACTTATAAACTAATATTAATTTCTGTAATTAAATCTACATAATACTTGTAAAACACCTAAAAATAGAAAAAAGAAAATGTCTATATGTAACAATATCTAATTTAATACGTTATAGAAAATAAACTGAGTTTTATTATGTCCTTACCTAGACAAGAGTGGTGAGATAAGTGGTAACACGACTACCACGATTTAATTTCTTTTAGATTTGTTTATCTCTCACTACGGTACAATTACACCACTTTTTGAACTTAACAATTATACGGTTAAGAGAGGTTTAGTTAGATATGCAATTTGTCTTAAGGTTAGTTTTAAGGTCGTCCTATGAAACATCTCTAGTTGTTCGATTAATTTTTTGTATACTTTTTCGTATCCTTTATCTTTTCGGTTTTGTTAAACCTTTCTTTTGTTTCAGTATCCTGAGTGCAATATACGGGAGTCCCGAAAGATATTTCGTTGTCATTAGTTTACAGTCCTATTTGTATGTCTACTGACCCAGTCTTATATCAGATATTCATCTAGATGTGTCTACACGATTTAACTAAAAACTGTTTCCACGTCTCCGCTAAGTTACCTCTTTTCATATCAACAGAGTTGTTTACGAAAACCTAGTTTATTTGCAGATATACGTTTTTTATTTTGATTTCTTTTACAATTGGATTTGATATGTTATAATTGAGTTTTTTTAGTATGTTTCACATCTTCTTTTATAAGGACTAGACTACAAGTCATTTCTTAAGAATCTGTATTATAGTTTCTGTACTAAGTATTTTCTTTTTTTACTAATAAATCTTGTAGTCTTAAAATTTAAGAGGAGAATCTTTCTGTGATATAACTTTAATTTCGTGTCAGATATATCTGACCCTCTTTTATAAACGTTCGATATATAGACTATTTCTTAAATATACGATAGAAAGATATAGAGTTTTAAGTTGTCATTCTTTTGTTTGTAAGGTTACTTTTTTTTTACTCACTACCCTTGTGTCCCCAAGAAATATGAAAAGACAGATGAAGACGTAGTTTTAGATTTTATATGAGTGGGGATTTTTACCTCAGACTCTTTAGACCGGTATGTATAAATACTATTTTATGTCCGAAAAGATATCCACTCTAAATAGCAAAGGAATAAACACTATCTTATACCCGAAAAGATCCACTTTAAATGTCAAAAGAATCTATCGACTACTACTCCTACTATTATTACTACTACTATCTATTCTATCTATAACAATCACAATCAACGAATCGGCACAGGTTGAGAAACTCTGGTGTACCTGACATCGGTACGTCAGAGGAGACAGGTACCTTAAGAGGTCCGTTCCTATGACCTCACCCAACAGTAAAGGAAGAGGTCCCGTAGAAAGGCTGGGTCCCTACCTTACGTCTCACAGGACGTGATATCCGTCTAAGAAGTGACAGGCTCGGTGGTCCCTTCGGAATATGTACAAATATATCCTCGATAAAAATTATATAACATCTCGTAAAAATTTAGTTTACGAAACGTCAAATATTTTATATTCATACGAGACAGGTGTGGAGTCTTGTTAATTCAGTCTTAGGGACCTCAAACTCCGGACCTGTACCCGTATAAAAGGTTCAAAGAGTCCACTAAGATCATATGGCGGTCCCAACTGTTGGTAACGAAACCCTCTTAACACTATTCTTTCACTTCCGAGTAGGAAATCACACTTTTCGTGAGTTTCGGGTGAAAAAGGACTTCGTTCGTGGTGGTGACATTAGTGAGTGGGTCGTGTTCTCGAAGTGAGTGTGGGACGGGACAGGAGTGTGTGGCTTTACAAGAGAATTTCGGAGATCCCTAGAACTAAATATCGGGAAAACAGGAGAAAGTACACAGAGGAAGAGCGGTCCTATGATTTACCTGTACCTCCATAGATTCGTTGAGAAAAACTCGTACACACATACACACAAAGTGTCTAGCTTTCCAGTGTCTCATATCTAAAGGGTCCCTGTTTCTTTTCACATTGTCTCTTGTCCAGTGACTTAGTTAAAGTCTTCACCATAGACATTCAGTTATTCGTCTTCGCTTCGTGTTAAACCAAGAACAGTACGACGATGGAAAATATTAACCCCTTTATTTCCTCTTTTTGTGTGGATTCTCTAGTCGGACCGATCGTAGAGACAACAAACCTTTCAAGAGAAAGATAGAGACAGAACGGGGAATTCGTAATCTATTCTACCTAAGTCACTTGAATCCGGGTACCTCAAGTATCAGATACTTTGGGGATTTTAGGATACGTTTTAAGAAACACACACACATAAAAAGATTCTTCTTCAGGTAGTCTAAGAGTTTCTTATAATTGTTAGACCCTGAAGGGACCACCAGGTCACCAATTCTGACACGAGGGTTATGTCCCCCGGGTCCAAGTTAGGATCCTCTTCCGTTACCGTGGGATGAGGTCATGAGAACGGACCTTTTAGGGTACCTGTCTCCTCGGACCATCCGACGTCAGGTACCCCAGCGATCCTTAGCCTGTGTTGACTCGTTGAAGTGAAAGTGAAAAGTGAAAGTACGTAACCTCTTCCTTTACCGTTGGGTGAGGTCACAAGAACGGACCTCTTAGGGTCCCTGCCCGGACCACCCGACGGCAGATACCCCAACGTGTCTCAGTCTGTACTGACTTCGCTGGATCGTCGTCGTCGTCCAAGTTAGGAACCAGTCTTTTGACCTACGACGTACGATATTTATTTTTCGGACGTACGGTTTTCTTTTTAGAACACACGGAGTCGATTCTGGACTACATCAGTCTATTTAAAAATTTTTTCTTATAGTTGTCAGTGATAGAATTTGTTTCCATATGTACACACGTGTACGTGTGTGAACATGTGAGTGTGTGTGTAGGACAGAAATCCCTACAAAATCAAAAACCAGTGTGGGTCGTCTGGGGTCTCAATAAAGACGTCCACTTTTTATCGACTAGACTAGAGTGGTGACGAAGAAAAGAAAAGGAAAACGTGAATGAAAATCATAGACGGGATATGACTACAGGTAAAGAAACCAATAGTCCAGAATGTGACACACGTGTCCCAATGTATAGTTCGACATTCGGTAAAAGTCGGTAACCATCAAGAATGTAGATGAGTAGGACTTGAGTAGGAGCTGAAATAGGACGAACACGCCGGGGTGAAGGTCCAAGGACGACGACCCGGAAGGGTACATTGACTGAGTGTTTACTGATGATGTACGGTGATGGTCTAGAGTCAGGGGTGGGTAAGAACTGGACGGAGGAGAGAACCGGGAATTATCGACTCCTCATGTCTTACTATTTGTCTTGATAGATCAATGTCCCTTTACCAGGTGTATCCGTTCGTCACCTTTTACTTTAGGTCGAGCTAATTCAATCCTAGTCCAATGTTTCCAGAAACTTTATTCCGACTGTGTCACCTGTAGGGGGCGTGGGTGGGTGGTTCCTCTTTTACTCCTTGGTGACCTCTAAAAAATTGACCCTTTTATCGTACTAGTTTCGTTACGAAATCCCGTCGTAAAGACTTTTTCACTACCTACATTATAATTAACTACAATGTACTTTTTTCTTCAAAACACCAGTTAATTCGTACCCTTTACGACCCAATTTCTTTCAATTTCTACAAAGAAATTAGTGTCTTGAAGAGTCTGGGAAATTGTACGATTAGAACATGTAGTACTTAAAAGTCCTCCCTAAACTTGTAAGAGACCAAGGATTTGAACGCAATCGTGTTTTAGGAGAAAAAATTACCCCCAATTTCCGTTGTTGTTTTGTAAGGATTTGGTGTTAAACCCTTTGTGTTGGAATCTTTCGAATTAGACCGGTACCATATCTCCACTCCGTCTTCACTCGACTTTCGTCCGGACCTCTGACACCCGTCGTTTCGTCTTCGTCGGGTACGATGGTGGAGCTGCCACTCTTAATTCACCCTGACCGCTCGGTTCTTTGACACACTTCTTGTTGTCATCCCTGACTCCAATTCGAAGACTTCCTTCCGTCTTCGACAGAATAAAGAGAAAATAGTGAATGTTACATCATAGATCGTTTTTAAAACGTATAATCTCTTTATGTGTATGAGTGACCGGTAATATTATAAAGGTCGTGGTCTCTAAATTATTTGAATGAAAAAAGACAAGGTGAGATTTTCATCAAATGGACCACAAAAATCTGTATTAATCGTGTTAAACGTTTTGATCAAATGATAAGTGTAACGTTGTCATTTGATGATTATCAACCCTGACCCCAATAGATTTGACTCTCTCAAAGAAAAATAGGTGAAAGTTCCGTCTAACATTTAAAACCACTGTCACAACCTGACTCTTGAAAACATACTTTCTCTCCTTCCTTTCTTCCTCCTACTTCTATTTCTTTCTTACAAGATAGGGTCCCTGTGAAACTAAACAATGAGTGAGACGGAGGGTTTCGAAAGTACCATAGTAAACCGGTTATCGATATATCCAATGTCTCAGTACCAATGCACTTTTTGTGAGTTGTTATTTTCAATTGCTCAAGTGATCGGTCTCCTTGGACTGACTCCATTCTTTAAAGTCTCGTTTTAATCTTCTTTAAGCCGAACCACATAGTCCCAAACGTCTTAATCAGGGGTACTGAAATTTTAGGAGTACAGTACCGAGAGAGTTAACTACGGTTCAGTCAATATTGTTCAACACCTCAAATCCGACAAGAGGGTTCTAAACTGAAATTGAAATGAAAGACCAGTGTAAAAATTTAATTGATTGTACAAAGACTGAAAAGTATCGGAGAAAATCATCTTCGTCAGGGACCACTTCCGTATTCTGTGTACCAAAGGGTTCTCTCAAGGTTGTCGGAAGTCATGTAGTAGGTACCATCGACTTCTAAGAATCCGTTATTTATGTCGGAGTTAAGGTCACCTCGACTTGACATGACAGTGAGGGGGGTTCCCACGACTCGATAGATATATTTGGAAATGTGTCGTTTTGATCGTATAGTCAGACACACAGATAAAGAAGTGGACATTTTATACATATTATTGTCGTGGATGAAGTACACTAACTCTCTTTCTAAATTCCTCAAGTAGTACATTTCGTGAAACATGTTACGGACTATTATCATCCACGAGTGACAATTGATAAAAATGGTAATAACAACAACGACGACAACAACAATTATCTTGTGTAATAGTTTCGACTTGTTAGATTGTTCTATGTTGATATATCACCAACCGTCTTCCTTGCAAAAGGATATCCTTGTACGGGATAAATGAAGTAAGATCTGGAAAGATATGGAAAGAGTGAACGTAGGAGTTTCGAATAAAGGAGATGCCTTTTGACTCACATTTTAGGACTCAAAGAAACGGTACATCTGGGGAAGTTTACAGGGGTCTGTGGTTATGTCTGACTTCGTGAGTTCAAAGGTATTTCATTATTCCGTTCCGTCGTTACTTTCTTCTGACACTACTCTTACGAGGGTTCTTATTCTTGGTTCAGAAAAAGTAAAAACTTAAGAGTCAGATCACGTCCCGGACCGGGTCTCATCTACGAGTCACTTTAAAGTGACTTAACGTTCTCTTCTCTTCCTTCTTCATCAAGAATCGGAAGGGATCGTCTCCAATGTCACAATCCGTCATCTTCTTGACTCCCCCCCCCCATGATAATGGGTGTCGTACTGACCCCTGTACCGTTCCGAAAGTAAAGTCTCAGTGAAAGAGAATGTAATCTATGTTTAAGTAATAAGGAAGTTCTACCGGAGTCGTAGGACACAACAGTAGTAGTTGGTGGTCGTTCGTGATACCACAATGCTCGTCTTCCATGTCAAGACTTTCGTGTAGGACGGGTCTCACTAATATGTGCGACCGGGCATTACGATGGAATAGAAGAGTCATGTCAGAAGTGAGAAATTTTGCAATTCTATATATGAGATACGATAGAAAACAACCACCGAGTCACCATTTCTCAGGTGGACAGTTACGTCCTCTATATTCTCTATGTCCAAGTTAGGGAACCAGTCTTCTAGGGACCTCTTCCCTTACCGTTGGGTGAGATCATAAGAACAGACCTCTTAGGGTACTTGTCTCCTCGGACCACCCGATGTAAGGTATCTCAGTGTTTCTCAGTCTGTGCTGACTCGTTGATTTGTTGTTGATGTTGTTGTCCTATATATGAAATATGATAGTTCCTAATTGTACGTCGTCTCTAATGTACTAGACTGATTGTACCTCTTTCGGTCTAGAGTCGAGCAGACACCCTTTAGATATTAAAAAAGTTAGGAAGACATAATATTATAGAAAACTATGAAAATTATTTACTATAATAATGTGTTAATTTACATAATATGAGAAATATCAAGATAAGAAAATGTAAACTAATCCGTACACCATTCATGTACCAAGAGGACTTATTGTTACATTCTTTCGTAGGAAGAACATCTCAACCACCGGTCAGAAGACCATGAGATACAAATATAGACTACAGAAAGAGACTGTGTGACCGTATCTTGTGTATCCGATTCACTGAGAATGAACGTTTCTGAACTACCCCGGTTCCAGGACCGACGTATTGGTTAGGTTCCCACGTCAAAAAAAGTTACCATCCTTGTTACCGTACTTCAGTTTAAACCTGTTTCTTGGTTCTCTTAAATACTTAGTTCTGACAGGTTTCGTTATCTTAAATTATATATCATACATTTTTTTTATTGAGTTTTACCTAGTTTCGGGATTTAAGTATCTTCTTTTGTATTCCCGTTTAGAAGTAATGACACCAAACTTCGTGCCAAAGAATTTATCGTGTGGTTTTCTTGTCCATTGTTTTCTTTTTTATAATAAATTTACGTGGAGTAATTTAGTGTTGCAACACTTAGTTGATATGAAGTTATATTCAACCAATTCAATTCAATTCAGCGAGTCAGCACAGACTGAGAAACGCTGGGGTACCTGACATCGGGTGGTCCGAGGAGGCAAGTACCCTAAGAGGTCCGTTCTTATGACCTCACCCAACGGTAAAGGAAGAGGTTATATTTTACTCTCCTAAAAAATTTTACGTAAAGCGACTTTCACTTTCGACCCCGAAGGGACTACCGAGTTACATTTCTTAGGTAGACGGTCACGTTCCCTGTGCCCAACCTAGGGACCAGACCCTTCTAGGGTGTACGACGTCTTGTCGATTCAGGTACATGGTGTTGATGTCTCGGACACGAGATCTCGGACCCTTGGTGTTGATGACTCGGGTACGTGTTGTTGATGACTTCGGGTACGTGGGATCTCGGACACGAGTTGTTGTTCTCTTCGGTGGTGTTACTCTTCGGGCACGTAGTGTTGATCTTTCATCGGGGGTGAGTGGTGTTGATCTCTTTCGGGCTCGTCGTTGCTACTGGGTCGTGTTGGTTTTTATTTATTTATTAAAAAAATTTCACTTTTGGAAATACGTAGTTTCCTGTAGTTGGGTGTATTACCCTCTTTTGATGGACGTTTAGTATACAAACTATTCTTAAATTATAGGTTTTATATATTTCTTAAGGATATTGAGTTGTTGTTTTTCTGTTTATTAGGTTAAAAATTTACCCGTTTCCTAAACTTTTCTGTAAACGGTTTCTGCTATATGTTCATCGGTTCTTCGTGTTCTGTTTTACGAGATGTAGTAATGAAAAATCCCTTTACATTTCGTTTTGGTTTTCTTCTCTGATGAAATGAAGATGATCTTGTCGATAGTAGAAATTTTTTAGTCTTTTATTGTTCACAACTACTCTTCAACCTCTTTAACGTCGGGAGTACGTAAACGACTACTCTTACATGTTACCACTCCAGTGACACCTTTTATGATACCGTCAAGAAGTTCTTCAATTTGTATCTGAATGGTACTTTCACTTTCACAACCAGTGAGTCAGCACAGGCTGAGAAACGTTGGGGTACCTGACATCGGGTGGTCCGAGGAGACCTCTTAAGGTATCTTACAAGGTCCGTTCTTATGACCTCACCCAACGGTACGGGAAGAGGTCCCCTAGAAGGGTTGGGTCCCTACCTTGGGTCTAGAGGGCGTTACGTCCGTCTGTGAAATGTGGTCCCTTCAGGTACACTAACTCGTTAAGGTGAAGACTTAACTTTCATCCTAGGTTTTTATTGTCTATAGACATGTGGTTACAAGTATCGTTAGAATAGTGTTATCGGTTCACCTTTGTTGGGTTCACAGGTAGTTACCTATTTACCTGTTTATTTTACACTAAATTGGTATGGTACCTTATAATAAGTCGGTGTTTTTTCCTTAATTTCTAATTATGTACGATGTTATAACTACTTAGATCTTTTATAATAAGACTCGTTTTATTCGGTCCGTGTTTCTTGTTTATAATGTATTAAGGTGAATATACTTTATAGAACTTATGAGTTTAAGTGTCCCTGTCTTTTATCTAATCACCAAAAGTCCCCGGTCCTTACCCTCCCTACCTTCTCCCCCTCAATAACTAACTACCCATGTCTTAAAGAAAAACTCTACTGTTTTTATATATTTATCACCACTGTCAATATGTTGTAACACTTATATTAATTACGGTGACTTGACATATGGATTTTGTCAAATTTACCTTTTCAAATATAATATATATAAAATAATGTTTTTTATTTCCTTAACGAAATAGATACAGTTACAAATATAAACTTTATTGTTCGGTATTGTCTTTGTCTTCGTCAAGTTCCCATAAAACTATCCCCTGGACTCTCTTAGTACGGTTATTGAAGTTGGAACGAAAACGTGTTCCTACCATCACCAAGTCACATGATCAAGTTAAACGTAGAGTAAGAGTAGTCGACGACGAACGACTCGATGTCCCATCCTCCGTACTAAGTACTGAGATATGTTCTGTAGAGACTTCGGGACTTTTTACTTTCTAGAGTTGTGCACAATCCTCCCACCACTCCCCCCAGGTTCTTGACACCCATTTTGGTTGTACAAACGACGGGTCCTTATACTCCGTACCTTGGTTCCTCTTCTAAGGTTTACATCTCAGGACTCCTACGGTTCGACGTTCGACTATCTCGCGGGTTTTGTATCTAGTGGGTCAGACTCCCGAATCGTCTTTACATCTTGGTTATATACTTTCGTTTTTGACCTCTCTCCGAACCTTTGTTCGGGTACTTCACTCGACCCCCCTCCCCCCCCGATTTAATTAGGACTCGACAGACGGAGTACAGAAATGTCCTAAGAGTACGGATTAAAATGTGAATTTCCGGATTTTTCTTGTTTTTCAACTTCCATAAAACTGTAATATTTGGTGTTAATAATCTAAGAAAATTCTTGTAAAGGAAAATTCCTCTCTTCAATGGACCCTTTGACTGTCCTCGACAATCGGACTCTTCCCTTCTTATCATCATACATTTAGAAAAGAGAAAACGTTTACTAGATATCTTTATCGTCGTAGGGAGTCTGTCTCATTTTCTTAAACTCCTGTAAAGTAACATCAGTGTCCCTGAAATCTTTACCTACTGTTTTTTTTTTCTTTCTTTACCAACTGTCTGAAGGGACCACCAGGTCACCAATTCTGAAACAGAAGGTTACGTCCCCACGTCCAAACTAGGGACCAGTCCCTCGATTCTAGGGTGTACGTAGGGCAGTACACCCTCTTTTACCCCCCTTTCATGTCAAAACAAAAATGGTTGGAGATTGACTATAAATTGGAAAAGAAGATAGCACTTACATTCGTTACTTGGTATCATCATCAGTGTCATGGACGTTGAAACTTTGGTCATCCTTAGGAAAATGTAGTATAATGTCTTCAACATCTTTACAGGTTAATAGAAATACGAGTAGTGACGAAACCTTTAATACCATCACTAATCAGAGTGGTGTTCTAGAACAATAAATTACACAACTGAAATATTTGGTGTTAAATGGTTTGGTGTTTTTTGGTTTTGTATTTTGTTTTCGTTCTTTGTCTTTTCATTACTTGTTATAACTATGTTCTATGTCCTACGAACCCCGACCACGTGCCCCTACTAGGTCTCTCTACTATACCCCACCCTCCACCCTCTCCCTAAGTCCTAACCCTCGAGCATATGTGGGTACCGTCTAAGTACGGTTACATACCGTTTTGGTTATGTCATAACATTTCATTTTATTTCATTTTTATTTTAAATTTTTATTTATTTATTTATTTCATTACTTGTTATTTTTTTGTCTTCGTTATAATATTGTTTAAGTTATTTCTGAAATTTTTACCAGGTGTAGTATTTTCCTTTATATAAGAAAAATTTTTTCTTTTTCCTTTCTTTACCTGTTCTCTTGTTAACAGATAACGTACTATTAACCTATAACCTATAATCTTTCTAATTTGTCTACAAGACCCCTACAATCATGGACGTAACCTTCGGGATGGGGGTCTCACTGGTTCGGGTTTACGATCAACAGGTTCGGGAATCACAGGATTTCCGATTCTCACCATTCCATCTCTTTTACTCCTGTCGACTCACCTCGACTCCACTTCTCACTCTGTTTTGGAGGTTGTCCTCTGAATAATAGGTGACCCTTCCGACGGGGAAAGTTGGAGTCGGCACAAGGATGTCGGGTACGAATAGTTAAGTCACGTCCCCGGTACTTTGTACTCCGGGTGATCTAAAAAGATGACGGTGGATTGTCTCTAGACTTGGGTCTTCCTTACTTTTGCAGAAAAAAAAAAATTATATTTCCATCTCTCCGTCTCTTCCATATCTTTTCACTCTCCTTCGTAACTATTTTTATTTCACACATCCCCCGTATCTTCAGTTGGACGAAGAAGACAATATTAAAGTTCCCGACTCCCTACCCCTTGACCCCCCTCCGCCACGGAACGGTTTTAGGGTCTTCTCAGTCCCTAATTTATAAATTGACAGTCAGTCCCTGGTTTTATCTAATATTACACTTCGATCGACTTAATACTCTTAATGAACCCGTCATCTTTTGACTTTATATAATTTCAGTAGGTAGTCCGGGAGGATAACGATCATTTACTATTAACCGACTTAGGTAAAAGACCCCAACGGTCGGTTCCAACGAGTCCGAGGAGAAGACCGGTTCTCATGGAAGTCGTCAATCGGGACTCCCGTCCTAAACCTTTTCTGCACGAAGAAAAGACATATAATCCGTCTTTTGTTCGTTATTTGTCATACCATCGTTCCCCACTCCATCCCTCCTTCTGTCGTTCAGTTTCAATCTCATTCCTTAAGTTTTTACGACAGTCAGTTTACAAATCTGGGTTCCAAGAATTCGAAAAGGACTCAGTATCTAAGGACACTGTCAAACCACTTTGGATACCTAAAAAAAAAGTCTTGCAATAAAAATTTACGTTCATTATTTTGTATTACCTAGTGTTTCCTTTGGTTAATACGGTGAGATGTTAATATCTTATAAAATATGTACTATATCATTATACAAAGGAATAATTGTGTAATTTATTGTTCTAGATCACCACTCACATTAGTGATGGTATTAAAGGTTTTGTTACTACTCATATTTTCTATTAACCTTTAGAGATGTTGAAGACATTATACTATATTTTCCTAAGGATGACTACGAAAACTTGACACCACAACCTCTTCTGAGAACTCTCAGGGAACCTGACGTTCCTCTCGGTTGGTCAGGTAAGACTTCCTCTAGTTGGGACCCTAAAGAAACCTTCCTTACTACGATTTCGACTTCGAGGTCATGAAACCGGTGGAGTACGCTTCTCGACTGAGTGACCTTTTCTGAGACTACGACCCTCCCTAACCCCCGTCCTCCTCTTCCCCTGCTGACTCCTACTCTACCGACCTACCGTAGTGCCTGAACTACCTGCACTCAGACTCACGTGAGGCCCTCTACCACTACCCGTCCCTCCGGACCGCACGACGCTAAGTACCCCAGCGTTTCTCAACCTGTGTTGACTCGCTGACTTGACTTGACTGACCAAAGTTTCAACGTCCATGACACTGATGATGATACCAAGTGACGAATGTAAGTACTATCTTCTTTTCCAATTTATAGTCTCCAACCATTTTTGTTTTGACATAAAAAAAGGGGTATTTTTAAATTACTGGGGAACTAAAAGTACGTACCTGAGGGACCCTTGAACACGTGGGTACAATTCTTGGGGATCCTCTTCACTCTGGTTTGTCCTCTGGTTTGTTCTTTGCTACTTTTCAATTCTTGTTTCTCAGTGTCTTCCCCGGTCCTCAAGATTTACTCGAGTCTACTACTTCGAGTCTATGGATATTACCGAAAAATTCACAAGGGTAGTACGTGAACGCATTGACTTGACGTAAGTCAATTTCTCGGACCGTTTTCTATTCACCCCACTTTTACTTTCTTCTCTCCAGTACACAACTTTTGATGTCTTCGATCCATCACTCATGTAGTCTCATGAAATGTGATATGGGAGGTAAAAAGACTTATCAACTTTAAAAAGTATGATTACCTTAAAATTTTATTATTTATTTTTTTCTAGAGTGTGTACCAAACCCATAGTATTAAGGAGTTTAAGTAAGTAAATGGATAAGTAAGTTATTTATAAATAACGATGGAGACCGCGTCACGTCCCATATCTCTCCGACTTTGGTCTCAGTATGTCCCCAGTCTGGTCCTTTTTGTCATTCCTTCTTAGTCAAGGTCAGGTCTTATTTTCGTTCTCCATCCTACGTTTACCGTCCTACTTCGGTCCCCTACCTCATCCTTCAGGACTTCCTCCTGTAAACCTACTCTAACTTCAAGAATTTTCCCTCTCCTTCTTCTCCTACCCGTGTGACGGTAGTTCCACCCCGTCTCACACGTCATAGACCCGTGTCTGTTCGACTCCGTCCTTACCCCCTTACCTCTTTTTACTGACTTCTTCATGTCTTCGTGGTTCTCGTTGAAAACGTAGGAGGAAGTGTTGAGATGGTTCGGGACTTACGTCGCTAGAGGTACCAACGATAAAAGACGGGGTTTTCTGTCTCAATTCTTGTGTGGTAAACCCAATTAGGTTTTTTCGTCCAGTGTAGTATCGAGAGAGGATCTTTGTACTCAAAAGTTCAAATAATAGTCAGAGTTTTCTTTTTATATATGTGTAATTGAAGCAATTTGACTCGAAATTTTCCTTGTGTCATATTGAACCTTGATTATGTTTAGTTTACAGTCTCTCTTCTTTAATTAAAGACAAATATAAAGTAAAGGAGATTGTAAACGGATTGACCTTTTTGTCGTTGACCCAAAATTATTGTAACCTCCTCGTTTTTTACGGGTCCTATGTTGGGAAATTTGTTTACAAGAAGGTTTCGGGTAAGGTTATTCTCGAATCATTAATGACGTGAGTGTCCTCTCGAGATCGACTATGGAAGGTTATCTCCGGACGTCCTGAGACGACTACCTGTCTACGGCCGTAAGATTGGAGGACTGAGTAAGTTCTTTTCTTTCACGTCTGTTCAAAGTAGTCCTTTGGGAAACCATTCTTCGAATGGGTTACTCTCCTTGAGACGAAGTTGTCCGCAAAGAGGAGGTGAGCGAAGATTAACCCGATGGAAATCGTGAAGGATACAACTGGTACTGTGTCACTGAACTTGAACAGATTAACCGTTGATCCCGTTGGAAAGTCTACGGGATCAATATAGACGGTACTGAAGATTTGTCATCCACCGGGTCAGGGACAGTTGTTTCCATGTGTTAAACGTCCCTTGTTATTATGGAGAATCTTTAGCAAACCGTGGGTGTCAGTCGTCGTTTTTTACACTATAAACGGTCATAGGTGTAAGTTTATCAAAATGACGGAATTTTAGTTCAACTGGATTGGATAGGACTAGTTCTTGTGTCCGAGATCTCTGTTTGTACCCAAAATTAAATTCTGTGGGGAAGAATGAGTTATCGACACACTGGAATCTGTTCAATGAATTGAGGAGATTCTGACAAAATCCTAGGAATTTATTCCCTACTGGTATCGATAGATAGAGGATCTCAACAACATCCTAATACCTCGACGAGGAGACGACCGTACAACGAGGGAGTCATTACGTCCGGGTTATGAGGTGATTGTTACTTGAGGGAGGTCCCGGACCCAGACCCCTTCTAGACCCATAGGGGGTCGAGGGGGGTCATACTTGTGGGTCTCGAGAATACACGGGATCTCATTACACTTGTGAATGAGGTGGGGGTGGGGTGATGGTTCCGGTTTCCTGCCCTCTTACCGGTGGACTTTTCTTTATTTCTAATTGTAGTTATCCGTTTCCCCTCAGAGGAGTGAGACTTATCTTGTCTCCAACGTCGGGTCCGGTGGTCTTACGGTTACTGAGCCGTGGAGGGTTAGAGTTCAGGTTCTCTGAGTCTTCTTCTTTCCTCCTCCCCCGTCCTCTTTCTTTCTCTCTACCTTTCCTCCTCCTCCTCTTCCTTTTCCTCCTCTTTACTAGAAGGACTAACTATCCTCGGGAAGTTTGTCTCCGGACAGGAAGTTCTCTTTGGTCTTTCCCCAACTTCTACAATGTAGATGAAACGAGTGGTGCTCCTCATCCTCTTCCTCCTACAGGCCGACCGTCATAGCTCGTCAGACGGTCCTTCTTTTCCGGTGGTGGTAGTGGGGAGAAGGGTTCTCGGTTCTCAGGGTCCGTCTCCGATGTGGACGGTCATTACGGTCTCCGTGTCTTTTTCTCTGTCCCGAGGTCGGTTTTCGACAGGTCCGACCTCTGGTCGTGGACGTGGTTCTCGGTCTCTGGACGCTCCCCCGTGTGTCCACTAAGGGTTCGACGTTTGTAAACAGGACAGTAACATGTCCGTGACCAGTCTGGACCACGAGTCCGAAAGAGGAACACGAATTTTTCCTTACTTGACGACTGGGGAGGGTCGGTGTAAAAGGGGGAAAAGGAAGGATTCCGTAGAGGGTAATAGATAGACCGAGAGGAAGGAGTTCCTGTCAACTGTTACCACCCACCCAATCAGAGAATTAGAACAGGTTGAGAAACGTTGGGGTGTTTGACATCGGGAAGTCCGAGGAGATAGGCACCCTAAGAGGTCCGTTCTTATGACCTCACCTAACGGTCAGGGAAGAGGTCTCCTAGAAGGACTGGGTCCCTAGCTTGGGTCCAGAGGGCGTAACGTCTTCAGATACCCACCCATCCAATCAACTTTTACCAGAGAGAGTTAAAGGGTTCACTCAAATACCTACATTATAAGAGGACAGGAACAGGGGTGGAGGAAGAGACCGAGATATGGACGTCTCCAGTTAAAACCTAAGTGGAAGGATAAAGATAAGACACGACATGAATCAGTGAGTCAGCATAGGCTGAGAAACACTGGGGTACCTGACATCGGGTGGTCCGAGGAGACGGGTACCCTAAGAGGTTCGTTCTTATGACCTCACCCAACGGTAAAGGAAGAGGTGTTTTACAAGGACTGAGTCCTTAACTTGGGTGTGGAGGACTTAGACGTGACGTGCGTCTAAGAAATGGATGACTCGGTAGTATTCAAAACAACAGATGATTCGGGGACTCGGTCTTCATCTCACGGGTCTGAGACTCATGGGTGGAGCGGTGGGGTACAACTCTTATGATCTCACTCAACGGTAAGGGAAAAGGTCCCCTAGAAGGACTGGGTCCCGAACTTGGGTACAGAGGACGAAACGTCCTACTAAGAAATGGTAGACTCGGTGGTCCCTTCGGGGTTATTTACAATCGAAAACAATAATAAGTGAAATTTCTAAAGTCTCACGAGAAAAAATATTAAAAATAACCTCATATCAAGGAAATGTTACAACACAATCAAAGACGACATGTCGTTTCACTTGGTCTATATGTATATGTATATAGGAGAGAAAAAACCTAAAGAAAGGGTAAATCAAGTGGTGTCTCGTGACTCAAGGGAGACGATATGTCATGTAGGAGTTATCACAAGAAAGTAAAGAGGTAATTAAACGTTTAAGTTTTTTTAATAACAAACCCCGAATGAAATGGTTCTCGTATTGTTTTATGATCTGTGACGTCCGTTACCTCAACCTCATGGTTCTTTCTATTCTTGTGGAGATTTATCAAAGATGAGAGGTACTCAAATGTGACATTAACACCTCCTTTCTACATACGTACTCGGTATCACAACCCTTGGAACCGTTCGGTCATTCAGGGATTTACTTACTATGTTTAACTTTTCCACGTGTGAACTACCTCAACTCCCGTTTCTGTCGACGAACGGTGAACACAACTGGAAACTTCCTACCGGTTCTCAACACCGTCGTTTTCTATGACGTCTTTCACCGTTGTGGTACCGGTATCTGAATTTAAGGTTTACTCATTTCGTATAAACTGTTGGTCACTCCTTTGGTCGGTATTTCTTTGTTACTGTCTCCGGTCATCTTTCATGTCGATTCCAATGTAGTTCTAAGTACGGATTGTCCTCAACACCTATATATCGAGTCGAAAACTGTACAACCCCCGTCCTTTTTCTACCATAGACACCTCTTCCCTGTGACTGTCCTCCTTCTTGTCACCTCCCATTCTTCATTTATATACACCTTTACTATTTGACCTATTATTTACAGTTCATATCCTTTTGGGATATAATTAACCTTTCAAACCTCGTTAAGAAAACCCGTTATCCTATAAGATCATCGATTCACAATTCGTCTTTGGGGAAACCTAATAAGGGGTGTTGGTTGATGTGGAGGGAATCTTTCGGAAAATTATTTTAAACTCGAGTAGGAAAGAATCATTTCTCTGAGACCCACTCAGTATCATAAGCACATGACCGGTTCTCGGATTCTCAGAATCCGGTATTAAAGTAACGATAGTTATTACTTTTTAATCTGTAGATTCCTTATATCAAGAATCTAGTCGACTCACACCTGACTCGGACCCTGTACGAGATATTTAATTAAAAATTTGATTTAAGGACTATGTCAGACAAAACATAAGAAATAAAAGGATTTTCAATTCGTACACAATAAAACAACACAATCAGTGAGTCAGTACAGGTTGAGAAACACTGGGGTACGTGACAACGGGTGGTCCGAGGAGACAAGTACCCTAAGAGGTCCGTTCTTATGACCTCCCCCAACGGTAAGGGAAAAGGTCCCCTAGAAGGGTTGGGTCCCTAGTTTGGGTCTAGAGAACGTAACGTGTGTCTAAGAAATGACAGACTCGGTGGTCCCTTCGGGTTTGATTTGTATCGTTCTATTCTTTTTGTTTTCAATTTTAAGTCAATTAACTTAAGACGAAGGTCGGTTCTACCTCATTGTCCCTGATCTATAGGAAGGTGGAATTTTTGATACTTTAACATATTTATATACTTTCTTACAAAAATCCTGTAACCCGTTGTTCGTCACTTTCTGACGTTCGGAGTTCACATACCCCTGTTTCACTCAGGATGTTGACGTGGTCCAATGACGTAACTCCGTCAAAGGTTCTACGTCATCTTCCTCTTCTTTGGGTTTGTTTCAGGTCGTCAGAGTGACTGAACTCATCTGTCTCCGACCACAAGTGTTCTCGGTTCCGTTGATATTAAACATCCAGTGTGATGGTCTCTCCTTCCTCGCTCGTTGTGTCTCTTTCTCGAGATCTCTGTATGTCTTCCCTGGGGAATTCAGAAACCGACTCATACGTAGACGTGTCTATACTCTCATTTTATGGGTCCCGATCCCTTTCTTTGTGTAGTTTTTCATTGATCCTATTAAGGGTCTCGAGTGTATTCCGACCATTATGAAGGACAGGATTGGTCGGTCTTATCTTTCTAGATTATGTTCTAGTAGGTCATCTTAGGAGTCTTCCTACCATGGAATCACCCCCCTGTTTTAATTGGAATAAGACTTCGGATAAGACCTGGACAGGACTGCTTCAAATTTTCCCCTAGTTTGATTAAGACTCATCGAACTGAGACATAGTCTTTTAATTTAGGTTGTGATAAATTTCCTTATGTTGTTTTAGGTCGTTGGTTGTTTTCAGATTGTTACAGACGTAAGTTATATTTCAATGATTCCCCTGAAGGGACCATCAGGTCACCAATTTTTAGGTGGAAGGTTACGTCCCTTACACCTAAACTAGGGGCCAGTCCCATGATTCTAGGGTGTACGGTGTCCCGTTGAGTCGGGGGTACGGTGTTGATGACTTGGATGTACGAGATCTCGGGTACACGGTGTTGATGTCTTTGGACACTCGGTGTTGTTTCTCGGGTCCGTGGTGTTACTTTCTAGGGTTTGGACGTTCCTTCTAGGGTACACGGAGTTGTTTCTGGGTTGTGTCGGTTTGTTTATTTATAAAATTTTATTTATTTCAATGATCGATATGTTTCTTCGTTCTTTTATACTGGGATTGGTACTACTTTCAGTTATCCTTCTCTAGGTCTATACTGGTTCTACTACCTTTGTCGTCTGTTCCTGTAATTTTGTCGTAATATTTATACGGGGGTATACAAATCCTTCCATCTCTTTTTGTGCTCGTGTTAGTCTTCTCCTTACCTTCTATATTTTTTTCTAAGTTTTCCTCTGCGTTTTTCTGAGAGTTCTTTCTCTACATGTTAATGTCGTAGACTTTACTTTTCATATGAGCTACCTAATTTTCGTTTATTCTGTAATATTTTCTTTTCTATTCATTTAAACTTCTTTATCGTTATCAAAAAAAAGTTTTAACATATGACTCTCTTTTGTCTATCTTTATATTGATCTAATAATTTATTACTTTGTTACTTTTACTTTCATTTTGTAGTTTTACCACCTTTCGGTGATTTCGTTGGAATCTCCCTTTACATATCGTAACTTATGAATTTAATCTTTTCTTCTTCCCGAAGACACCACTAGGTCACCAATTCTTAGGTGGATCGTCGTGTCCCCTGTGGATAAGGTAGGGACCAGGTCCTTCTAGGGTGTCCGGTGTTCCGTTGATTCGGGTATTCGGTGTTGATGACTCGGGTACACGGAGTTGATGACTTCGGGAACACGGATTTCGGGCACGAGGTGTCGTTCTCTTCGGTGGTTTTACTCTTCGGAGTGTAGTGTTGATCTCTCATCGGGGACGAGTAGTGTTGATCTCTTTCGGGTCCGTCGTTGTTTCTGGGTCGTCTCGGTTTTTATTTATTTATTTATTTATAAAAATTTCTACTTTTCAGAGTTTATTTGTTATATTTAGAGTGGAATTCTTTGATCTTTTTCTTCTTACTTTATTTAGGTTTCGTTTGGTTTCTTTCTTTACTATGTCTCTTCTCCTTTTTGATTTCTTTACCTTTTATCTTTTATTATCTCTTCTATTTACTTTTAGTTTCGATTAATTAAATTTTCTAGTTATTCTCATTATTCGTACTGTGTCCGACTATTTCTTTCCTTCTATTCTATATTTAATGGTTATGGTCTTTACTTTCTGATAGTCATCTTTACGAAGTGAGTAATTTTCCTTTTATTTCATGATGTTTCTCAAAATATTTGTATTTAAACTGTTGAATTTATCCTTTTAAGACGTTTTGTGTGTTTAAACTTTTAAGTAGGCTCTAATTTATTGGACTTATAAAGGTCTTAATAATTTCTACAACTTCAGTAGAAAAAAATTTGGAAGTTTTTTTTCTTTAGAAATCAGGGTCTATCAAAATGACGATTTGTAAATTTCTTTTTTATTGTAGTTAAGATGTGTTAGAGATAGTCTTTTTCTTATGGTCTTGTTTGTTAAGGGTCACGTAAAATACTCCGGTCGTAATAGGGTTATGGTTTTGGTCTTGTTTTTGTCTTTTGATGTCTGGTTATAAAGAGTGTTTGAATCTCCGTTTTTAGGGGTAGTACCATCTTTATGTCCATGAAATCTCCATGTCTCCGGACCCGAGGGTCCACCAAGTCACCACTTGTTAGGTGGATATTTCGTCCTCTGTATTCTCTGACCAAGCTAGGGACCGAGTCCTTCTAGGGAACCTCTTCCTTTATCCTTGGATGAGGTCATAGGAACGGACCTTTTAATGCACCTGTCTCCTCCGACCACCCGATGTCAGGAACTCCAGCGTTTCTCAGCCTGTACTCGTATGTGCATCTGGACCCAATCTCAGGTCTTAGACGGTAAATGATATACGGTGGAAGTGGTTGAATGAATTGGAGAGACGAGAATAAAAAAACAAACATTTTACCTCTACTGACATTGATTAACGTATCGAAATTACATTTATAACCCGAAGGGACCACCGAGTCAGTCATTTCTTAGACGGACGTTACGTCCTCTGGATCCAAGCTAGGGACCCAGTCCTTCTAGGGGACCTCTTCCTTTACCGTTTGATGAGGTCATAAGAACGGACCCTTTAGGGTCCCTGTCTCCTCGGACCTCCCGATATCAGGTACCCCAGCGTTTCTCCGTCTGTGGTGACTCACTGATTTGGTGTTGGTAACATTTATAATTGACTCTATTATATTTTAATATTGTATTAAGGACTTTGTATCGTCGTAAATTATTTACAACGTATCATAAGGATAATAATAACTACAAGGGTGTATACATTTTTACACTCAAGGTAAATTTCGTTCACTTGGTCTCACCTGTCATCATGTACGGAGACTAGAACACCTTTAACCTACCCGACTATGTAAGTCACAATATTTCATCTCCATCATACACGTGGTCCCAACAACAACAAATTAGTGATTCTAGTAGGACTGGGTCCCTAACTTGGGTACAGAGGACGAACCTTCCGCCTAAGAAATTGTGACTCGGTGGACCATTCGGGACACGTATGGTCCCCGGTTTACCGATCATCTTTACCTTACTCTTAAGGAGGGAGGTTCCTGATTATTCTTGTTTCGTTTTTTTGTACTGAAGGGGTGTCTGTGTTCATGAAACTACTCCTTTCTTACACTTCAGGACGGTTTGACTCCCGAAGATCTTAGCTTGTTGGGTACATTGGAGTCTGAGCACTATTCATCTAAGACTTAGTCACCTAGACCCTACTTCGTATCCTAAGAATCGTAAGAGTTGTTTGTGATGTCTACAAAGATCACGTGTACCGAGTGACGATACTCGACTTAACACGACGGGGAGTGTTTTAAGTATCTGAAGGGTCCACCGAGTCCCCATTTCTCAAGTGGATGTTACGTCCTCTGCGCCCTCTGAGTCCAAACTAGGGACCCAACCCTACTAGGGGGCCTCCTTCTTTACCGTTGGGAGAGGTCATAAGAACGGATCTCTTAGGTTTCATATCACCTCGAACTGGCCGATGTCAGGTATTTCAGTGTTTCTCAACCTGTGGTGACTCGTGTGTGTGTTTGGTTTTAAGTATACAACTTCGAGATTGGGGGGGTCATGGAGTCTTACATTGACAATGAATCTTCATCCTAGAAATTTGTACACTAATTCTATTTTACTCCGACAATCGTATCCGGGATTAGGTGGGACTGTTCACAGGTAAATTCTTCTCCTTTAGACCTGTGTGTTTTTTTCTGTAGTCTTTATACGTGTGTGTCTCCTTTCCAGTGTACTCCTGTGTCGTTCTGCTACCGGTAAACGTTCACTTCCTCTGTCCGGAGTCGTCTTTAGACTGTGGAACTAGAATCTTTACGACTGTGGAACTAGAATCTGAAGTTCGGAGGTCTTGATACTCTTTTGTTTAAAGATAACAAATTCGGTAAGTTAGACACCAGAAAACAATATCGTCGGGATCGTTGATTACATCAGTACTCGGTATCAAGGAAATATACGTATATATGAAGAATTACCTCTTCCCTTACAGTTAGGTGAGGTCATAAGAACGGATCCTTTAGGGTACCTGTCTCTTCGGACGTCCGATGTCAGGTACCCCAGCGTTTGTCAGCCTGTGTTGACTCGCTGATTGTGTATGAACAAGTAAAATTTTTAGGATTTTCAGTGTCCAAAGTTTTAAGTCTTTCATATTTCCTAATATATTTCTTTTCAGAAGAAGGGTGGTCCGGGGTTCTGTGAGTAAGGGAAGGGACTTCCGTTAATTACAAAAGTCAAGAAAGATATAAGAAGGTCTCTACAAAACACATATACTTTCGTTTATGTATATAAACTCGTCTCAATACCCGGTGTGAAATCTTTAGAACGACATCTGTCACCCTCTCGACAGTCCCAAAAGCCTCGTCGTCTCATTGCACTACTATGAGACATAGGGCTATGTCTCATTACCCTATGCGTCCGGAAGGTCTTCCCCCTTTTACTGGCGACCCAGGGTCGAATTCGTACATTATCAACCTTCCACGCATCCCACGTATCGTTCCCCCAGCACTAAGTGTACATCCATTATTCCTGGACTTGTTCCAGACATCAACCCTCCGATCCTACCGTCTCTGTGTATCCTTTTTATGTAGGTTCTCGTTTACTCGTCCTGAAGTAATTATTTTACTAAAACAAACTTGAGGAGATTTAAAATTTTCATTAACCGTTCTAACTTTTTATGTGGAGAGGAGTGAGGGTAACCAAAGTTATACCGGTCACTCGGTCCGTTCTCACCTCAAAAAGGGACCTGAATCTAGAGGGCTTTCCGTATAACAGGTGTCACCATTCTTTAGACACGACACTAATTATAAAGACTCACTTTTTTTTTTTTCAAATTTAGGTGATACCCTTTTTGTAAATCGACGAAATTGGTGTTTTTTACCCCGCTTACTATTCGGAAGACACCTGTTCCTGAGTGACGGTCCACCGACTTCACAATTTTTTTTTATCCATAATACCACGTGAAACGAAAGTTGGAGAATCACTGGGGACGACGAGACTTCTGGGTCTGAGGAAAGATGGTGGAGGTTCCCACACGTCATCTGAACACTACGAAGGTCGGAGGAATGGTCGGTGAGAGGAGAGACTTTGTTATTCTGGAAGACAGTCCAGAAACCACCACGGTTTGAGGACGGACAAAACACCATAATCGTGTACGACAAGGGAGACAGACATTTCGAGATAAGGGAGGAGAAACGGGATGATTGAGGATAGATGAAGTTCGGGGTTAGGTTCACAGAAAGGTGTTCCTTTGCAAGGGGATCTAATCTTGTAAAAAAGGAAAAAATTTAACTTTATATAAACTGGATGTTGTGACATATTAAAATTCCACATGTTGTACAATTAAATTATGTAAATATATAATATTATACTAGTGTCGTTTTTAATCATGGAGATAGTACAATGTATTAATAGTAAGAAAATCACCAATCTTATTAAAACTCAGAGAATCGTTCACATTACTAACATTACGTCAGAACAGATATAAGTGACATCACACGTAATCTAGAGGACCTGAATAAATGATTATTAACGTTCGAACGTAGGAATTTGTTATAGAAAGGTCAGGAGGGTGGGAGGTCGGGGCCCATTGGTGTAAAATGAGAGATGAAAATTCCCAAAATAAACAAGTTCTTTTGTGTTTGTGATTAAGTTTTACTAAGTACATGGGGTCACAAGTATCGTCGTAATAAATGTCAACGGTTCAATACATCCGTTGGACTCACAGGCAATTGTCTACTTACCTTATAATGAGTCGGTACTTTATCCACTTTATAACGGTAAACGTCTTTATACCTACCTGGGTCTCTAATAGTACGATTCATTTCATTCAGTCTGTCTTTTTCTGTTTATGGAATGCTATAGTGAATTTACCCCTTAGACTTTTTGTGTCGTTTGATCAATTATGTTGTTTTTTATTTTGTCTGAGTGTTTATAACTCTTGTTTGATCACCGACAGTCACCCCTCTTCATTTTCCTTTCCCCGTTATATCCCCATCTCTCATTTTCCATGTTTGTTAATCCATATTTTATTCGATGTTCCTATATAATATGTTGTACCCCTTATGTCGGTTGTAAGACATTATTGATATTTTCCTCATCTTAGAAATTTTTAACACTTAGTGATATAATATGTGGATATTGTATATTATAACGTCTCGTTGATAGTCAAGTCAAGTCAACGAGTCAGCACAGACTGAGAAACGCTGGGGTACTTAGCGTCGTGCGGTCCGGAGGGACAGGTAGTGGTAGAGGGCCTCAAGTGAGTCTGAGTACAGGTAGCTCAGTCACCACGGTAGGTCGGTAGAGTAGAAGACAGTAGGGGAAGAGGAGGACGGCGGTTAGGGAGGGTCGTAGTCTCAGAAAAGGTTACTCAATTGAGAAGCATACTCCACCGGTTTCATGACCTCGAGTTGATATGAAGTTGATTTTTTCTTGTCGGTATGGGAACACCAGTCGGGTTGTTAACTAATTAACTTAGTTTTTTCTTTCTCCTGAAGGGACCGTTAGGTCACCAATTCTGAGACGTAAGGGTTACGCCTCTCGTACTCAGACTAGGGACCAGTCCCTTGGTTCTAGGGTGTACTACATGTCTCACCAGTTTTTTATTTTTTCTCAAACTGAAAAAATCTAAGGTGTATATTCACTCTAGTGTGTCATAAACAGAAAGAGACTAAAGAGAGTGAATCGTATTATATGAGTTCCTATTTCTTCTACACCACACTTATATATAGATGTGTATGTTACCTCACATATGTGTGTGTGTGTTACCACGTAAAAAGCAGGTACTTTTTCCTGTAAACACTGTTGTACCTACCTGGAACTCCTTTTCAAAGAAATCACGACTAAAAGAATCGTGGAAGAATGAAAGGGAGTATCATAATATAAATGATTACAGACCGAGGGGGTCAGTTGTCACTTGAGGTCCTCTCGTCCCCGATACAGAGGAAATAAGTCCTGACATAGGGGTCACAGACCATGTCACATCCGTGAGTTATTTTTAAAGTCAATTTCCGTTTCTTTATCGTGGTATACGGGATCTACACCAAAGGAGGACTCTTCGGAGCATTCTCTTTGTTGGTTTAATGGAGGAGTGAAAGAGGGAGACGGTAGAGTCGTCAAAACAGGTTCGAGAGGTAAGGATTGGATTGGATCAGAAGTCGGGTGAGGACAGGAAATTAAGAACTTAGTGGTGTCAGGAGAGTGGGGAGTCAGATCAATAACAAAAGGGTCAAAAATATCTTCTGAAGTGTAAGAATTACAACGATCTTCTCGTTGTTACAGTCAAGACAAGGTATTTTTTGTCAATTGTCTAAAAGTCTAAGTTACAGTTCAACTATTATTCCCATCAGTGACGAGTCAAGGTCAGTCAGCAACAGTACTTCTTTGTCCCCGAGATCCACGGTCCAAGACAAAAACGTCTTCAGTCTTTAGGTATAAAAACATTCTTGGGAGGGTAACAACTTTATCACCGTTGACAGAAAAATTTACACTTGTGTACAATCCAATTACGTTGTGTAGACGCCCGGTTTCCATAGGGCATACGGTGTTGAAACATTGGAGTCTTATTATTAATTAAATTACTATTACGTTTAGTCTTACTTCTGTCACTATGATACCCTCATTTTCGTTGTAAAGTCCTTGAAGGGACCACCTGGTTACCGATTCTGAGGTACAAGGGTCACGTTCCCCGGGCCCAAGTTAGGGACCAGTCCCTTGATCTCAAGTGTATAGCGTTGGTTGTCAAGAGTACAGCGTTTATTTTCTAGGGTGTATGACGGTGATTCTGGGTCGTATCGGTTTATTTATATATATATTCGTCTTATAGTATCCTTGTAGTACTTTACCTTGTTAGTGTTTTACCTGTACCAGTATGATTACCTATGAATTTTTTTTTTTTTTCCGGGTACACTGAGTAAACCCAATGTCGTATCGGTTCCGTCCTAAAGACACGGAGTCGGAAATAAACCGGAGAGTTCAGTATGTCGAACAGGAGAATACCAGGCACTGTACGAGAGAACGGATAGACAGAAACGGAGGACCTAGAACCGTTATTTCAGTCCTTCACTCCCTCCTCACTCCTAGTCTTGTTTCTTTTATTCGAATCGTTCCTCGTACCACAAGAAAGTCTTTTCGTGATGTCCTTTATTCAAGTTCTTTTTTAATGGGAATCCGTAAACATAAGTAATTATCAAGTAAGGATCCACGTGGACAACTCAAACCAGTAAAACAAACATTAAAGGTTATGATGTGAAATTCTAAGAGTGAAAACAGGGAATGGAGTAGAGAAGGCAGAGAATTAACTGGTCTTGTAAGTTCGGACACAAAGGGTAAATTAGGAGGACGACGACGACGACGACGACGGCGGCGACGACGACGACGACGACGATTCAGCGAAGTCAGCACAGGCTGAGACACGCTGGGGTATCTGCCGTCGGGTGGTCCGAGGGGGCAGGGACCCTAAGAGGTCCGTTCTTGTGACCTCACCCAACGGTAAAGGAAGAGGTTACGTACTTTCCTTTTCACTTTCACTTCAGTGAGACAGTACAGGTTGAGAATCGTTGGGGTACCTGATGTCGGATGGAGGAGGTAGGTACCCTAAAAGGTCCGTTCTCATGACCTTACCCCACGGTAACGGAAGAGGGGGTAAATTAGGATGAATTGGGGTTATATGAATAAAAGGAGATCATTCTTATGTGGATTTATGATGAATTTAGATTGGTGAAGGAGTTTCAGATAGACCCGATAAGAGTGATTGAGTTGAATAAAGAGGTTGGTAGGAAGAAGGAAAAGTAAAAGGACTAGACGTTACGAAACACTTATGGAAACACATTGAGGTATTAAGTACCTGAGGAAATACTAAATGAAATCCATTAAACAAAGGACCTGATATTGGTGTCAGGTGTTTTGATTATAAGTATCGGGAGAACCCTGATGGACTTTAGGATCACCTCGTAAAGACTTCTGTCAAGTGTACTCTCCAAAGTCTTGTATACCCTGTACATCTCAGTCTACGTTCCTACTAGTCACTTCACAACAAACATTCTCTTTTTCTGATCTATTCAAGTAGTGAACCTCTTACCACTTTACATGGTCCCGTGATTGTAGGATACCTAATGATACTTAGAAGGTTCATACTTGTCTGTGTCAAAAAGAATCCAACCCGAACGATCTTCGTCCCGGACTCTGTTCCTAAGAACACGTACATTAAGTAGACCTATCGTCCCTCTTCCCTCATTCCGCCCGTGAGATAGTTTGGTCCTCCCTTTCGATCCGTTCTTAAACCTGAATCGACCTCTGATCGAAGTTAGACTAGGATGCCTCTGACAGACCTCATATTTAACGTGATGTCTCAGGGGAAGAGGGTTGACCACCTTTTCCAGAAAACATGGACGTACGGGTAGTCGGGTTGTCAAGAGTTTTGAAACTCAATGGGTTATTTGTCTGTACCCAGGGAAACTCTTTCCTGACTTCCTTAGTAATGATGTATATCAAAGTCATTTACGTGACACCACCCTATATGGAACCTGACAAACCGTTCCAGGAAGGATGGACTTCTGAACCTGGGGGTAAATCAGGGACTCAAAGTCCAGACTTTTGACCGAGTTCAGGTCTTTGAGTCGTTTGTCAGTACTGAAACATAACTTCGTTGATGAGAGTCGCAGGACAAGTAAGTTCGAACTAACGAAAACTAATACGTCTAACTCGTCATAGGAACAACGGTCGGGTAGATAAAACGAGGGTCCCTATAGTATGTTATGCTTGGTGGAGGTGTCAAGGGTGACCTAGTTCAGGGGAACCGACGATGAGACTGGATCGAGCAATAATACTGACAACATAGGTGGATCGAGGACCGTCAACTCGTTTTGGTGGACCGAAGATAATGAAGTCAAAGGGGTAGTGGCGAAACGATAGATACTCGGATTGAGACACTAACAGAGAGGATGATAGGTGGACCCGGACGTACACCGGACGTGTACTTGAAGAATCGGTACGACCCCGGGAGAGTGGTCGTGTAAAGAACACCGGAACCACTTGTCACACAGGGGACTCAGAGACCACGTTGTAAGAGGTCACCTAGAAACCCGGGGTATAGGTGAGGATCCGAGGTGACACTCGGAAAAGTCGGTGACAAACAGTACCTTCAAGTCCGCAAAGATGAGTTTCAATTATAGTTGGTTGGACAAAAGGTGCTGGATTTAGTTTAGGGAATACTAATATGTCACCTTCACTCTTTATCTGAATTCCCGGATCTAGACTGTCTATCTCACGGACTACTTGATACCTGCCTCCAAACACTGTAACATGTCCTCTGTCCCTAGTTTTGGTAGGGGTACCTTCTCTTTCCGTTTTTTGGTTTACCGACAGACCCCTCCGGAATATTTATCGACACTTTTCTTCTCTTCGTTTTTCGTTTCCTCTTTTCCTTTCTATATTCGTAGACTTACGTCTCAAGGTTTCTTATCGTTCTTCTCTATTCTTTCGGAAGAAGTCGTTAGTTACGTTTCTTTATCTCCTTTTGTTGTCTTACCCTTTCTGATCTCTAGAGAAGTTCTTTTAATCTCTATGGTTCCCTTGTAAAGTACGTTTCTACCCGAGCTATTTCCTGTCTTTACCATACCTGGATCGTCTTCGTCTTCTATAATTCTTCTCCACCGTTCTTATGTGCCTTCTTGATTAGTTGTTTCTAGAAGTGCTGGTTCTATTAGTGTTACCACACTAGTGAGTGGATCTCGGTCTGTAGGACCTTACACTTCAGTTCACCCGGAATCTTTCGTAGTGATAATTGTTTCGATCACCTTCACTACCTTAAGGTCACCTCGATAAAGTTTAGGACTTTCTACTACGACACTTTCACGACGTGGGTTATACGGTCGCTTAAACCTTTTGAGTCGTCACCGGTATTCTAACCTTTTCCAGTCAAAAGTAAGGTTAGGGTTTCTTTCCGTTACGGTTTCTTACGAGTTTGATGGAGTGTTAACGTGAGTAGAGTGTGCGATCATTTCATTACGAGTTTTAAGAGGTTCGGTCCGAAGTCGTTATACACTTGGCACTTGAAGGACTACAAGTTCGATCAAAATCTTTTCCGTCTCCTTGGTCTCTAGTTCAACGGTTGTAGACGACCTAGTACCTTTTTCGTTCTCTGAAGGTCTTTTTGTAGATAAAGACGAAATAATTGATACGGTTTCGGAAACTGACACACCTAGTGATGTTTGACACCTTTTAAGACTTTCTCCACCCTTATGGTCTCGTGGACTGGACGGAGAACTCTTTGGATATACGTCCAGTCCTTCGTTGTCAATCTTGACCTGTACCTTGTTGTCTGACCAAGGTTTATCCTTTTCCTCATGCAGTTCCGACATATAACAGTGGGACGAATAAATTGAAGATACGTCTCATGTAGTACTCTTTGCGACCCGACCTTCTTTGTGTTCGAACGGTCCTCTTTAGGTTCTAACGGCCCTCTTTATAGTTATTGGAGTCTATAAGTCTACTGTGGTGGGAAGACCGTCTTTCACTTCTCCTTGATTTTTCGGAGAACTACTTTCACTTTCTCCTCTCACTTTTTCAACCGAATTTCGAGTTGTAAGTCTTTTACTTCTAGTAACGTAGACCAGGGTCGTGAAGTACCCTTTATCTATTCACAGTCTGACATAAAAAACCCGGAGGTTTTAGTAACGTCTACCACTGACGTCGGTACTTTAATTTTTTGCGAATGAGGAACCTTCCTTTCAATACTGGTTGGATCTATCGTATAAGTTTTCGTCTCTGTAATGAAACGACTGATTCTAGGCAGATCAGTTCCGATACCAAAAAGGACACCAGTATATACCTACACTCTCAACCTGACACTTCTTTCGACTCACGGTTTCTTAACTACGAAAACTTGACGCCACAACCTCTTCTGAGAACTCTCAGGGAACCTGACGTTCCTCTAGGTTGGTCAGGTAAGACTTCCTCTAGTCGGGACNACGATTTCGACTTTGAGGTCATGAAACCGGTGGAGTACGCTTCTCAACTGAGTAACCTTTTCTGAGACTACGACCCTCCCTAACCGTCGTCCTCTTCCCCTGCTGGCTCCTACTCTACCGACCTACCGTAGTGACTGAGCTACCTGCACTCAGACTCACTTGAGGTCCTCTACCATTACCTGTCCCTCCGGACTGCACGAAACTAAGTACCCCAACGTTTCTCAGCCTGTGATGACTCGCTGACTTGACATGACTCCTAGGTTGGAAGATCTACACAAATATAGTAGAAAGTCCCAGGAACGGTCCCCTCATTTAGGATATAGGGTCCTTTTAGGAGGATATAAATATTTGATAGAAAATAGATTTAAACACAAGATGGAGAAGGGGGAACCAAGTCGTTTTTAGGAACGAGTATGGAAGACAGGGTCAAGGACGACCATGTAAAACACTGTCTCCGTCGTCAGAATAGTCCCATATCAGGGAAAATATAGAACAGTCGTATCGAGTAAGGGTTAACCCCAAGGTACTACTAAATTGGGATCAATAACAAGACGACAGTTCCGCCACGTTCCAGTATCCACCCCCCTGTTTGGGACTCTCCCCCGTCCGTGTACAACAGAACATTCCCTCTCCGGAAACATAATACAAGTTCGTTTACTCCGTACGATCGAGAATTATCCCTCCTGACCCGGTGACTGTCCGAGTTTCCCAAACCCTTTAGATCTTTAAGTTCCAAAAGTTCGGGGTCTTCAGGAAGACAGTCTACAGTCCCAGAATAAGAAAGGGTTCGTGGTGGGACTGAACCGTATCGTCTAGACGGAATCAACCCTGAGTTTGGCGGAAACCTCTGACTCATGAGAATACTCATTCAGGACTCTCGGAGAAATATGGGATGGTTACTCAAAGATGTCGAAAGTGTGAATTGAAATTTAACGGTTGATTAACGATAGTAGAAAAACAGTAGGAAAAGGTCGTACAGTTAGTTTGAATCTTATTGGTGTTTTAAGATAAGAAAATATCTCATGATCAGAGGGGTATAAAGAGTTTACAGACTGTTCGGTTATCGATTATATAAGGGAAGGTGGTTACTTTCAAAATTGGAGTGACCATGGAACACAGTCCCTTATCGGTACGAGCTAGGTGGTGGTCATACTTCAGAAGGTACGGTGGGACCGTCACTAGGTCCAGGTTTTAGGACATTGTGAACGAAGACGTCCGGTGAAGACCGTGGTTGATAGTGTCTCGGACCCAAGGAGTCCTTTGTCTGAGTCTATCCCTGATCACGTACTCTACAATTAATCCCACATGGGAATCCGAGTTGTCGACACCTTTCCGTCATCTGTTTTGTCGTAACCAGTCACTTCAATATTACGTCAGGGTTACTTCCGGAGTCGGACAAGGTACCATCCAAGACCTTTATCTTACTGACCAACAGGGTTTGACCTAATTCTTCCGACCTGGAGGAAGTCTTACCCTCTTTTATTATCGTTTACTTCGTTGACTGTTTCTTAATTAGAATTTTTTATATGTTCGTTGAGGAGGTCGAGTTAAGGTCTTTTTATTTGCTGGGTTAGTTTTTTACCCGGTTTCTTGATTTGTCTGTAAAGAGGTTTCTTCTGTATGTCTACCAATTGCTTGTGTACTTTTCTACGAGTTGTAGTGAGTAATAGTCTCTTTACGTTTAATTTTGGTGTCACTCCATGGTAGAATGTGACCAGTCTTACTGACGATAGTTTTTCAGATGTTTGTTATTTACGACCTCTGCCACACCTCTTTTTCCTTGGGAGAATGTGACAATCACCCTTACGTTTGATCACGTCGGTGATACCTCTTGTCACACCTCTAAGGAAATTTTTGACCTTTATCTTGACGGTATGCTGGGTCTTTAGGGTGACGACCCGTATGTGTGGCTCCTTTGGTCTTAACTTTCTCTGGGCACATGGGGTTACAAGTGACGTCGTGACAAATGTTATCGGTCCTGTACCTTTGTTGGATCTCCGGGTAGTCGTCTGCTTACCCATTCTTTCGACACCATGTATATGTGTTACCTTATAATTAGTCGGTAATTTTTCTTATGTAAACTTAGTCAAGATTACTCCACCTACTTTGACCTCTCGGATAATATGTCTCACTTCCTTCAGTCTTTCTTTTTGTGGTTATGTCATTTAATTGCGTATATATACCTTAAATCTTTCTACCGTTGCTACTGGGATATACGTTCTGTCGTTGTCTCTGTGTCTACATTTCTTGTCTGAAAACCTGAGACACCCTCTTCCACTCTAAACTCTCTTGTCGTGACTTTGTACATGTATTAGTATACACTTTATCTAGTGGTCAGGTCCAAGTTACGTACTCTGTCCCACGAGTCCCGACTACGTGATCCTACTGGGGCTCCCTATCCTACCCCTCCCTTCACCCTCCTTCCCAGTCCTACCCCTTGTGTACATATGGGTACCGACTAAGTACACTTACATACCGTTTTCGGTGGTGTTATAACATTTCATTAATCGGAGGTTAATTTTATTTAATGTTTTATTTTTATTTTTTATTTTTCCGACCCAGAGATATGGGGACGTAACTGATGAGTAGTCTATATCCGGAGGGAACCTTCCTCCGTACTAGAACTGACTTCCTCAAAAGAAATCGACTCCATTAGGTAGAGATTCCTTTCCCCTGTGGACTTCCGGTAGAAGGTCCATGTGAGGGTCCTCGACTCCCCTTATTGTAGAAGTAACGACTTTCCTCTAGATCCGTCGTGTAAAATCGTAAGTCGTATACATGACTTATGTGTAAATACCGTGTATATCGGTTTGGTACAGTCGTCTTTGAAAGACTAGACGGAAGATTACCCATACCTTTTATTATCAGTGATCGAATCATCGGTGTCCACAAGTAGACGACAGGTAGTAGACAAGATCACTACTATGGTACAAACTGTATCGTCAACCATAATGATGGATCATTCTAAAGACCACGAAGGAAAACAGTGGACGGTACTAATGGACAAAACAAAAAAAGGTCCCTGTTGTGCCCTTAGACTACCGTTGACGTGACACATTCAGCGGTTCTCGTGATTTAAGACGTTGAGAGGGACCCTACGTTATGTAAAATTTAAAAATAAATGAATGAATAATAGAACCATACACCTTCACTTCTCAAAGACTCCAAAGATAAACTGGAAAGGATGGTTCTGTCAAGGATGGGATGATCAGTTCCTTGGTTATACTCCCAAGACGGTTGACGACTCAAAAAGATTAGATTAATATGTCGGATCTTGATCCCTTCACTAGTAATCCAACTAGGTATGGTCTTCTGGGTCCTACTTGAGAAGGACCCGGTCCTGAGGTAAGTAATAGATTGGGGATTTACAAGGGAGAGTTTACTTTTCTCCCCTGACCCAAAGAAGTGACTTGTCAATGATAAAAAGAAACACTACATAATCTACTGTGGTTATAGGGTAAAGAAGAGTTCAAAAACGGTGATTATAATCGTAGGTAAAATAGGTGTTGTTAATACTAAAACTATAAATAGATTATACTACTAAAACATAAAAAGAGTAAAAAAGGTTGTAAACAATTAACCTTAAGTACACATTCCGAACAGGGAAGAGAGGTTACAAATCCACTAAAAATTCAAGTGTATCTCGACTGTAAAATCCTAAGTAACATAAGTAGTGTTAAACATTGTTAAAACAGAATACCAGATTAACCATACCCAAACAGGGATGATAGTTCGTCAGGGATTCGTCGTCAGGTAACCGTCGACGATTCAACTGACTTATGTGAAGGTACGTAAGTCAGTTAACCTTCTGTTACTCGGGTCTGTCTATGTCTTTCAAATAATGAATGTGTCCGTCGTTTTCAGTCTCGGAGTACCACAGTCGTGGGGTACAGGGATCAGGGTGTCCTACTGTGACTTAATCTCCCCGGTCTATTGTCTACTGTACGTCACCCAGTGGACCGACGTCTCCTCGGTCGGGATTTGATATCGGTTTGTCGAATATGACGACGATATGACTTCCCTCGACACAGGTACTACCCCCTTTCAAGATACGGAGTGGCCTTGGTCACTCCGGTTACTCTTTGACAAAGTACCGTCGGAGGGCGTTCTATCCCTCTACCTATACTTTACCAGAACATTGTGGAAAAGTGTTATAACGAATACAACGGTACAAGGGCTCTCTTAATGTCTCGGCGGGAGATTCTGAACTATCTCTAGTGGACTCGGAGGTGATACACCGGACACACCTCTGTAAGTTCCAGTGGTCCTGTGGTATCGTCTTGATAAGGGGACGTGGGTGTCGATCTTACTTTCAGGGTACTAAGATATTGAGACATAGGCCGAACAAGTGTCGATATAGGGGTCATGGGTCTTATCACGGACTATGTATCCTCCACGAGTCATTTGTGAATTAAATACTTACTTCCTTACTTGAATTCTATAGACGAGAAGACTCCACTCCTCTACAGACGGTGGGAGAGAGATGGGGTTTCACTCTAGGTACAGGAGAGAAAGGACCAAGAGGAAATCGAGATTAGCAAACGGACACAGTGACGACAAGTCAAGCGAATGTGATGAATGTAGTCTAAGTTGTCTACTGTAAAGATTCTACAAAGAAATGAGGGGAAGGGAGAAGACGTAACTTCCGAGAACGGTGCTGGTCAGAGACTCTTTCAACCCTACTCAAAATCTTACAACTCAGACTGAAAGACGATCTCGTTACACCAAGAGTTGGGTCCGACTTGGAATCTTAATCGAAAGTTTTTCTTCCTTTTTCCGAAGGGACCACCAAGTCACCAATTCTTAGGAGGACGGTTACGTCCTCTGCGTCCAAGTTAGGGACTAGGACCTTTTAGGGTGTACAGCGTTCCGTTGATTCGGGTACGTGGGGTTGGTGACTCGGACGAGAGATCTCGGGTCCTCGACATTAATGACTTGGACACGAAGTGTTGTTCTCTTCGGTGACGTTACTCTTCGGGTACTTGGTGTTGATTTCTTATTGGGGGCGAGAGGGGTCGATCTGTTTTCTGGAGCGTCGTTACTTCTGGGTCGTGTCGGTTTTTATTTATTAAAAAAATTCTTTTCTCTTTCTCTTTCTGGGAAAAAGGGTCCGAAACGGGAGTCTGAGATTACATTGATGACACAACACCCCGGTCCTGTGGCCATTAACAAAATTAGGAGGTCCTCTACAACTAAATTTTGGTCCCGACTCGTGGTGACGGAATTGATCTCCTGTCATTGGGTGTGGTTCACGAAAACCCACGTGGACGAAATCTCTGGAATTTATAAAAATTGTTCTTCGTTTCACAAAGTAAGATGTTTTCTCTTTCTTGTCAATTTACGTTTACCGAGGTCTTTCCTTAATCTGTCCTGGCTTCCTGTTGTCCTCTAGAACCCGTTGAGTGACTTGAAGAGATTGACTTCAATCTTTCGTGGTTAGTGGTACGGATCGTACATTGTACAGGAGTCACACACAAGCCAATGAGACTTGAAGTAGAATTTAACTGTCGTTATTTCGGAAGGACGGATGATAGAATCTGACTTTTATTTATTACCGACATTTCCGTGAAATGTTAGTAAATCCACGATATATTTACATGTCATATTGGTAATAAAGAGAAAAATACCTTTACACTCTCTATATATAGTGAAACAGATTTGAAAGGATTCTTGAAAGGACGAACATTAGAGTGTCTCGGAATGTTGTCGGGACCCTGATTGAACCCGTCATTTAATTGACTATTTTTCTGTCTGTTCTCTCCAACAACGAGTCGTCTTGAGTCTGACGTAGGTTCTTACCAATTGAGGTTCCGTCTTTAAGAGAAGTGGTCTACTGGCAATACCTTCCGGAGAAGTGTCTGGGGGATTTATTCGTCCACCCAGTAGCCTAGTCGTGAGACCCGACAATTTACACAACCCTATCTGAGACAATGAACAGGGAAAGATTCGTACCTCCTTTAGGTTAGTGATAAGGGGTCCAGATACAAGGCAGGAATCCATGTGTCAATCAAACCGAAAACAAAACAAAAAAAGGAGAATATTTTGTAAAGTCACTGGTACGACGACTATGTAACTCTTTTGTTTTCTTTGGAAGGGGTGAAACGGTGGTAGTGGAAAGAAGGAATGGTACACGGTGAAAAGATTAAAGTCGCAACTTTTTCCGACACTTTTACCGTCGTGATTTCTGGTTATCGGTGTTCTACCGTCTCAAATGGTAAAGTAAAAAAGAACAAATGTAGTAAATAAGTAAGTAAGTAAGTTCTTAATAAGAGACTTACAGGTGATATACAGGTTACGAAATGATCTTTAGTTTTCCTAGTCTTTTCTTCGTGTGATACACCATACCAAAGGACGGAAACTACTCGAACCCCTTCCCGTCAGACTCCTCTTCTTTTTTGTGGACTCTTATAAATTTATTTTTATGTGTAATTACACACTAATATCTGGTTTACTCGTTATGTCTGACGACATATTTTACTGTTACTCGGCCTTACCCGTCCGTTCAGACGTACTTCCCCCACTTTTAACTCGACTCCGAACTTCCTAATTATTTTAAGTTACCATAATTATATATCCAACCTTTCATTCTTATTTAGGATCCGTTTCCCTGGTCACACACCCATTACGATGACTCCGTCTTTACTCGTTTTTGTACACAGGTCCAGTGACTACTCTGATTGGACCAATGTGGTTTATCTATAACCCATTTGTTCTAACTTTATTTAATCTAGAGGTAACTAAAACGATCTTACTACGGGTGGTATTTTCGATTTCAACAGACAAATCAGACGGTTATTGACATCGGAAACCCGTCCGTTAAATCAGATCGAAGTCGAGACAGTAAACACTTTACACGTCCAACCTATTCTACTGGAGATTGTCGGGAAGGTTTAGAATATTTTCTTTCTCTTTCTGTCCCTCCGTCCGTCCCTCCCTCCGTCCCTTCTTTCTTCCCTCCCTACTTCCTTTCTTCCTTCTCTTCCCCTTTTCTCCCACCCCTCCTTTTTCTTTCGGTTAACATTCAAGAGATTGTTAAAGACGTACCGGAAACTATACAAAGATAACGTTTGTGCTTGTCACTGCCAGACGTACCACCACTCTCAAACCCGAGATGAAGTTCAGGATCTAGACAGTGACAAATTGTCATCCGGTCGATTGGTTGAGGTATACGAAGTGAGTAAGTTGTTTATACATAATTATACATTGTGGAACACGAACAGTAACCGTCATCCCCCTATTTGTTCTGTCTGTTCTAGGTCAGATACCCCTGAAGGGACCGTCAGGTCACTAATTCTGAGGTGTGAAGGTGACGCCTCCCGTGTCCAAGTCAGGGACCAGTCCCTTGATTCTAGGACCGTACGGTACGACATGTCGAGGAGGAGGTCTTTTCTAGCGAAGATCCTTCGAATGTCAAAACATCCCCTATGTCAGGTTTTTATTAGGGTGTTCTTTGATCTGTGTTAACATTACCCATTTTTGATCTCACGATACTCTCGTCTATTGGACTTCCAGATTAGGTCAGACTATCCAGTTCGGTAAGGGGTTCCTTCCTACTCGGTCTGTTTCTCCTCTTTACATAAAGTCCCGTTATCTCTCCCGAGACTCTGATCTCCTTCGACCATATCTTTCGTTGACTTTCCGGTGACATCGACCATGTGTCTCCTGATCCTCGGAGATTAAGAGGTGTATTACCGTCGACCCTCTGGTGTTGTACATTCTGTCGTTTCAGATCCAATATGTCACAGAACTCCCGGGATACTTCGGACATCCCATACGCACGATTCAACGAAGTCAGCACTGGTTGAGAAATGTTGGGATACCTAACATCGGGCGGTCCGAGGAGACAGATACCCTAAGAGGTCCGTTCTTTTGACCTCACCCAACGACACGGAAGCAGGTCCCCTAGAAGGGTGGGTCCCTAGGTTAGGTGTAGAGGACACCGAAGACGTAACGTTTGCCCAAACAATGTCTCAGGTTCGAGTGTAACGAGTACCGTTCTATTCAGTTACTCAGGTTCTGTTCCACAATTCTGGTTCTTCCCTGAAATAAGCCCTCGACCGACTGGTTCTTCTACCGTCCGATCGTGGAGTTTTATTGGTAGAAGAGTCCCGGACCTACAGTCTAAGAAAATACCTAGTCTCTATCCCCGCACCACTCCTTTGTTTCATTTCTCTGTCAAATTAAGGACGTTTATAGAGGATCTTACCGTTCGGTGCCCACCCCACCTATACAAGGTGAAGGAATATCAGTAAAGTACCCACCACACTTTACCTTATGGAGGACAGTACAGTTGTTTCTACAGTGTAGATGAACACTAAACCCGGAGGGGTTTACACTTAAAGACCCGACCCGTCCTTTCGATACCGTTTGAATCTGTCACACAACTTTTGGTCTCTGTAATGGGACGTCTGTTTTTAGGTATATCAGTTGCGATACCAGAAGGGTCACCAGTTTATGTTAATACTCTCGACCTGACATTTCTTCCACCTCGCGGTTTCTTAACTACGGAAGCTTGACACCACGACCTCTTCTGAGGACTCTCAGGGAACCTGACGTTCCTCTAGTTTGGTCAGTTAGAATTCCCTGTAGTTGGGACTTATAAACAACCTTCCTGACTACGACTTCGACTTTGAGGTCATAAAATCAGTAGACTACGTTTCTTGACTGAGATACCTTTTCAGACTACGATCCTTTTTAAGTACCGTCCTCTTCTTCCGCAGTATCCTACTCTACAGACCTACCGTAATGGGTACGTTACTTGTACTTGAACCCGTTTGAGGTCCTCTACCACTCCCTGTCCCTCCGGATCGCACGACGTCAGGTACCCCAGTGTTTCTCAACCTGTGTTGACCCGTTGACTTGTTGTTGTTTTGTCGTCTACTCCCCATGGTCCGCGACGCGGTGAACGGTGTGTTAAATTTTCACAGTGTCCATCCACCCCAGTCCAATAGAGGGACAACAACAAATGAGTGAGTCAGTACAGACTGAGAAACGCTGGGGTACCTGACGTCTTGTGGTCCGGAGGGACAGGTAGTGGTTGAGGTCCTCGAACGAGTTTGAGTACAGGTAACTCTACAACTACGTTAGGTTGGTAGAGTAGGAGACAGTGGGGGAAGAGGACGGAAATTGGAAAGGGTCGCAGCCCCAGAAAAAACTACTGAGTGATAAGTGTAGTCCACCGGTTTCATAATCTCGAAGTCGAAGTTGTAGTCAGAAAGGTTATTTGTCAGTCCTGACTAAAGGAAATCCTAACTGACCAAACTAGAGGAACGTCAGGTTCCCTGAGAGTTCTCAGAAGAGGTTGTGGTGTCAAATTTTCGTAGCTAAGAAGTCACGAGTCGAAAGAAATACCAGGTTGAGAGTGTAGGTATATACTGATATCCTTTTCGGTTTCTAAACTGATCTACCTGTAAACAGTCGTTACATTACAGAGACGGAAAATTATACAACAGATCCAACCAGTATCGAAAAGAAGGTTCCTCGTTCGCAGAAAAGTAAAACACCGACGTCAGTAGTAGACGTCACTAAAACCTCGGGGGGTTTTATTTCAGACGGTGACAAAGGGGTAGATAAAGGGTACTTCACCACCCTGGTCTACGGTACTAGAAGTAAAAAACTTACAACTCAAAATACGGTCGAAAAAGTGAGAGGAGAAAGTGAAAGTTCTCCGAGAAATCAAGGAGAAGTGAAAGACGGTATTCCCACCACAGTAGATGTATAGACTCCAATAACTATAAAGAGGACCGTTAGAACTAAGGTCGAACACGAAGTAGGTCGGGTCGTAAAGAGTACTACATGATACGTATATTCAATTTATTCGTCCCACTGTTATATGTCAGAAACTTCCTCAGAAACCCCGGATATTTTCTTTTGTTGTCAAAGTTTCCGGGAACGACTTAGTAGATTAAAGCCTCTTTTATTTTGTATTGAAATCCAGGGCGGGACTACGAGGTCCGGTCAACGTAGATAAACCCTGAATAGTGGGGGACAGGTCTTTGGAAGGTTATGTGGACGGGTCTTCTGAATAGTGGGGGACGGGTTGATGTTTACGGTAGAGTTGATTTCTTATAGGTTTTGTAGGGCGGACTAATTACAAGGGGATAGCGAAGGTGTGTGGAGGGATATTTATACCTCGGAGGGACTAGGGAGAGGCACGAGTCGGACCACGAGTCGGACCAGCAATCCGGTTGACAGCGGGGAGGAACGGACTTATTTCCATTGGATGAAGAAACTCCAGGAGAAAGGAGAAAGACGGAGTCGGACTTGATATGGAATGTAAGAATCACGGCTTTGTGCCCTTCCCCGCTCTGTGAGTAGAGTGAGAGAGAGAGGGAGGAAGAGTGACAAAAGGGAAAAGGGCCTCAGACCCTCGCCCTTGTAGGAGGCTCGAGTGAAAAGACGGTCCCGAGTTCAAGGGGAGTCCCCCGTGGGTCACGGAAGCACCCGCCACGTTCGGAACCCGATTCCGAAATAACTACGAAATGCATGGGGGTCCGGAGTCGAGATGGGGAAGAGGGAGGGAGAGAGAGACTACTGGAGGCCTTATCCCTTGAGAACGGTAAGCTGACGAGATGTACGTTGTGAGGTGAGTTCGGCCTGGGATCTAATTCCATTCTAGGCCTTCCACAAGATCTCCGCGGGATCTTGAGTCAGGAGAGGCCCAGGGCCCCTGGGGGCCAGGTCCCGGTGAGACATCCGTTACCACCCCCTGCGAGGTGGAGCTGTGTCTCGAGAGAAGAGTATTGAGGATAACGCTGAGCTCGAGAGTTATCCTCGGAGACGAACGAAAAGTTAATACCCCAGACCGGTTAGACAGGGTTTTCTGAGGGGAGACTGGACACAAGAGTTTTTAGAGTTTGGTGAGAGTGAGTGACTTGAGTTTCGATTGGTAAATTTTGTTGAGACATGTGTCTAAACCGGAGTTATGGTTAATCTGTTAGTTCTGGCGACCGGACTTCGGCCGTGTAAACTGAAATTGTAAGAAGTTTTAGAGTGGCTGAAGGAATTTACCTTACCGTTCACCAGTCTCCAGGGGATTCGGCTTCGGAAAAGCCGGGAAGTCTCGTCCGGGAGGGATACGTTCCGGACGAGGTGGGTGCTCCAGGAAGATACGTGTAACGGAGGGTTCGTTTTTCCGAGAAGAAGGAGGTGATTGTCGTCTGGTGCTGGAAGGCGTGGGGGCGTCAAGCTGGGAAGCCTGTTAGGGGGAGGGATGGGCGGTGGGGTGGTTGGGAGAGGAAGGGGAAGTAGGTTGAGTGGATGACCGAGATGGAGAGGACTGAGGGGGAGCTGGGGCGATGGGGTAGAGGGGCTGAGGGGGAGGGGGGAAGGAAGGGGGGGACGGTGTACCAGTGCATGGGTTGTGTACAAAGGGGACTCTCTCCACCGTCCTGGTCTCCCGGGGTGGGCTCAGGTACACGATAAAAGTAACAGTCTATACTCGGTCTATCTTCTTTTCAATCTTAGTAAAAGACTTTTAGGATGGTCTATGTCTTTTCTTAAGGACTCTGAGAGGGTCCGGATATTGGAGTGTACCTCACTGCATATAATATAGGATTTACGGTGAGAGTGGGGACTATTTTTTCTGGCATAGACCGCTCGTCGTTTTCGGGTACGACTAGTAAATGTATTGGTTCTGACCCTATCGGGTCAACGACTACTCCGTCACGGAGTCAATCTAGGGGTGACCTGAATGGTCGGACCACTGGGTCCATAGTTCTCTGAGTTAGTATACTAATGGACGTAAGATCTTCCTTACGTCTTTTTATGAGTATAGGTATAGTTAATACTATTTCAGTCTCTTTAGTGGGTTTCCCTTCTACTTTTAGGTCGGAATAAGAACCGTACGGAGTGTCTCCGTCAGGTCTTCATATGGTTGGATCTATAGTGGTGGGGACGACCCAATGAGATAGAAGTGCAAGTTAAATAGTCGGTCAGGCGGGGACTGTAGTCTGCGTTCGAAACTGTTGATCTTTTCCCGGGACTCTGGGGGGTTTCTCTGGAGATCTTCATCGGAAGTTCCACAAGTTATTATCTCTCCTCCTCCGATTCTCTCTTTTTCTTGTACTCTCTTTTCGATTTATACGGAAAAACCGCCGTCGTTAATTCCCTTCTCTAGTTCGACCGGGTTAAGTAGGGTCTTGTCCCGAATTCTCGGTGGGGGCGGGGGGCGGGACTGTGTTGAAGGCTACGTTGGTCAGTCCTGTGACCCGTTTCCGTACGGGTTTGGGTGCCCGGGGGTGTTTTCGTACGGGTTGGACACCGGTCACCCCTGTGACCTTCTACCTGACAGGGGTCCCTGCGGTACCGTGGGGACCCCTCCAGGGGTGGAGGGTCTGGACCTCTCACCTTACAGGTGTCCCTGCGGGACCGCGGAGACCCCTTTAGGGGTGAAGAGGGGTCTTGGGGTCGGGTTGGGACCCTGTCAACAAGGTTACTGTCCCGGGCCCAAGGTCGGGGGGTCGGGCACGGGGCTTGAACTCGAGTCTTGAATCCCATCTACCCAATCACCGGCCTTTTTTCTGGAGAAAATATCATCTGTGACCTCGGTGAAAGAGTGAGAATTGAAGGATGAGACCGGGTTGAGTTCTGAGTCTTGAGTGTTAGTTCCCCCAAAGACCTCAAGGGGATTCCAGTTTTTAGTCGGGAGGTAATGAGACAGTTAAACCTTTTAACTGGGAATATATGAGTAAGGAGTATTACGGAGTCACGGGTTACTGTGAGGATCCCTCTCTAAACAATAGGTTTAATCCCCAGAAATAATGGTATGGGGGGAGCTATGTCAGAGATATAAGACGTACGTCTACCGTGGACCTGGTAGGGATAGGGAGTGGGGACTGGAAGGGAACCTAGATGGACGGAATCTGGGGGTTCAGACCCTGTGACTAGTGGGTAGGTATCGGTTTGTAGTAGGGGGTCAGGTGTAATGGGATTTTCTGGGAAGCTGATATTAGTGGGTTGTTGTCATGGGAGAGTGGGGCCTCCGGGTATTCCCTGAATTCGGATAGTATCTGGTAGAAGAGGTTCGGAGATAGGATTAAGGATGGGTAAGTGGTGTGTTATGGGGATAAGACCGTCATTCCTTCCCTAGTTTGAGAACCTTTGACCAGGTCCTAGACGCTTTTCAGTTACTCCGGTAGTGTAGCTGTAAGGGTCATCAGGGATTGGGAATGTGGGAAGACAGATGGTATGGGGGCTGACGTTGGGTGAAGTGTCATAATCTAGAGTTTCTACGGAAAAAGTGGTAGGGGGAGGTGGGAGAGAGGGTCGGGGAAAAGCGGAAGTGGACCGTTCTGGGGCTCTGAGTACAAAGGGTTGTTGATTGTACCTGTCAAGAGGGGGTCCCCAAGTCTTTGTCAGGGGTGAGAAAACCTGTCCGAAATGTTTTCCTGGATGTCTGTGAGCTGGATCGGGGTTCAGTAGAGGAGGTTATGTATCTACTGGAGGAAGAAACATCGGGTTGGGCTTTTGAGACGGAGGTTGTATGACGGTTTGAGGAACCCCGGGACTCTAGGACCCCAATAGTTCACAGGGTTAGATTCCGGGTTTATCAGGTCTGTTTGTAGTGGATGGACCCCGAGAGGTATAGAGTAGTTGTTTTTTGATAAGGGAGTCTATCTTAGATCCGGAATTAATTGACAGGTGAAGGTTTTTGCTTTTCCCTTAAGGACAGTTAGGAGTCGGAGGATTTGAAAAAGGCATAGACCTAGGGATTGAAGAGGGAGTAACATTTCGGTGGGATACTCCGTTGATTTCCTACAGACCTACTCAGGGAGAAATTTGGGAGGAGCGACCGGTTAGGAGAAGCAGTCGAGTGGGTCTCGGAGGAGGCTCACGGTTGAAAGGTGGACGGTCTAGTGTGGTCTGGTAAGAAAGAGAAATGTGTAAGGTTGGTTTCTGTCCGGGACCCTGAAGACGCAGTCACCCGGCCTCTGTGGACCCGAGAGGGTATCGGATAGATAATTTTGTCGAACTGTACCACTCGTTCCCCACGGAGGGACGTATATCCGGTACCACCGATAGCGTCGGGAGCATGGACTTCGTTTATTTGAGAGATCCGTACGGGGAAATTGTCAGACAAGAGGTGTGTGGAAGGCTCTGAATGATAGTGTAGCCCGAAAGGAGAGGGAAGGGGGAAAGTCCCATGTCCGGGATGTACGGAAAGAGGAGCTGGGAGTTGAGAGTAAGAGGGGGACGAGAGGGGAATTGGGACGGTCGAATAATGGGTACAGGAGATGTTGTCTGGGGAGGACTTATCAACGTCGGATTATCATCTGGAATGGGTTTTGGGGAAGGTTGTAAATTGTCTATTCGGGCAGGATCTGGGTCTGTGGGGTGTGACCAAATAACTACCTTCAAGAGTTTTTAGCGGTGGGAAACGTCTTCCTATACGGGAGTAGGTCCCCCTGGAAACAGTGTTAGTGGTTTGGGTCTTTTGAATTCGAAGTGGAGACGGTGGAGTGTGGTGGAGGGTTGTCCGTCTTGACTATCGAGAGTGGTCTCGAAAGTCAAGTCAAGTCAAGTCAGCTAGTCGGTACAGGCTGAGAAACGTTGTGGTACTTAGCGTCGCGCGGTCCGGAGGGACAGGTAGTGGTTGAGGGTCTCAAGTGAGTCTGAGTGCAGGTAGCTCAGTCACTACGGTAGGTCGGTAGAGTAGGAGCCAGCAGGGGAAGAGGAGGACGGGGGTTAGGGAGGGTCGTAGTCTCAGAATAGGTTTCTCAGTCGGGAAGTGTACTCCACCGGTTTCATGACCTCAAAGTCGAAATCGTAGTAAGGAAGGTTTCTTTAGGGTCCCGACTAGAGGAAGTCTTACCTGACCAACCTAGAGGAACGTCAGGTTCCCTGAGAGTTCTCAGAAGAGGTTGTGGTGTCAAGTTTTCGTAGTTAAGAAACCGTGAGTCGAAAGAAGTGTCAGGTTGAGAGTGTAGGTATGTACTGGTGTCCTTTTTGGTATCGGAACTGATCTGCCTAGAATCAGTCGTTTCATTACAGAGACGAAAACTTATACGATAGATTCAACCAGTATTGAAAGGAAGGTTCCTCATTCGCAAAAAATTAAAGTACGGACGTCAGTGGTACACGTCACTAAAACCTCGGGGGGGTTTTATTTAATCTCAAAGGTGACAAAGGGGTAGATAAAGGGTACTTCACTACCCTGGTCTACGGTACTAGAAGTAAAAGACTTAAAACTCGAAATTCGGTTGAAAAAGGTGAGAGAAGAAAGTGAAAGTAGTTCTCCGAAAAATCAAGGAGAAGTGAAAGACGGTATTCCCACGACAGTAGACGTGTAGACTCCAATAACTATAAAGAGGACCGTTAGAACTAAGGTCGAACACGAAGAAGGTCAGGTCGCAAAGAGTACTACATGAGACGTATCTTCAATTTATTCGTCCCATTGTTACATGTCGGAACTGTATGAGGAAAAGGATAAACCTTGGTCAGACAACAAGGTACAGGTCAAGATTGACAACGAAGGATTGGACGTATGTCTAAAGAGTTCTCTGTCCAGTCCACCAGACCATAAGGGTAGAGAAAGTCTTAAAAGGTCAAATAACACTAGGTGTGTCAGTTTCCGAAACCGTATCAGTTCTTTCGTCTTTATCTACAAAAAGACCTTCAGAGAACGAAAAAGGTACTAGGTCGCCTACAACCGTTAAACTAGAGACCAAGGAGACGGAAAAGATTTTGGTCGAACTTGTAGTCCTTCAAGTGTCAAGTACATGACGTCTTCGGACCGAACCTCTTAAAACTCGTAATGAAATGATCGTACACTCTACTCACGCTAACACGACATCAAACTCGTAAGAAACCGTAACGGAAAGAAACCCTAACCTTACTTTTGACTGCAAAAGGTCAGGATACCGGTGACGACTCAAAAGGTTTAAACGACCGTATAACTCATATCGTGAAAGTGTCGCAGTAGAAAGTCCTAAACTTTCTCGAGTTGACCTTAAGGTAGTGGAGGTGAACGAAACAAACATCACTACGAAGGATTCCGGATGAACTGAAGTGTAAGGTCCTACAGACCGAGATCCACTCACTAGTGTGGTAGTACTAATAGACCCAGTACTTCTAGAAAAAACATGTCAAGAAGACACAGAAGAACGGTGGAGAAGAATTATAGAAGATGAAGACAATCCAGGTCTGGTAAAGACAGGAAATAGCGCGGGTAGAAACGTACTTTACAAGGGAACCATAGAGATTAAAAGAACTTCTCTAGAGATCAGAAAGGGTAAGACAACAAAAGGAGATAAAGAAACGTAACTAGTGACTCNCTAACGACTTCTTCCGAAAGAATAGAGAAGAACGATAAGAAACCTTGAGACGTAAGTCTACGACTATAGAAAGGAAAAGAGGAAACAAAAAGCGAAGAGAAGAAAAGTGTCGATAAACATTCCGGAGAAGTCTGTCGGTAAAACGAAAAAACGTAAAGAGAAGGTACCCCTACCAGAACTAGAGACAGAGGACATGTTACAGGGTTTGGAGACAGGTGTCAAGTAGTCCGTGAGATAGTCTAGATCAGGAAATTTAGATAAAGAGTGAAGGTGACATATGAGGATTCCCTAAACTAAATCCAGTATGGACTTACCAGATCACCAAAAGGGACGACGACGACGACGACGACGATTCAGCGAAGTCAGTACAGGCTGAGACACACTGGGGTATCTACCGTCGGGTAGTCCGAGGGGGTACGGGTTTCCCGTCGCCGGTTCTCCTCAATGGGGTGTAGGCTCCAGTCCCCGTCACCGGCTCTCACGGTCCGACGTTGCCGCGTCCTTACCGGCTCTCCTCGATGGGTTCAGGCTCCAGTCCCCACCACCGGCCTTCCTGGATGGGACGCAGGTTCCGGCCCTGTCGCCGGCTCTCCTCGATGGGGCACAGGTTCCAGTCCCCGCCGGTCCTCCTCGGTGGGGTGCAGGTTCCAGCCCCACCACCGGCCCTCCTCGCTGGGGTGCAGGTACCTAGCCACCGACGCGTCCGCGTCCTCCCGAATCTCCTCGATAGGGTGTAACTTCCAGTCCTTCCCGCTGTCACTCCTCTATGGGGAGCAGGTTCCATTCCTCGTCGTCGACGCGAAACGACCTCGTCGGTACTTCTCTATGGGGTGCGGGTTCCATTCTCTTTGGGTTCATTCTACCATCCACAACGTTCTCCCGTAGTCTCCCGTCTGTGTGACTTTGGTATGAGTGTCTTTTGATTAGTTAGATTAGTGTGATCCTGGTGTCGGAACAGATTGAGTTACTTTGATTCGGTACGGGTGCCCCGTTGGGTTCTGTCCGCTCAGTACCACCTCTCCAGACTGTCTTACACCAGGTGACCTCTTCCCTTACCGTTTGGTGAAGTCATAAGAACGGAACTCTTGGGGTACTTGTCATAGTTTTCCGTTTTACTATCCTATGACTTTCTCCTTGAGGGGTCCAGTCATCCACGGGTTATACGATGACCTCTAGTGACCTCTTTATTGAGGTCTTTCTTACTTCCCTACCTCGGTTTCGTTTTTGTTATAGGTCAACACCTACACCGACCACTATCTTCGTTCCAGGCTACGATATTTCTCGTTATAACGTGTCCTTGGACCTTACAATCCAGGTACTTAGTTCCGTTTAACCTTCACCAGTTTGTTCTCTACCGTTCTCACTTGCAGTTGTAAGATCCTCAGTCGCTTGATTTTACCTGACCTTACCCACTTAAATTGAGTCTACTGGTAATATAGATGATGACGCCCGTCCTTAGGGAGTCTTCTTTACCTCATCGGTAGTACCAGTTGTCTTTTCAGGCTTTACGTCATGAACCTACGTTAGAGTTTTTGTTGTCTTACTAGAGACAAGCAAAGGTTCCGTTTGGTCTCGAAATTGAGACCGATTTTTAGATTACCAATTGTAGGTGTGTCTGAGGTTTATACGGATATTGTATGAAATGAGTTTGTAGGATTATACCTCTCTTTCTCCAAAGGATTGGGTTTTCCCTAGGGGGAAATAATTAAGTCTGTACTAGGTGTTTGAAGATCTCCGTCGTGAGAATGGTTTGTTTCGGCGGTAGGAGGTGACATCCCCTGTAGTTTTCCCTTCAGAGTATAGTCGGATGTTGTTACGACGTCTGGTTTTCCGTTTCCTCTATCGTGACACAGTAGGAAGGGAGGTCAGAGGGCAGTAGAATCGAGACTGAGGTGAACTGGGAGGGTGGTGGTCTCTTTAGGAGAATAGATGTGAGTGAAAAATTAGGGAGCAGGTTCTGTAACGTTGTCAAGGAGACATTGGTGAAGGGGTATAGGTTACGACTGGTTGTTATAAATCTATTGGGATGGGCGAGGACAGTTTGTACAGTTGCATGATTGGGGTTAAGGTTGGAATTTGGTTGTAGGAAAGGTTGGGTAGTTTACCCTCCGTCAGAGGGTCGTGTCCTGACCGTCTATCTGAAATGAGTATACGGAGGTCAGGTCTCTCAGTCTATGGAGGACCAGGAACACCTGTGGAAAAACCCTACCCCTCTTCGTAAAGGGTGATGTTTGTTTTCTCGGGTGTGGCACCGGGTTTAGAAGGAGTGTCTTTAATAGGGGTCCAAACCGGACGGAAGTAGGGATGTCAGACTATTACCGGGTCTTAAATGTAGGTTCCAGGGGGTTGTTGAACAGGTTAAGAATGTCTATGAGACCTTTAAAGTGTAAGGTATGGCAGGGGACAGGAGTCCTTTCCATCTTTCCTACTTATCTTTTTAGTTTCTTCGAGAATGGTTTGATTGGGAGATTCATGTAGACCTAACCTGATTTGAAAACGGTTGACAAGAGGAGTCTTATGTCCGAAACGGGTCTTTCGGGGACCCCGACTCGGGGAAACTCCACTACATACCTTCCAGGTACGAGGGAGGACCTGATGGGGCGACTTGGAGGAGGGTATGGTTCGAAGAATGTGAGAAGACGACCGCCTTGAGGCGTTACGGGAGACCTTTATGTAGTTGATGTTGAACGGACGGGGACTGGGGGTTCGGAGGGACGGGGGAAATGTTTAACCCCCGTACCAGATAGACAGACTATTAGGGGTCCCACTAGATTGGGGTTTCACCGTCCCTGGTAAGTTTTAGTAGGAGGAATGGGGTTGACGACGATTTGAACTCTTCCAGTGGAGGACCCATGTGGAGAGAACGGATTTTGCCCAGTGGAGGCTAGGACGTGACGGGAGGAATTTACTGTGGATAGTCCAGAGGGAGTGTCCTGGGTGGAGGAATTTTTAGTGGACCACTGTTGGAGACAACTGGTAGGTTCTTCTGTGACTTACTGGACATGAGAGGACTTGGATGTTGACAAGGACTGGGTTGATGATGTTCTGGACATCTGGTCGTGGGGTTGTCCTTGGAAGAAGTTTTTGGACTGATGTGACCACAGAGTTGACACCGAGGTCCCTTGGAAGGTGTTGGACTGAGGTCTGCTTTAACTAAAGAAATGAGAGTAAGAGATGTAGTAAGATGTAGGATTACTTGTGACAAGGAGGAGTCTAAGTTCGTTGGTGGTTGAACCCCGGAAAAGGGGAGCGGGACTGACCGGAGAGACAGAGAGATTGATATTGTCGTGAGAATTAGAATTAGGAACGATTCCGGATCATTGACAGAGGGGAGTCCTGACCGGTGGATCGGAAGTAGAAAGGAACCCATAGCGGATGCAACGATCGACACAAGATGAGGATCCTGCGATGAAGGAGACGTGACGGATTGATTGTCGGGGTACTGAGACAAGAAATAGGAACGACGTGAGGGGTCGGAAGACCGATGAGGGACGGGGACGAGACTGTAAATAAGGATACATGTAAGGAGTACAATATTATGTCGAGGTTTTGGTACGTGGTACTTGGAGCCCCCACCCTTCAGGTTTAGGGATGAGCGACAATTTCATGTTCTCTCCCCCTCAAAGTACTCATGGACGGTATTCGGTTTACTTTCTTTGTATACAAAGATAGGGTAATGGGTGACCCCCATGAGTCTGCCCCCGTCCCATGATCTAGTCTTAGCCCTTTTCTTTGTTCTTGTTCAGTATTTCTTGTATTAAAGGGTCAATGTCCGCTGGGGACTCGGAATATTTGCGGATCTGGAGGAAAGGGTTATTGCCGGAGAGGATTTTGGAGGGAGACCGTTGGTTGTGGAATGGACGGAAGAGTTGAGAAGAAAGGTTAAGAAGGTCACGTGGGTTGTGTGTAGGGTCACAACCTGTACGTACAGTGACAGAGGGAGTGGCGTGTATCGTTACGGAAATGGAAGTTGGACCGACAGTGTCCCGTTGCTATGGAGGGGAAGGGTTGTTTTTTGATGTGTTGAGTAACCCGGTCAGAGACTATTACAGGATGAGAGTCGGAGAAGTTTGGATTGGACATAATTGATGAGATCAGGGTTGATGTGACCCGAATGTTTGAGGCGAGGGAGGAAGACAAGGTAAACCCAAGAGACCTTGTTGTGTTTATTAACGTAGTTAGGTCTTTAGAAGTAAGAGACGCCCTGGATACGTATGAGTACAGAGGGGAACCTGAGGTGACCTGGAACGTAGAACCAGAAGGACTGGGGTCCGGATTGTAGGGTGTTTCTTCTTCTCCATTTGTTTATTCAGATGGGGGTTCCCCTTGAAAGGGTGTCCTTTTTTGTTCGACAGTATCGGGGCGAGGACTAACCCTGACCGTATCGTCGTCGGGATCCGTGGCCCTAACCTCCGTAGAGGTTAGACGGGTAAAGATGATGTTCGACAGGGTTCTTGAATTACTTCTGTGCCTCGTCCATCACTCTCAGGAAGCAAAGTTAGGTTTCTGTTTAATTGAGTAATCGAAGACACCGGGACGTTTTATCCGCTCGGGACCTGGAAGAGTGGTGTCTTTTCACTCCCTAGACAGAAACTTTACCCTTATCAGGTCCCGTCTCAGTTTCCTGAATCTCTGTTTTAACTTACGACGTCTTTTCTCAATGTTTTGGAAATGCCAGGGGTTTTGGACAAGGTTGTCCAGGAGGGAACCAACGAGGGAAAGGTTCCTGGTGACAATGAATAGTAAGATAGGGAGGATAAACCTGGGACAGAGAAGTTAGAGAAAGTTTCCAAAGAAGTTCTTACCTAAGCCCGGTAGAGGGTTCTAGTCCAGTACTGGTAAGAAGAAGAGCTCTCGGAGTGGGGTTCGAGTCTTTTTCCTCTGGGACCCGGGATCCTGTTAGGAGGTAAGGTCTGTGTTTTAGCAGCGGGGATAGGTCGTCCTTCATCGATCTCTCTATACCACAGGAAAAAGGGTAAAAGAAATTACTAAAGTCCCAGACCTTACTTCCTTAGAAACCCCGGATCTTTTCTTTTGTTGTCAAAGTTTCCGGGAACGATTTAGTAGATTGAAATCTCTTTTGTTTTGTCTTGAAATCCAGGGTGGGACTACGAGGTCCGGTCAACGTAGATAGAACCTGAATAGTAGGGGACAGGTCTTTGGAAGGTGGGGGATGTGGACGGGTCTTCTGAATAGTGGGGGACGGGTTGATGTTTACGGTAGAGTTGATTTCTTATGGGTTTTGTAGGACGGACTAGCGAAGGTGTTTGGAGGGATATTTATGCCTCGGAGGGACTAGGGAGAGACACGAGTCGGACCGGTAATCCGGCTGACAGCGGGGAGGAACGGACTTATTTCCATTCGATCCGGAATGTTTATCGACACTTTTCTTCTCTCCGCTTTTTGTTTCCTCTTTTCCTTTCTATAGTCGTAGACTTACGTCTCAAGGTTTCTTATCGTTCTTCTCTATTCTTTCGGAAGAAGTCGTTAGTTACGTTTCTTTATCTCCTTTTGTTGTCTTACCCTTTCTGATCTCTAGAGAAGTTCTTTTAATCTCTATGGTTCCCTTGTAAAGTACGTTTCTACCCGCGCTATTTCCTGTCTTTACCAGACCTGAATTGTCTTCGTCTTCTATAATTCTTCTCCACCTCTCTTATGTGTCTTCTTGACATGTTTTTTCTAGAAGTACTGGGTGTATTAGTACTACTACACTAGTGAGTAGATCTCGGTCTGTAGAACCTTACACTTCAGTTCACCCGGAATCTTTCGTAGTGATGTTTGTTTCGATCACCTCCACTACCTTAAGGTCAACTCGAGAAAGTTTAGGACTTTCTACTGCGACACTTTCACGATGTGAGTTATACGGTCGTTTAAACCTTTTGAGTCGTCACCGGTGTCCTGACCTTTTGGAGTCAAAAGTAAGGTTAGGGTTTCTTTCCGTTACGGTTTCTTACGAGTTTGATGGTGTGTTAACGTGAGTAGAGTGTACGATCATTTCATTACGAGTTTTAAGAGGTTCGGTCCGAAGTGGTTATACACTTGGCACTTGAAGGTCTACAAGTTCGACCAAAATCTTTTCCGTCTCCTTGGTCTCTAGTTTAACGGTTGTAGGCGACCTAGTACCTTTTTCGTTCTCTCAAGGTCTTTTTGTAGATAAAGACGAAATAACTGATACGGTTTCGGAAACTGACACACCTAGTGTTATTTGACCTTTTAAGACTTTCTCTACCCTTATGGTCTGGTGGACTGGACGGAGAACTCTGTAGACATACGTCCAGTCCTTCGTTGTTAATCTTGACCTGTACCTTGTTGTCTGACCAAGGTTTATCCTTTTCCTCATGCAGTTCCGACATATAACAGTGGGACGAATAAATTGAAGATACGTCTCATGTAGTACTCTTTGCGACCTGACCTTCTTCGTGTTCGACCTTAGTTCTAACGGTCCTCTTTATAGTTATTGGAGTCTATACGTCTATTATGGTGGGAATACTGTCTTTCACTTCTCCTTGATTTTTCGGAGAACTACTTTCCCTTTCTCCTCTCGCTTTTTCAACCGAATTTCGAGTTGTAAGTCTTTTACTTCTAGTAACGTAGACCAGGGTAGTGAAGTACCCTTTATCTACCCCTTTGTCATCTTTGTCACCGTCTGAAATAAAAAACCCGGAGGTTTTAGTGACGTCTACCACTGACGTCGGTACTTTAATTTTTTGTGAATGAGGAATTTTCTTTTAATACTGGTTGGATCTATCATATAAGTTTTCGTCTCTGTAATAAAACGGTTGATTCCAGGCAGATCAGTTCCGATAGCAAAAAGGACACCAGTGTATACCTACACTCTCAACCTGACACTTCTTCCGGCTCGCGGCTTCTTAACTACGAAAACTTGACACCACAACCTCTTCTGAGAACTCTCAGGGAACCTGACGTTCCTCTAGGTTGGTTAGGTAAGACTTCCTCTAGTCAGGACCCACAAGAGACCTTCCTGACTACGACTTCGACTTTGAGGTCATGAAACCGGTGGAGTACACTTCTCAACTGTGTAACCTTTCTGAGACTACGACCCTCCCTAACCCCCGTCCTCCTCTTCCCCTGCTGGCTCCTACTCTACCGACCTACCGTAGTGCCTGAGCTACCTGCACTCAGACTCACTTGAGGCCCTCAACCACTACCTGTCCCTCCGGACCGCACGACGCTAAGTACCCCAGTGATTCTCAGCCTGTGTTGACTCGTTGACTTGACTTGACTTGAAACAGAGGTAGGACTCAAGGGAGTCCCGAGTGGTACTCCGTCCGATCACCGACAACCAAACTACCGGTATCGTAGGAATGAAACGACTATACCGTCCGGTCAAAAAGTAAGTGTAGAGGTTTTAAGTACAGATGGAGGTGACGGTGGTGGGACCAGATTCAGTGGTGTAGATGGAACCCGATAACGATTGACCAGGGATTGAAGATGGAAACGACGGGAGGTGAGGTAATAGGGACGTCGTCGAACTCATCAGAATGATTTTACACTCAGACTAGTACTGTGTAAACGAATTTTGGACAGTTACTGAAGAGTAACGAGAATTCTCTGGTTTGGGTATTCTATATACACTTTCGGTAAGGAGAGGGACTCTACGCGTAAAATCGAGTTCAAGGTAGGGGACGAGTGAACCAAATAAGGTCTAGTAGGTAGGAAGAGAAGTCCTTTCGGCAAGGACTAAGGTAAGTGGTAGATAAAGTCCAAGAAAACAATAAACGACTGATTCTTGGTATAATAAAGGGAAGAGTAGTGAATAGAGATATTAATATATCAGTTGTACTGACAAAGTACAGACAAAGACGATGATTTGATATTCGGGGTTCTTTCGTTCCTTACACATAAAAAACGAAGGAAAATGTAGGTGTTTTGAAGTGGGTTACGAACTATATATCCTTCGTGCGTTACTTATAGACAACTTACTACCACTACAATTGATGACGATGTTTATTTTTATTTTCATTATTAATAAATTAATATAATTTATAACAATGATAATAATTACACGATAAAGTGACTATCAATAAGGAGGTCCTTGGTTGAAAATTTTGTGTTTTAAGTTGACTTATTTAAATTTCTAGTTTGACCGAGATCAGTTACTATGTACTTAGTCTGTCGTAGGGTAGATCGTTTGTCCTCGAGGTTTTTCGACACCCTTTTCGTTCCAAAAATTTCCGTCCTTCCCCACCCCTTCTTTCCTTCAGTGATCTTCTCTCACCTAGTACAGTCCGTTCTAGTATACGGATTCCCCTCGCCACCCCCAGATAACCCTTCTATTGGAGTGATCATGACTGGTCCATTAAGGTCTAACTGACCAATGTCCAATGTAACACCCCTCTTCGACTTTGACATCAATCCAATCCATAACAGAACCAAACGACCACACCCCAAATCGTATTTACTGAGGTAAACCCCTGATTCGCTTTAGTTGTAACAACTAGTCATTTATAGGATGGTGGAAAAAAGTCTCGGGGATATATAATAATATACATAGTGAATAATATTATATTGATCAATGGTGTCCGTCTCTGAGACTTAAGTATGATCTTGATTCAGGAGTAAGACGATGAGAAACGATGAAACTTGTTTAACCGGAAAAGACCCTGTCTCAAACAAGAGTCTGAGTACTCTGAATTTACTCTAGTGTGTACCTTTCACGAATCATGTCACAGACCTTATATTGTACGTGAATGGTTATAATGACCATGTAGAATGTCTTTCTAGTAACTAATCAGACTTGTTCATGGATAATTTTTCATGTGGTTTTGGTCTTATAGTTTCCCGGACACTGTTATACCACAGAGTCTGACGATCCCTCTTTTACGGGAGTACTATATATTTGTACTAACTTAGAAGGACATTAGAACTCTTTATTTCCCTTGAAACTTCTTCCGCTCCTTCGATGTCTTGTAACTTACCCCGAAGACTTCCAATTTTACATGACAAATGAATTGTACGATTATCGTAGCAGACCGTACGTCTTTGTTATCTCAACCAGGGTTTCACGACCGATAGATTTACCATCGTTTGGAGACTCCCATGGTTATATTATGTGAACTAGATTAGATAGGAAGAAACCTGAAGACACAGGGATTGAGAGGTATTGAGGGACTAATGGAACTCCTTTGTCTTAATTAAAGGGTACAGGAAACAAACCCTCTTAATCGATTGTCGGGTAAAAAGAGGTGAGATTACAATAGACTACACGAATTCGGTGACGATGAGGAAACTCATCTGTGGAAAAATTTTTCCTGGAAGCCCATCCTTTTCGGAAGTCCTCCGTTCCCTAACTTAGAGGTTACCACCGTAGATTCATTCTGTACGTTTGGTCATTTGTCTGAGTCCTTCTTGTGTAGTGAGAAACACGAAGTTAGTCCGTCACCGATCCTCGTCCACAAATGTTAGTTTATCTACCCTAAAGTTTAAGTTAAAGTTTAGGATCTAGATGTTGTATGATAGACCCACTAGGTTCATTTAATTAATTCAGGTGAAGGAGTTGACAATTTACTCCTATTATTCCTAGATGGAATGATCCAACAATCTAATTTATTCTACTATATTTCAGCAGGTTCTTCTTAGACAAAATTAAAAAACTCACGAATGTATAAAAATAACAAATTAGTATAGACGACTAATTATCTTGACTGGTACAGGATCGGAAAAGACTTTCCCACCACCCGAGAAGGGTCTCTCGGGACTCCGGACCCTCCACCAGGTGGGACAAACATAAAGTTCGTCTCCCACCTTCTTCGTCGTTGTTACCCTTCGGGTCCGGAGACCGGTGACCAGGGTGAAGTACCCATTCTCGGTGTACCTTCTGTGTTTCTCTCTTTGAATCTATTTGGACACGGGAAGGGTGATGTGCACTTGTTATTTTCGTGTTAAGTCTTATTAATAGTGGTCCGAAGGTGACCCTCTTCAAACGTGTGACGAAATGTATTTCCGGTGGTCCAGATAACTGTGGGACTCCTGAATTTCCTCACTTCAACACCCTACGTGTATTGTCCGTAGAAGGTTGTTGATGGGAAAAATCATTTGGAGTTTTGACAACAAGTCTGGGGAAGTCAGACGAGGGTCTTTCGAGTCTGCCAAAGACGAAAGCTGAAATCTTTGAGGTCCGAAAGGGGTTCAGGAAGGGGAGATAGTTTTACATGGAAAAACGAGGGAGTTCAAGGATGAGTAATGATCTACAGTCACTATATTAAACCTCAATTTTGTAATTATAAAACTACTAAAACGAAGGGTAGTTGGTGTTTATTGTCGAAGTCTCACACGTAATACCTCCTATAATCTAGTTGTTTATAAAAACTCCCAAATCACACGTTGATCGTAACACGATGTAGGACATTGTGACATGTTCCTTGTCTTCTTAACGGTGTCACCCAGTTAGGTCGGATGATAGGTCAACGATTGTAATCGTTACTTCGTATACGAGTCCTTTTTCGTCTCCGTTTTGTAAGTATGTTGGAAAGACCGACCGTTAAATCGGTTTGTATCGTTTTCGAAATTTTAACATATATTAGGAACTGGGTCCTTAAAACGAGGATTCTTAGAAAAGATTTCTTTATTAGTCTCTATATGTGTTTCTACGTTCGTATTACTTTATGGTTTTTGGACTTTCGTTAGATAGGTTTTATCTCCTGACCCGTTTATTAAGTAAGACGTAGGTGTACTATCTTTTAACGTATATGTAATTTCAATATAATTATGTTCTGAGAAATTTCTGTCCTTTATAGATAAGTGACGACTAACACTTTAAAAAATTTAAAATACGTATCTTTTTTCTAATTTTTCTATATATGGGATTTACCACTTTCTTTTACTAATACAGTCTTACTATCCTAATGATTACTGGAAAAAACTCGATGTACTAGATTTAAAAGGACTTCTTTGTAAAAAATTAATAATGTTTTGTTATTTTGAATACGAAAAATTTAAAGTGTAAGGGACTACTGACAAACAGAAGGAATATTGTAGTTTCTCATTCAGGGTCGAAGAGGATAATATCGGTAAATTACCAAAACGTAAATATTTACACCGATTGTAAAAATTAGGAAAACTAAAGACCAATTATTAAAGAACATAATAAAAAAAATTTAGTAACATGGAAGTTTCTTCCACCGTTCTTTACATGTCCCTTCGGGGTACGTGACAAAGAAGTCATAGGGGCTACAATCGTAGAATATATTGATATTACGTTGTAGTTTTGACCTTTAACTGTAACTATATTAAGTGTCACGAATAAGTCTAAAGTGGTTAATATGTACATAAGTACAGACTCACACATATGCCTACTCACAAATCGAGATATATTAAAATACTGTACATATCGGAACGTATTGGTGGTGATGTTACTTCTATATCTTACAAAAGTAATGACGTTCCTATGAAGTACGGAGGGAGAGGCTAAGAGATTGGAGATCGTTGGTGATTTGTAAACAGGTAGAGATATTAAAACAGGGAAGTTTTTACAACACATTTACCTTAGTGTGTCCTACATTGGAAAACCCTAGTCTGCAAGAATGAGTGACATTAAACTATACATAAGTATCAAGTAATGAAAAAGAACGATTCATCATAAGGTTTCATACCTACACTGTCATACACGTTGGTAAGTCGGTGACTTCCTGTCAACGTGACGAAGGTCAAAAACCGATAATGTTTATTTTAAAGATACCCGTAAACACATGTAAAATCATAAAAAAATTTAAGAGTTAAATACAGTGGGTTCTTGAGTTCTTTCGGGAGTAGAGGACAATATGATCCTGAACAAAAGAATTTTTAGGTACAAGTGGAATCCACATGACCGTGTCAAGATACGCTTTGTTCTATTTCTTTTCTTGTACCTCAATATGACTAAAGAGCGACTTAACATGAAAAATTAAATAGACAGAGACAGGGAGTTGATACACGATGTACCTCCGTTCCTAGTACTGACTTAACGGAGACGAAGATACCGTCCCGTGTCCTGGATCATCTCTCATCCACAAATCTTTTACAATGGTAGAGATCCCCACCCACCCCAGGTCCCTATCTACAAGATCTTCTTTGAGGTACCTAATATTATCCGTCAGTTCCAACTCTTGATGATAAATCGACTTATTACTAATAAATTTCCTCTTCTTGTTTTCGAGTACTATCCTCCCGTCTGAGTCCTGTATCTACCCCTATTCTACGAAATAATCGGAAGAGACGAACTTTCTCACTCAAGACACAGGTCTAATTGGAGATCCGACGTACCGTCGACGATTCAGTGAAGTCAGCACAGGCTGAGACACGCTGGGGTATCTACCGTCGGGTGGTCCGAGGGGATAGGGACCCTAAGAGGTCCGTTCTTGTGACCTCACCCAACGGTAAAGGAAGAGGTTACGTACTTTCGTTTTTCACTTTCCCTTAAGCGAGTCAGTACAGGCTGAGAAGCGCTGGGGCACCTGACGTCGGGTGGTCCGAGGAGGTAGGTACCCTAAAAGGTCCGTTCTCATGATCTCACCCAACGGTAACGGAAGAGGCGACGTACCGTCTCCTGGTTAGTAAAGATCACGACACAAACTTTTCGCGATAACAACTTAAGGATGTAGACTGACCCCGTTTCATTTCGGTCGAAGTAGACAGGGTGTCTCAAAATGGATAAACTTTCCGACGGGGTTTGTAGAGACCTCGGGGTCTGTGGAACTCCTCAAACTACCTTTTTCGTTAGCCACTGTATTTAACGGACCTCCACGAATAAACAAATCTACCGTATTAATGTAAACCGTCTCGAAACCTCCCTTCCTTGTTACCGAGGAATATAATGATAATGACTTAGTGGATCCTCTGTCGGATTTTGACAGGGAACTGTTTACGGTCAGGACGGTCTGGAGTTATTTTACGAAACCTGTATGTTTTAGTGTAGTCTCCGACCTGTGTCTGACACCTTTTTACTGACCTTACCGGTCCCAGGTTGTAAAAATTTGTGACTCCCCTAAGACATCTGTGATGTCGTCGACCAACTTCCTGATAAGCTTCTAACGTTTTGTGGAGCGACTCAACCACGGACTCTAGTCTTCGTCTCGTGTCTCAATTTCTTCCTCCCCTTCCGAACATGTTTTATGGTCCCAGACAGTCAGTCTTTCTAAACACGAACCCCAAGTTGATACGACATAGAGTTTTATTTCGACGGGAACACCCTCCTGGGGAGTTTCTCGTTTGTTTGGTTCAAATCACAAACGGACCCGGTTGGAAAGAGTACACGGGAAGGAGAAATTGAAAACCTCTAACCGTACGACGGACCGAATGACAAGATGGTACACCACAGGGGGCGATGGTTCCGGACCAAACTCTTGAACTCTAGACACAATACAGTATTTCTGTGTCCCCGTTTCTAGTAGTGTCGAAAAACGATTCACCTCAGACAGTCGACCACTCTAAATTCTAGGTTAAGTTTTTAACCTCAGACATCGTGGTTTAGTAGTTATGTCTGTTGCAGGAGTTCCCTCCGTTCCTAGTGTCTGGACCCGACTAACTCCTTTCCTGTAGAGGAAACGTGATCTTTCTACTTGATACTCGATCAATCCCTATCACTCCTCCTTCCTCAGTTCCTTCATATCCGAGTTAGACACCTTAACTCTTCTGTGGACGTTTTACGAAAGGGAGTCGAACGCACTCAGTTTATTCGAGATAAACCTCTTCCGCGTGGGACGGAGTGTAAAAAAGTGTCCGGGAGTTTCACGAACAAAGTCGAAGTCGGACGGGATGACTCTCCCCGGCTAACTTTAGAGTATAACCTTACACCTTTCCGATACTGGGTCTCCAGGGACGAGCGAAGGTTCGACTCTTTACTCCACTCTTCACTGTACTAGGTCTATATATAGATCCGAGTTTCTTTTTCCCTAGTGCCTTCAGGTCCACAACCGTTGGTAAAAACTGTAGTTGATTTATCAGTTTTTTCTACCTTCCGTCCCGTCCCAACGATGTCATTTACGTGACCCGGGAGTCGTCATTGACACTATTCCGGGACTTCTTCTCCAGTCTTTCGAGGACCTACCCCGTACAAGTGCAGAACGAGATAGTCCTTGTGGTGTTGACTCTTCGACTCCAGTTCTTCTACTCTCTCCCGTTTGTGTTACTCGCTGTCTTGTGACAGACCCTAAACGTCCTCCGCCGTACACCCCATAGGACTACAACATGGTTTTAGACACCCCCTTCCTTAACTGGGAGATGAGTGTAGACCTAACCTCTTCCGTAATGGACAAGAGAAGATATGGGTAGACCTCCAACTGCCTTTCTTGACTGTTCACCCAGAAGGAACTATCAATGAGGACTCAAAAGAGGGGATCGTCAAATATTGTATCAGCTCTAAAATCTGAAATCTTAAGTTTAGAACAGAAATGGTGAATAATCGACATGTGAATAATCACACTCGGACCTGTTAAATTTGGTGAAGAGACTTAGTATCATAAGGGTGGACATTTTATTCCTACTATTATAAATGTATTATCCTAATGACATGTCAAATTTACTTTATAGATAGTTACAGACTATGATTCTTGAGTCATATAATAATAAACCGAACTATTAATATGTAAAAGTAGACTTTCTTCTGTCAAAATCTGTCACCTTTTTTTGTTCGGTCCTAGGTTTTGATGGACACGATCAAACTCGTTCGGTCATAGTATACATTGTTCCCTGTGAGGTTTACTGGTAGTTATAAATGGAGTGTTCGTACCGCCTAGGTCCAAAACACCCCGGATTTCGAATATGGTAAACCCAATTTAACCGAAGGAAATTCATGTTTTAATCCATGTTAGGATTTGTAAATAAATCTTAGTCTGTTATTTAGTATTCTTTGTGTGTAAAATTTTTGACTGTTTGTAGTGTTTGTAGTATTTTAAAACTTTCATAAATAAAAGAGTAAATTAATTGAGATTAATTTAATTGTGTAGAGGTACGATGGGAAAATGGATATAAAAGACCGACGTATTGAAAACTAACGGAGAAGTAGGTTATGTGGAAAACATCATGTTAAAGATATCTCATCTTTTTGTAAAAGTAAAAAAGACTCTCAAACGTACGTACGAGTCAGTGACAGACTGAAAAACACTGGGGTAGTTGGCATCGGGTGGTCCGAGGACAGGCACCCTAAAAGGTTCGTTCTTATGACCTCATCCAACGGTAAAGGAGGAGGTCCCCTAGAAGGACTGGGTCCCTAACTTGGACACAGAGGACGTGAAGAGGTAGTCGTCCATCAAAGAAATGGTGACTCGGTAGCCAAAGACTCTCAAACCTCTTCAGAAGAAGTCGAAGTGTTAAGTGGTAGAGACCAATTATAGTACGGTTAAAAGACCCAACAACATTTTAACTCCTTTTGGAGATAGTAAAGAAAATATACACTCGACATTCTAAAATGTACAGCTCAAAAATTTCATTATTGATTAGAATTTATTCGAAATCTAAATGGTGAAGTCTTTACGAAGACGTTCAGTAAGGATGTGCTTATGTCGGTCGTTATTGAATTGATATAAGTCTTCAGTATCGTTTGGTGTATTGATATAGGGTAATTCGGGTTTATTTACATATACATTGAGTTAAAGAGAAACCGAACTAGGGGTTTTCTTGTCGAGACTATTTCTGTTGGAGAGAAATCTTTCGTTTCCTTCCGTCCCTTAAGGGACCACCAGGTCACTAATCTTGAGGTGTACGAGTGCGACTCCCAGGTCCAAGTTAGGAACCAACTCTTTGATTCTAGGGTGTTCGACACGCCATGCCGGTTTTTATCTCTCTCTCTTCTTTCGTTTTTTTTTCCGTCTTTTATACTTTTTCGTTTTCATCAAATACCTACCCATCTTCCATCTTCTGTGAGTAAGAATTATATAGAATATAGAAGTGTACATCTAAGTTTCAATTATTTTCATAAGGGGACAGGGTGTGTGCAAAGTTCATAAGATCCCAACACTTAAGGTGACATCTTGAACCTTGTGGTTTGGGGTTTTCTTACTTCGGAGTCTCCTTTAGACCATCTGGATTGTATTCCATCCTTTCTGAAAGGTTTCCTTATGTCGTTCCTCGAAGGGACCACCGGGTCCCGAAACCTGAGACACGAAGGCGACGTCCTCCGTACCCAAGTTAGGGACCAGTCTCTTGACTCTAGGGTGTTCGACACACCGTACCGGTTTTTGTTGTCACTTCTGGTTTTAAGATTTCCTTTTATGTCTGAGTTGACATAATTTGAAATTTTGTAGAGACACCGATTTGGTTTGTTTTGGTTTACAGTTTGTTACTTTGATCTTCTTTTCCATTGAAAAATAAGTATAATGTTCCTAATTATCGAGGTCATGTCTTTGGGTAATTTTAAAAATTTGGTACTCCTTAATTTGTAATCTTGGTAGTTTCTCGTACTTTTCCGTTAAGTGTCTCTTTCTTTATGTTTTCCGTTTTTACGTTTCTTAACCGTTCTTAAATCCCTTTGATTCGGGAGAGTGAGACGACAGTCCTTACATTTAATCGAGTGGAAATATGTCCCGTTAAACTGTTATATTTTTATTATAATTTATCTCAAATAATAAACGGTTCACGGGACACTTCACGAAGTGTGACTAAATAAGTTAACGGTGAGTTGACATATAAGTTACACGTAGTGTACATTATTACTTTTTGTTCTAAGGAATCTGTGGGTTGTTGTCCTAAACCAATTTATCTTGTACCTTGGAGATATGTCATCCTGACTTGATTAAATATAAATGGTTGTACCTTTTGGGAGATTTTACATCATTCCCCAAAAAAAATTCCGTTGTTTTTTCTTACATGTTATATGGACGATTTATTGTTTTAAATTCAAACTTTCTAGAATTACTAAAATAAATTGTTAAGTATTTAACCCGTCGTAGAGTAGATCGTATATCTTTCCTCGAGACTTCTCGACATGTTTTACCTTCGGACAATTATTCGTCTTCCACCTCCCTGTTTCTTTAATGATCACTACTTATTTAACGAAGTCCGTTCCAGTGGAAAAAACACCCCTGACGTCCCCAGATACTCCACCTAATGAAGTGATGACGACTGGTTTGTTAACGTCTGTCTGACCTTTAATGTAAAGATCCTCTCCTACTTTGACGTTAATCCAACCCATAATCCAGAGTCAAGCCACTACACCCGAAATCATACTCACTGAGGTCAGCCTCGGAGAACAAAAAATTGTTAAGGGGGAAGACTAGTCTGGGAGTCGAATTGATCTTCTACACTAGTTTTAAATTCCGTAATCACAGTGAAGGTCGATAGTGAGACTTCAAGGGTGTCAAAAAACGACTAGAAGACACACCATAAGTGTCCAGTACTGAAAGAAACGACGTAAAGACACCGTAAGTGTCCAGTACTGAAGACGAAATGTTAAAAATCGACCAGTAAGGGGAGTAAGAAAAGACTGTAAGATCAGAATCTTGTAAACGAACCACCACTCGTCGGTGGTGGTACGTAAAAATGCTAAGACTCTTGTGTCGTGTGGTCCCCCTGATGACACTGATACTATTCGTCCTGCTAAGGGTTTCAGACCTCACGTGAAGTCTCAGTACCAAAGGTTCTGGGTTTGGTTAGTTTTAGTTTGTGTAGTTCCTTTCTTGGACAACTTCTTCAATGAAAGAGTTTGGTCACCGAATAAGTCACTAGAATATGTCGACTCAAAGTTGAAGTCTTCACAATTAGGTCCACGTCGTTCACCAAGACCAGTGTCGTGTTTGTTGAGGAACTAGTCGATTTTCTATTAGTTCCTAGTAGAAAAATAGTTCTCGTTTGAATCTCTCAGATTTCTACAGATAACTTACCGATACCGAAAACGTCATCTAAGACATCATAAAAGTCCTCAAACTCTAAGGACTAGTATCGGAGTGAACAGAAGTGAGGATTGGTCCCTTCATCCCTGGACGGTCCCCTTCACTCAGGACTTAGTACTTGTGGAATTATTCCACAGAGTCACACTGACACCTGTCAATCCTCGTGTCAATCGATTGGATTATCCGTAACTAACGTGTCAATACGTGGTCGGTAGACCCGTACGTAACCGGGTTCCTCTTACTGTTTGTAGTGTTTCTAATTTAAGACAGTCCCTTGTTTCGGTAAGGGCGGTTCCACCGTGACAATTACCTAACAACGTACATAGGTGAGTTCGGTCCCCAGTCAATCCAAAAATCCTGTTGACCTTTGATTTGGAGGATTGGGTCTTATTTTTCAACGAGATTTAAGGAACGTTTCTAGCTACGACGACCACTCTGGAAAAGCACTGACCCCCTCTACACTATATCTATTAGCATTCACACCCCCACGTTTACATGATGCTAAATGTATCTATAACCATATATTAACCCGTTTATGTAATATTGACTTTTTTTCATTTTGTTCCGTGTCCTACAAGACCTGTATTTTCAGTTTGAGATTCACTAAGGATTCTGTCTCTTAGTCAGTTTTTATCTTTAACCAGTGTCCCTCCTGGTTCCCCAGAGATCGTAGTACAACAACAAGTCAGGGAGTCAGCACAGACTGAGACGCGAGAGTACCTGACGTCTGGTGGTCCGAACAGACAGGAAGTGATAGAGGGTCTCGAACGAGTTTGAGTACAGGTGATTCAGTCACTAAGGCAGGTTGGTAGAGTTAGAAGACCGCGGGGGAGGAGGAGGACGGAAGTTAGAAAGAGTCGTAGTCCCAAAAAAGATTACTCAGTCGAGAAACGTAGTCCACCGGTTTCATAACCTCGAAGTCGTAGTCAGGAGGTTCACTTATAAGTCCTGACTAAAGGAAATCCTAATTGACCAAACTAGAGGAACGTCCCTGAGAGTTCTCAGAAGAGGTTGTGGTATCAAGTTTTCGTAGTTTAGAAACTACACGTCGGAAGAAATACCCGGTTGAGAGTATAGGTATGTACTAATGACCTTTTTGGTATCGAAACTGATATGTCTGGAAACGACCGTTTCATTACAGAGATCGTAGTATCTTTCCGTTAATACTACTGTTTAGGTCGTCAGGTTTTCCATTTGAGATAATCATTACCGGACCTTCTATTCCTACTACCGTAATTGAAAGGTCCAGTTACGGTCTCATTTCCTTTCTTTCTCTTCCTCTCTCCCAAAGTACAAACCGAGTTCATACTTTAAAACTAGACCGTAGAATCGTCAGATGTAGTTACAATCGATGAAAAGAAGGAGACTAAACCTCCACAGACTAAAGGTCACAGACACGATACGACACGAATCAGTACAGACTGAGAAACGCTGAGGTACCTGACATCGGACAGTCCGAGGAGACAGGTACCCTTAAGAGGTTCGTTCTTATGACCTCACCCCAACGGTACGGGAGGAGGTCCCCTAGAAGGGTTGGGTCCCTAGTTTGGGTCCAGATAACACAGAGGACGTAACCGTCCACCCAAGAAATGATAGACTCGTTGGTCCCTTCGGGAGGTCACAGATGTGTCCTGGTCGACAGTCCGTCTCGCAAGAAATCGACACTCTACACATGAGTTCCAAATTCAAGGACTTCAAGCCAACGGTAGACCTATTTGCTCCTTCTGGACTATATCAGGGAACGTTCTTTTGAATTCTCGTCGAAATAAGAACACCTAAGGTTTAGTCTTCCCACCCTCTTTTGACCTTTGTAATCAAGTCTCAATATCGGTCTATAAACTCCTTTGATTTTCTTGACTCCTAGGTCAGGTCAAATGTCCATATATTGTTTTGAAGTTTTTAGTTTCTGTCAATTGTCTGATTTTAGATCATAGATGTTTCCACGTTTGTATTAAAAAGAGAGATGTTAGTGGGGGTAATAAAATTGGTTCTAATAGTGTCATTTTGATTAAACAAACATAAAACCCGAACGATAAATATATTCACGTCGTTCTTGTCACTGACCCACAATGAAAATTCAAGTCAGAATTTGACTTGAATTCAAATTTAAGAAAAATTCTATGTAAACGACCTTGAAACGTATTCTTTAGAGTCGAATTTGAAAATTTTCGGAGACTCTTGTCCTTCAGATCGGATGTAAAACGGATCTCGAACACACTTAAGGAGAGAAGAACTCTAGGAGTTTTGTAGATCGAAATACTCGGACGGTCCTTCACTGGAAGGAATGAGTGGACTATTCCAACGGTCCTTAGGTCATTCGTTCCATGATCCAGTCAAAAGGTTCTCCGAAATAACCGAGGTACTTCAGTTGGAATTATGGAATTTTGATAGACCAGTATAGACTCAGATACGTGCAGAGAGAGTTTAGGTAGCAAGGATAGTTTCGGAACCATTATGTCGGTTACAAAGACACAAGACAATGTTCCTCTTGTTTGCCTAGGAATAACTTGAATCCGTTTATTGATTACTATAACGGTATTTTTCTTATGGATTCTCAAAGAGTTAATACCTCCCTAGTCCGTCCCTCTTTTTCATGTACGACGGAGAAACGAATGTTTCCCTATGAATTGGTTTAACGAGGTACAGTGTCGATCGAATTCTCTTTTCGAAAAGAATATAGACCTTTTTGTTTTGTAATTTCTTGGTCGTTACAAAGCTAGTTTCAGTAATTTTTAATATTAGGAGGAGGAGTTAAGTAAGTCTGGGTACATTGATTATGAACAAGACGAACTTAGGTCAAAAAGGTAATCAAGACCTTTGAGAATGGGTCAAGTCACAATACTAGAATTTCAATAGTCTTTGGACAAGAAAGGCACTTAGAGAACTTCTACTTTCATGAAACGTCTTGTTAAAACGTTTTCGTAGTCTCATTTTGTTACATGTACACACGAGGTAGTACAGGTTGAGACTCTGGGGTACCTAACATCGGGTGGTCCGAGAAGACGGGTACCCTAAAAGGTCCGTTCTTATGACCTCGTCCAACGGTAAAGGAGGAGGTTCCCTAGAAGGACTGGGTCCCTATAGGGGTAGACGACACAGAGGACGTAATCGTCCGTCTAAAAAAAAAAAAAAAATGGTGGTTCGGTGCACCCTTCGGGTCATTGACATATTTCTGAATGCACATATGGACACCGCCTAAGTACAACTATATACCGTTTTGGTTATGTTATAACATTTCATTAATTGGAGGTTAATTTTATTTATTTAAATATAAAAAAATTTTACGAACAATTTCTAGACTACTCTCAATTAATGTTACCTTAACTACTCTTTAAAACCAATAAAACCATTATTGACCTTAATGATGACTTTTGTATAGTCCTGTGAAGTTTAAGGGTCCTTAAAGTAGGTTAAAGACCTTGTAGATAGTCAAGTCAAGTCAAGTCAGCGAGTCAGCACAGACTGAGAAACGTTGGGGCACTTAACGTCGTGCGGTACGGAGGGACAGGTAGTGGTTGAGGACCTCAAGTGAGTCTAAGTGCAGGTAGCTCAGGTACTACGGTAGGTCGGTAGAGTAGGAGACAGCAGGGAAAGAGGAGGATGGGGGTTAGGGAGGGTCGTAGTCTCAGAAAAGGTTACTCAATTGAGAAGTGTACTCCGCCGGTTTCATGACCTCAAAGTCGAAATCGTAGTAAGGAAGGTTTCTTTAGGGTCCCGACTAGAGGAAATCTTACCTGACCAACCTAGAGGAACGTCAGGTTCCCTGAGAGTTCTCAGAAGAGGTTGTGGTGTCAAGTTTTCGTAGTTAAGAAGTCGCGAGCCGGAAGAAGTGTCAGGTTGAGAGTGTAGGTATACACTGGTGTCCTTTTTGCTATCGGAACTGATCTGTCTGCCATCAACCGTTTCATTACAGAGACGAAAACTTATACGATAGATCCAACCAGTATTGAAAAGAAGGTTCCTCATTCCCAGAAAATTAAAGTACCGACGTCAATGGTAGACGTCACTAAACCCTCGGGTTTTTTATTTCAGACTGTGACAACGGTGACAAAGGGGTAGATAAAGGGTACTTCACTACCCTGGCCTATGGTACTAGAAACAAAAGACTTACAACTCGAGATTCGGTTGAAAAAGTGAGAGGAGAAAGTGAAAGTAGTTCTCCGAAAAATCAAGGAGAAGTGAAAGACGGTATTCCCACCACAGTAGACGTGTAGACTCCAATAACTATATAAATATGTTTATGTTGTATTTCTGCCAAATCATGTTGAATAAACTGTCAAGAAGGGTACATTAGATCGTATAGTTTATATGGATTCATTTGTAGAGAGAAAAAGATTTCTCAGTAAAAAGACACTGAAAGGTCTCTGGAAGACCTTTTTAGAGTTTCAATGAAGGTCCAGTTTTTCTGAAGTACAACTAAACTAAGAAAACCGTCCCCCAACCCCTCTCTCAACACTTTTTATAGTTTTCCGAAGTTTTTGTAAACCAGTTTATCCTAGTATCCAGTGACTTTGTTGTTAATAGACAAATCGGTATCACTGTTTCTGAAGTGTCCGTTTATGTCTTTCAATTTATTAACATTTTTTAAACCTTTTTTTTTATTATGGAATCGAGAAATTATCTCTTCTGAGTTAAAAGAATTCATTAGATTCTGAACTATTTCTGTTACACTTTGTGTCCTTTAATAAAACCATTCTGTGTTTTGGAAACAGAAGATTCGTTTAATAAATTTTCTATTTTTGGCAAATATTAGAGAATGTTCTCGTCTGGTTATCAATCACATGTTTTCGAACCGGGAAAATTTCATCTCTCTTTTAGTTTGAGATTATAACATGGTCGATGAAAACTATAATTTTAGGTAAAAAGTGAGTTTATTTAAGTAAAATTAGAATCGGTCGAATTGGTACGTATTTTAATAAAAGGGTTCTAAGGAAAGGGTATTTGTAAAATGTTGACAGAAAAAATGTAAGTCTAAAACAGTATATAAAAAGGAGAAAGGATAAGATTTTATTGGTCGGAGTCCTGTTTCGATAATTATGAAAGGAAGGGGAGTTGTTTTTACGTAAAGATAAGGAGTATGGAAGAAAATGACTTTTGTATGTGGGATGAAAGGGACGTACCTTTGTACAGGGAATAATAAAGATCATCAAAATTAATGTATATATTAACAATTGGGAATTTTTGGAATTAATGATCACTTTTATTTATTAATTTGTTAACACTTGATAAAATATGTAATCGTAAAACACCTTTTAAATATTTGTACAATTAAAAGATCTTTGTATACGAAAAAGTAGCATTAAAAAAAAGTTACACCGTGTTTTGCACAAATGATTATTTGGGTTTAGAAAAACAAAGAGATATTTTACTTTGGCTTTCATTTATTTGAATGTAAATCATCACAAAAACATAAAGTAGAATAAACCTTTAATAGATCTATAAATTACTGATAGGTAGTGAATTAAATTGATTCGTTTTGAAATTCTAAAGTCCAATGGTTTTTCTAACACCTTTGACGAATTCCTCTGTATAACACTTTGTATTAATAACGATTTTTGAAGTGGATTTTTGAGATTGGAGTGTAGATAAATTTAGTGAACAAAAGTTGTTAACACGAATCGAATGAAGTAGTATGGTCCAATATAAAGAACGACTGTTCAAAATAATGTCTCTATTGTATTTGAATAAACTGATTATTTGGATCTATCTTATTTTCAACATACATACATAATATAAGTGACAACTATTGTGATTTCTGTACAGATAAAATTAATTTGATTGTCTAAACTTAATCTAAATTATGGTTTATAAAAGGATCTAGTGTACTTGGACTTTTCGTAAACCCAATCAAAGACAATATAAAAAACTCTTAACATATTTATGATTTAAGTGTATCCGTAAGAAAAAGAAATTCGGTTAATATGTCTTGAGGTAAGACAAAAATGTTTAATTAAAACTGTTTTGGTAGACCTCCATTTTTTTTTTTGTTTTATGTTGTGTAGATGTTGTATATGTCTTTGTGTGCGTTTTTTTGCGACTGGGTTTGATATCAATTCTAAAATATCAAGAACAAGATTTTAAAATTGGTACTCCGTCCATTCTGTTACATTTTGAGTGATCGAATTTTTTCTTGTCAACTTTATTCATATGGACGAAGTTACAGATGCCGATTTCGGAAAAGATGATTATAAACACCTCTTTTGTGAAATCTAAACATAAACAGGAATTGTTCATTGGAGATTGAAAGGGTCAAGAAAAAAATAACCTCATATTAACTATATGTTACAAAACAATCAAAGACGACATGTTGTTCCACTTAGTCGATATACATATGTATGTAGGGGAGGGAAAACCCGGAAGGAGGGTGGGGAGATCCAGTAGTGTCCCGTGGATCAACTCAAGGTACACGATATGTCGTCGAAGGATGATCGATCGATAAAGTGTGTACCTTCACATGTATATAGCTCGGATTAGAGGGTTTAGCGGGGTGAGAGGAGAAGGGCGTGACACAGGTGTACGGGTAAGAGATGTAGACGTAGAGATAAGGACGGGACTCTTCTGCGAGTAGATATGGTAAAAAGATCTAAGGCATACATACACAGTTATATGCTATAAAAAAAGACTGAATGAAGTGAGACATACTGTCTGAGATGCGGGTAGGTGTAGAGATGTTTACTGGGTTAAGACAAGGAAAAGTACCGACTCATTAATTATAAGGTAACATGTATACATGGTGTAGAGGGAATAGGTAAGTAGACAATTACCTGTAAATCTAACGCGGGTAAAGGACCGACAACATTTATCACATTTACTTGTAACCCAATGTATACAGAAAAACTTAATACCAAAAGAATCCCATATACGGGTCATCATCTTGAAGACCCAGTGGACCATCAAGATAAAAATTAAAAAATTCCTTGTAAGTATGACAAGAGATGTCACCGAAATAGTTAAATGTAAGGTTGTCACACCCTCCCAAGGGAAAGGAGGTGTGGGAGAGGTCGTAAATAAATCTAACAAACTACTACCGGTAAGACTGGTAACACTCCACTATGAAGTATCAAAACTGAACGTAAAGAGATTATTAATCACTATAACTCGTAGAAAAGTACACGGAGAACCAGTAGACATACAGAAGAAACCTCTTTCCAGATAAATCCAGAAGGTGGGTAAAAAAATAACTCAACGAGAAAACTATAACTAGACGTACTCAACAAACATATAAGACCTCTAATTAGGGAACAACCAACGAAGTAAACGTTTATAAAAGAGGGTGAAACTGCCAACAGAAAAGTAGGACAAATACCGAATAAACGAGACGTCTTCGGAAATTCAAATTAATTCAGGGTAAACAAAAAAATAAACAAAGAAACATAAAAGTAATGAGAACTTCCACTCAGTTTTTTCTAGAACGACACTGAATCCAATTTCTTACAAAAAGGATACAAAAGGAGATTCTCAAAATATGACAGGTCAGAATGTAAATCCAGAAATTAGGTAACCCGTTCTCTCGAAAATATCGTCAAACATAAAAATTTTCCAAAGGGGGATAAACCCCCTCTTACCTATGTACACATACATACCAACTTAGGGAAACGACATGTGGACTTTGATAGTGTTGTAACAATTAACCGATATGTGACTATATTATTTTTTTTTGAAAAATTTCGGAAGGGGGGATGAAAAAGTAAAACTAGAGTCCTTAACTCCTACCAGATGTATTCTCAACGGTCTCTTTCTGATCCATTTTGTTAATCTATAGTTTCTGTCCCTTTATTGCGTTCAAGGAGGTTTTTCCTGAAAACAAGAAATTTCTGGTCTTAAAAATGTTATACATGTTCGAAGTACTCTATTTATCTCCTCCAGAACCCTATTGTTCCATTTTTCCTATCCACTGGAGACGTAAAAAAGACGTCAGTGTAAAGACCAAAACGTTTCTAGACATTCTATTCCTATCAACGAAAGTTAAAGAGTTCTTTAATTCTCCGTTGAATTTACTGTAGTCGGTTCTCTTGCGTGACCAGTGTCGTTTGTGGGAGAAGGTTGTTGTGTTCTCTTCTGAAATGTGTACCTGTAGTGGTCTACCAGTTGTGGCTTTAGTCTAACTAATGTAATAAACGTCGGTTTCTACCTCTTCGAGATATGTCAGTCGTTTTTGTTCTGGCCCTCGACTGACACCGAGTCGAGTACTTGAGGAATAACGGTTTAAGTCTGAAATTAACTTCTTTCACCCCTTTTGGTGATCTGGTAAGTCCATACTAGATTTAGTTTAGGGAATACTAATATGTCACCTTCACTCTTTATCTAAATTCCCTGATCTAGACTATCTATCTCACGGACTACTTGATACCTGTCTCCAAGCACTGTAACATGTCCTCTGTCCCTAGTTCTGGTAGGGGCACCTTTTCTTTACGGTTCTTCGTTTTACCGACAGACTCCTCCGGAATGTTTATCGACTCTTCTCTTGACTTTTTTCGTTTCCTCTTTTCCTTTCTAGATGGGTAAACTTACGTCTCAAGGTTTTTTATAGTTCCTCTCTATTCTTTCGGAAGGAGTCGCTAATTACGTTTCTTTATCTCCTTTTTTTGTCTTACCCTTTCTGATCTCTAGAGAAGTTCTTTAAATCTCTATGTTCCCTTGTAAAGTACGTTTCTACCCGAGCTATTTCCTGTCTTTACCATAGCTGGATTGTCTTCGTCTTCTATAATTCTTCTCCACCGTTCTTCTGTGTCTTCTTGACATGTTTTTTCTAGAAGTGCTGGTTCTATTAGTACTATCACACTAGTGAGTGTGAGTGGATCTCCGTCTGTAGGACCTTACACTTCAGTTCACCCGGAATCCTTCGTAGTGATGTTTGTTTCGATTACCTCCACTACCTTAAGGTCAACTCGAGAAAGTTTAGGACTTTCTACTGCGACACTTTCACGATGTGAGTTATACGGTCGTTTAAACCTTTTGAGTCGTCACCGGTGTCCTGACCTTTTCCAGTCAAAAGTAAGGTTAGGGTTTCTTTCCGTTACGTTTTCTTACGAGTTTGATGGCGTGTTAACGTGAGTAGAGTGTACGATCATTTCGTTACGAGTTTTAAGATGTTCGGTCCGAAGTCGTTATGCACTTGACACTTGAAGGTCTACAAGTTCGACCAAAATTTTTTCCGTCTCCTCGGTCTCTAGTTTAACGGGTGTAGGCGACCTAGTACCTTTTTCGTTCTGTCAAGGTCTTTTTGTAGATAAAGACGAAATAACTGATACGGTTTTGGAAACTGACACACCTAGTGTTATTTGACACCTTTTAAGACTTTCTCTACCCTTGTGGTCTGCTGGATTGGACGGAGAACTCTTTGGACAACAGTCCTTCGTTGTCAATCTTGACCTGTACCTTGTTGTCTGACCAAGGTTTATCCTTTTCCTCATGCAGTTCCGACATATAACAGTGGGACGAATAAATTGAAGAAACGTCTCATATAGTACTCTTTGCGACCTGACCTTCTTCGTGTTCGACCTTAGTTCTAACGGTCCTCTTTATAGTCATTGGAGTCTATACGTCTACTGTGGTGGGAATACCGTCTTTTACTTCTCCTTGATTTTTCGGACAACTTTTACACTTTCTCCTTTCACTTTTTCAACCGAATTTCGAGGTGTAAGTCTTTTGATTCTAGTACCGTAGGCCAGGGTGGTGAAGTACCGTTTATCTACCCCTTTGTCACCGTCTGAAATATAAGACCCCGAGGTTTTAGTGACGTCTACCACTAATGTCGGTACTTTAATTTCTGTGAATGAGGAACCTTCCTTTCAATACTGGTTGGATCTATCGTATAAGTTTTCGTCTCTGTAATGAAACGGTTGTATCCAGGTAGATCAGTTCCGATAGTCTCTTCCGTTACCGTTGGGTGAGGTCACAAGAACGGACCTCTTAGGGTCCCTGCCTCCTCCGACCACCCGACGACAGACACCCCAGTGTGTCTCAGCCTGTACTGACTTCACTGAATCGTCATCGTCAGTTCCGATACCAAAAAGGTCATCAGTAAATACCTACACTCTCAACCTGACACTTCTTTCAACTCGTGGCTTCTTAACTACGAACACTTGACACCACAACCTCTTCTGAGAACTCTCAGGGAACCTGACGTTCTTCCAGGTTGGTTAGGTAGGATTTCTTCTGGTCAGGACCCATAAGAAACCTTCCGTACTACGATTTCGACTTTGAGGTCATGAAACCGGTGGAGTACTCTTCTCAACTGAGTGACCTTTTCTGAGACTACGACCCTCCCTGACCTCCGTCCTCCTCTTCCCCTGCTGGCTCCTACTCTACCGATCTACCGTAGTGGCTGAGTTACCTGTTCTCAAACACACTTGAGGTCCTCAAACACTACCTGTCCCTCCGGACCGCACGACGTTAAGTACCCCAGCGTTTCTGGACCTGTGCTGACTCGTTGACTTTACTTGACTGGTGATAGTGGTACCTCTTGAACGATGAGAGTAAAAACAAAGTTCATCTTCCCATTTTGGAGAATTATTCCTCCCAAAACTGGATAAAAAAAGTGACAGTCGTTCCGACAGTTAAGAGAGGGACTTCCCTTCCGTTTCGGAGACTTCCGTCTTTTACAAAAGAAGAGATAATCTAAAATCAAATTGTACGAGAGGATCGGAGACTGTCCTACCTAACATCCACAGGTATTATCTTGTCATTGAAGATTTTACGGTTAGGATTGTCCTCCTTTTTTTAGATAAGAGGACACTAGATGTTAGTTAGGGTCGGTGATGAGATCGTAGTTTACGTATATACATGTAAATGTATGTACTTAATAATTCAGTAAGATATTACTCGTAAGAACGGATGTCGGAACTGTTCGTTCCGAAAGTATTATAGGGATTCATCAAATCGTTGTTAAGTCTCGTTGTTGATTTCGGCAGAAGAATCGATGGTCACTTGTATGAGTACGGGTATAACCACTAAAAGATATCAAGTAAATGTAGTTGATTCGAAAAATAACAGTCCTTCAAAGTACATTAAGAGGTGAACCTCTAAAGTGACAAATAAAGAAAACATTTCTAATAAAAAAATTGGTCCGTGGGGATTAAGGTTTCTTTAGTATAAAAGATTTACAGTTTTATTACAGGAATTGGAGGAAATAGAGATACCAAACAAAGGATAAAGATGTCATTATAGATGAATCTACTGTCTTTCAGTGTCAGGATTACACTGAGTTAGGGGAATTTTGGTCACCAGAGTCCTTAAGGAGTCAACAGGTCGTCAATCCTAAGTCGTGAAAGTGATGGTACCGGGTCCCAAGTAGGGACCAGTCCCTTGGTTCTAGGACGTTCGAAACACCGTACCGGTTTTTGTTTTGTTTGTTTTTTCATTATTGATTTTTTATTTGTTTTTCGGGTTTTGTCACCTATATTGTAGAACAGTCTTTACAAACCTCCAATTAAATATAATATAGGTAGTTTACAGAATAGACGTACGAAAAATTAGGAAGTTTATTTAGGTGAATGGATCTACTCTTAATATTTTTAGTGGTGTAAAGGAGATTCCTCAAGAAAACCAAGTTTATAGGAGATGATCGAAATGACTGTACCGTAGTTTGAGGGGCCATAAAATCACTGGAGGTGACAGAGTATTAACAGTGTATTTGTCTTTTGAAGACCCTGAAGGGACCACCGGGTCACTGATTCTGAGGTACCAGGGCTACGTCCCCGGACCCAAACTAGTCCCTTGATCTAGGGTGACAGTGTTCATTTCTCAAGTGTACGACGTTGATTCTGTGCTGTGTCGGTTTATTTATTTATAAAAAGTTTTAAATTGTATTTTTTGTTCTTTGAAGATTAATACCTATGAAGTTTGTGTGTGTTTTTATATCTCTTATCACGTTACTTCAAGGTCCATAGATGATGTCAAAGTCGTTAATGTAAGACAGATAAAATTAGTAGTGAAGAATTAAAACAAAGAGCTAAACCTCGTTTGAAACTTGTAATCTAAGATCGATCCTTATGTCGGTTTAAGTATAAGAGTGAACTTTGTTTCGACAGTGGATTCATCGTCAATAGATCAATTTTAGATTTTGGTAGGGGTGAGGGTCTAAAAGGTAGAGATGGGTTGGACGAAAGATTGAGGGAGAGGAGGGCGGGGACTCGAAGTTGATCGTGAACAGGGTCGATTGACCAGATTAGGAAAGTTGATGAATTTACACCCTGTCCTCCTGAAACGAATCGTATGACGTCTTCTCTGTTTTGACGGGAGAATGGTAACGTAGGGTCCCGTTAAAGTAAAGTTAAGAAATTGAAGACATCTTCACTTGTTTATTATCGTAAACTTATTTTGAATAAAAAGTCTGGAAAACAAGTTTCTAGACACATTTACGTACGGGTACAGATAGGTACACTTTCACCTATAATCTGTTTCTTCCGTTCTCGTTCCGAGTCTCCCTTACTCTACCTCCTAATTCAATACCTAGTTCCCTTTCCTTCGTTACTAAGATCCGAGGGAGACCCTCTAAAATAGAGGAAATTACAAGGATCGTTGAAGTCCATAGTAGATTAAGGGTAAAATGTATACTCCTTTGACTTCTTTAAGTTTGAAGTCTTCAAGATACCGAGTTCTGTGGATCAAACTCTTACGACGTCCGCCTTGACTCAGACTAAACTGAGGTCTTGGTACGGGAAGAATGGATTTATTATTCCAGTCCTCGTGACCTTTAACTGATCCTAGGGGGTCCTGTTAAGGAAGACTCCGGGCTCGGAGGTTTGTTTACGACGATATATTACTCTGAAAGAGAGAAGGAGTGGTCTACCAGGGGATTTAATCAACTTCGGACACCCGGAACTTATATTTTGTCTGTCTACGTAGAGATAATATTATGTCGTCAAACCGAAGTCAACGTTCACAATACGAAATTTATATTCTTACATTAACTAAATGTCATAAAAAATTACTATCCCTCAAAAACATGAACTAGTCAGGTCGGGGACTTACGGACCGACGAGAAGCATTGTCTATCTTGATATGGATTCGTCCGGTGGAGACCCTGTCCGGACTCATTCTCGTGAAAACGGGTGGGTATGACGACTACGACGTGGATTCTCTGGGTGGTCTCCGTCGAGAACGAGAAGGAGGGAATCGGTCTGATCCGTTCTCCACAAAGGAGTTAATTCAGGGGTCGAACGACCTTATTATTGGTGGAACGAGGAAAGAAACGGTGGTCGTAAATGGGATCGGACGGACTTAGATCTTCGACTAGGGAGATCTGATCTCTAGAACGGAGAAGAAGTGACTCAACTCCCCTGTTCTCCGTCGAAATTTTGAACGAAGAGAAAGTGAATGTAAATCCTACGGAGGAAAAAGACATACATTTCCGAGACGAGTAGATGTCGATTGGTTTAAGACGAGATTGACACTTTGACTCTTTAGTCAGAAATAAGTCTGTGTGCGAAGGAGATGTTTCGTGTCGTCAACCCACCTTACCTCGGTCGTCACGTTTCCGTCCTAGGTCCTCCCTCTCCCTTCTTTCGTTAAGACTTTCCCTCACTCCTTGTCGGAGTCCCACTCCCTTCCGTCCACAGTAGTCTCCCCCTTCGTCCGTCGTCCTTCCTTCTATTTAAGTGATGACTCCTTGTTACCTCTCCCTGATTCATGGTTCGTGATACGATCTACGAAATGTGTACGGTTCACTCTTACCCGACCTTTTGCCCCTCCTTAAATACTTACGGTAATGTCATCACGTCCGTTCTTCATTAATCCTTGAATTATCTCATGACTGGCAAACTTACCCTTTTCTCCTGTCTTCGTCCTAAGTGACACTTCCCTCAGAGTGTCACATCTCGTTAACTAACCCATGTCTCCAGTCCGTCTTCCTTCTTTGGTTCTCGAAACCCAAAAGTACTCACTGACACTTACATTCCCCTTTACTGACAGTCCTCTGCCTACATGTATTCCAATCAAGTCAAACCCCGGATAAACTCGAAATTTTAAAAAATAATACGTTTAAAGGTTTGTCTCTCTTTTCTCTTATCCTATGATTTCAGGATATATGGGTAATGGATCGAGTTATTAATAGTTGTGTGTTGGTTAGAACAAAGAGTAGTTATGGGAATGGATAAGAAAGAGAGGGGTTGACTTAATAAAACTTCATTTAGGGTTTGTATACTATAGTAGGTATTTGTAAAGTTATACATAAAGACTTTTTATAAGGATTGTGTCGGTGTATATTAGTAGAGTTGATTTTGTCATTGTAATTTAAAATTACAGTAGTTTATGAATCACAGTAGTCATTCATAAGTTTGAAGGAATTACTCGAGGAACAAACTAAATATATCGATTAGCCAATTTTAGTCCTAGGTCCCGAAGGAACCACCGAGTCACCATTTCTTAGGTAGACGGTTACGTTCTCTGTGCCCAAGTTAGAGACTAGGTCCTTCATTGACTAGGTGTCTCATTGACTCGGGTACATGGTGTCGATGACTCGGATGTGTGGGTTCTCGGGTGCGAGGTGTTGTCCTCTTTGGTGGTGTTAATTCTTCGGACGCGTGGTGTTGGTCTCTCACCGGGGGTGAGAGGTGTTGATCTCTTTTCGGGTGTGTCGTTACTTCTGGGTTATGTTGGTTTTATTCATTTGTTTAAAAAAAATTTTTTAGTCCTAGGTCTATTCGTCTGGGTAACTTGTATTCTAAGTATTCTGACAGAGTCTGTCTGTGAACCTCTATAGTTCGTCCGTTGACTTTAAACCCCAGGTTTTAAGTTCTCCATCTCCGGTCTTTATATCTACACTTTTAGTAGAAGGGTCTCCCTTGTCAACGTCGATTGACTGATCTACTTTGATAACTCATCTATGATTTCCCCTCCTTATATTGTTATTTTTACGGGGTTCCTATCTTGGGACCACCTTCACTTTCAGTGAGTCAGTACAGGTTACGAAACACTGGGGTACCTCATATGTCAGGTACCTTAAGAGGTCCGGTCTTATGACCTCACCCACGGAAAGGGAAGAGGTCCCCTAGAAGGGTTGGGTCCCTAACTTGGGTCCAGAGAGCGTAATGTCCGTCTAAGAAATGGTCGACTCGGTGTTCCCTTCGGGTTCTTATGACCTCACCCATCGGACAGGAAAGAGGTCCCCTAGAAGGGTTAGGTCCCTGGTTTGGCCCCAGAGGACGTAACGTCCACCCAAGAAATGGATGACTCGATACTCCCTTCGGATTTATAATCTTCTTTATCACCAACATATCGGGTACCTTAAGAGGTCCGGTCTTATGACCTCACCCATCGGATAGGAAAGAGGTCGTCTAGAAGGGCTGGGTCCTTAGCTTGACCCCAGAGGACGTAACGTCCGTCTAAGAAATGGTTTAAATCGATACTCCCTTCGATACTTCTTGGGACCGCTCGTTGATTTGAGTCTTCTTCTCTCTGACTCCTACTCTTGACCCTCTACAACGTTTTTGGTCATGAGTTCTTTTGTTCGTACTGTGAGTCTCTCAACCTCTTGAGTCCAAATAATGCGGCCGCCCGGGTCTCCTCAATTGTCCGGTTCGAGACTCGGGGTTTGTTTCCCTAATGTCTCAAAAATATCTGTCTGACATCACCCGATGTGATCGACAATTATCCGACCAAATTTGATTCCCCAAAGTGTGTGCACGCGTCCTTGTCACCAGTTCTACCCCTCCCCCTGTGGTATGTGTTTTTATTTAAGTTTTACCTAATTTCTGGATTTACATTCTGGTCTTCGATATTTTGAGAGTCTCCTTTTGTATCCGTCTTGTGGGCTACTGTATTTAGTTTCGTTCTAGGAGATACTGGGTGGAGGATCTCATTGCCTTTATTTTTGTTTTCATTTGTTCACCCTGAACTAATTTGAATTTTCGAAAATGTGTGGTTTCCTTTGATATTCGTTCCACTTTTCTGTTGGGAGTCTTACCCTCTTTTATTATCGTTAACTTTGTTAACTGTTCCCTAACTAAAAGTTTTGTATGTTCGTCAAGTATGTTGAGTTATGGTCTTTTTGTTTGTTGGGTTAGTTTTTCACCCCTTTTATGGATTTGTCTGTAAAGAGATTTCTTCTGTGTCTCTACCGATTGTTTGTATACTTTTCTACGAGTTGTAGTGAGTAATACTCTCTTTACGTTTAGTTTTGAGGTTACTCTATAGTGAAGTGTGGTCAGTCTTACCGGTAGTAGTTTTTCAGATGTTTGTTATTTACCACCTCTCCCACACCTCTTTTCCCTTGTGAGACCGTGACAACCACCCTTACATTTAACTATCTCGGTGATACCTTATACCATACCTCTAAGGAATCTTTTGATCCTTATTTTGGTGGTATACTGGTTGTTAGGGTGAGGATCCGTATATGGGACTCCTTTGGTTTTAACTTTTACTGTGTACACATAGCGTAAAAAGTGACGTCGTGATAAGTGTTGTCGATCTTGGACCTTCGTTGGATCTACAGGTAACTGTCTGCTTACCGATTCTTTCGACACCATGTATATGTGTTACCTTATAATGAGTCGATAATTTTTCTTACATAAATTTAGTCAAGATTACTCCACCTACTTTGACCTCGGATATTGTCTCACATCATTCAGTCTTTCTTTTTATGGTTATGTCATTTAATTACGTATATACACCTTAAATCTTTCTACCGTTGCTACTGGGATATACGTTCTGTCGTTGTCTCTGTGTCTACATTTCTTGTCAGAAAACCTGAGACACCCTCTTCCGCTCCCACCCTACTAAACTCTCTTATCGTAAATTTGTACGTGTATTAGTATACACTTTATCTAGCAGTCAGGTCCAAGTTACGTACTCTGTCCCACGAGTCCCGACCACGTGACCCTACTGGGACTCCCTACCCTACCCCTCCNCTGGGACTCCCTACCCTACCCCTCCCCCCACCCTCCCTCCCAGTCCTACCCCTTATGTACACGTGGGTACCGACTAAGGACACTTAGATACCGTTTTGGTGGTGTTATGACATTTCATTAATCGGAGGTTTATTTTTAAATTTTTTTCTTCAACACCATGTATGTGTGTTACCTTATAATGAGTCAGTATTTTTCCTTACGTAAACTCAGTCAAGATTACTCCACCTACTTGGATCTTGGATAATTTGTCTCACTTCATTCAGTCTTTCTCTTTTTATTTATAGCATAAGATTGCGTATATATGTCTTAGATATTTTTACCATGACTTATTAAATAAATGTCCCGTTGTCACCTCTTTATCTGTATGTCTTATCTGAATACCTGTACTCCTCTACCCTCCTCTCCCACTTTACAGACCTTTCTCATTGTACCTTTGAATGTAATAATATACATTTTATCTGTCGGTTGTCCTTAAACGACGTACCGAGGTCCTTTGAGTTTTGTCCACGAGACCTAGTTGGATCTCCCCACCCTACCCCTCTCTCTACCCTCCCTCCAAGTCTTGTCTCCCCGATATACATATGGATACCGACTAAGTACGACTCCAAACTCTTTTTTGTTGTTATAAGACATTTCGTTAATAGGAAGTTAATTTTTCATTTGAATTTTTTTTTTTTGGAGACCAACGAATCGAGGTTTTTCTCTTAATTTTTAATTTACTATGACGTTCGTACTTATACGGACTTTTGTGTTTACTCTAAGTAAATACCTGGTTGATATGAGCTTACCTTTGTTATTACTTAAACGAGTCTGTCCCTTAAACAAATAATTTCTACTTGTAGACACTTTAAGATCCGTCGTCTCCAATGTATATAATGTCCATAATTAAAACCATTTGTGTCTTCTGTGGAAATTGGGAGGTTTTTCTACAATACGTCTTTTGTTAAGTGGAATCTAAAGGAGGTTATAAATGATAAGGTCACTTGACAACACCTTTTAGTACAATTAAAGGGTTTCCGGAAACCTGTCTAAAGTTTTTAAACTTACAAATTTACGTTCACTAACGGTTAATGATTTTTAATTACTGAAGAGTACGACTTATTACGTACGTGAATCGTCCTCCTGAAATTGTTATTGTGTCACAACAGTCAAAACTTACGTCAGAACGGAATCGACGACCCGTGTACTTCCGTTCGTTTAAATTTTCGTTGGGAGAGGTGGGACTGTTCCACGTCCAATCACACAAATCACTTCAGAAATCACGTTCTCTCTATTCGACAAATAAAATACGAATTATAATGTGATATACCTACGTGAAATTAATTAAGTTGGTAACTACCTATAAAGGGTGATAATATTTGTTGTTACGAAAACTGGTATATGTCAATCGGAATGTAAGACTACGAAATTAAAGATCCCCTCTCTAATGTTCTTCACCCAATCGACCCGGTTTCTTGTAAATATTTATAAGAATTAAAATCGTCTTTGATGAACGTACATAAAAAATTTAATCCTGATTTACTCCTCTCTGCAAAATTTTTACGTTAGTGGATTGATGTTCAGTTGGTAGAGTGATTAGAGTGAAGTTTACGAAATTCATCTCTTGACCCAAGAATTGGAGAGTAACCGTCACGAAAACTACAACTTTTAAGGTGCCAAATAACAAAGTCTCGTAGAACATAGTCATAAAAGTCAAACCATAAGGGAGGACATGATCTTTCTTCGTCACCAAATTTAACTGAGACACGGTGACAGAGACTTAAGACTCACGGTGAAAATAGACAGAAAGAAACCAGGGAAAAACGTTCCTCTCGAACTAACAGACGTGAGAGACTTTCATAAAAATAACCATAGAAAGGGAGTAAGAAAAAGAGGAAGATTAGAATTTCTAGGGAAATAAACGACAAGAAGTTTAAGTTTTTATTGTTTACGAACAATACTGGTCACTTTGTTACGTTTGTTCGTTAACTTCTTTACATATTTCTGTTCCGATTAGTAAGTGTGGAGTTGGAGGACTACACTAGTTATAATTGTCCGACGACTCCGCGGAAAGTGTTGAGGGAAACGAGTAATGGTTGTCTAGTTTGTATACACGTGTATATATTTTAACAAACAAAAGACGTTTCGTATTAGTGTGGTATGTGTCATAAGACGTTGAACAAAGTGAATTGATTTATACATACACACACACATATCTATATCCAGTAGCGACCACCGAGTCACCCATTTCAGACGGACGTTACGCCCTCCGGGTCCAAGTCAGGGACCCAACCCTTCTAGGGGACTTCGTTCTTTACCATTGGGTAAGGTTATAAGAACGGACTCTTAAGGTACCTGTCTCCTCGGACCATCCGATGTCAGGTACCCCAACGTCAGCCTGTATGTGTATGTATCAGCCTATATGTGTGTATATGTGTGGAGTGTGTGTGTGCACTCCACCAACACCAAATCAGTTATATGTACATAATTATATATACACTGTTATCTGTTATATACAGTAAATTGTTTTATATCACCTCTATGAGACGTCAGAATTCGAGAAAAGGTCAAGATTTTAAATAAAAACATAACGAAACCTCTTGCTCGGTGGTACATAGACATTACCTAATAAATTACAGAAAGAAGGGTCGATGTGACTCTCAAGGAATTTCCGTCCCCCGATTAAAATAAGTGGTAACATAGAGGTCTTAAATCCCATCATGACGGTCCTATCACTCACGGATTTTAGATAAACAAGTAACAAAGTCACGAAGGACTTTGAAAGTCAGGTGAATTTGACCCAGTGACAGTTATAAGTTTATACACAGAAATCCTTGAGTCCCGACCCATTTAGTGGTGAGTTTCAATAAACCTACCTTGGACCACTGTCATGTAAATTTTTTACACATTCTAAAACACGAAAAATCGTTTTTGGGGAAATACAGTGTTTTTACTTAAAATTCTTTCGAGTGCAAATCGTCTTTCGCTCGAGATGTGAACATTAATCTAAACTCAAGATCAAGGAGAATACGGCAATTAATGAGACACTAGAAATCTTTCAAGGAATGGGAAGTAAAGGCCAGGACCAAGGAGTAGACAACAAAATTGTAAGTAATTAAGGTGTTTATATATGACAGGTGCCGCACGACCATGATTCCGATCACTATGTCCCCACTCATCGCATGTCGATTATCGATCGCTTACGAATGAGATCCGAACCAGAAAACGATTATTCTCAGTTTCCGTGATAGAGTAAATTAGAAGATACTCTATCGTGATGGCACTATGAAAGACATGAAATGTCTCCCCCCTTGCCTCCGTATCGCTCCACTTCATTGGAAGGGTCGTATGGTTTACTGCGCCACTTCTGATGACCTGAGGCCTGTCACCCCGAAGTCTATGACAAGGTTATTGGAATCGCTGAGGAGCGGGAGTATTAAACCACTGACAAAGTCACCAGACGTAAATTGAAGTCGGGTCCCCATGACCTACCTCGTGGGAGAACCACGTTGCAGAGTTCTCAAGCAGTCTCTTTGGTTACTCTCTGGACTGGGCTCGAGCCAGCCTACCTTTCGAGACGGAGCGAGGCGTCAAAGGTGCGGGCCATCCACGCCGCCACCCTCCACAGCCGCCCAGCATGCACGTGTGCGTGCGGAGAGACCCGCAGGGCAAACCATACCCGGTCGCAGGCCCAGTGCGGTCGGGCTGCGCGAAGAGCCTTGAGCCGTCCCCCGCCCCTCTTTTCCGCGCGAGGCACGCGCGGCCGGGAAAGCTGCAGCCACGCCGCCCTCCGGGGCGGGGGAAGGGCGCGGCAGCACCGCCGGTGAAGGACCGGGAGAGGTGGAAAACGCTTTGGTTGCTCTCCTGTGGCGGACGTAGATCTCGTCGGGTTGGCCCTTGCATTGGCTCACCGCGCGCTTGCACTCTCCTTTCGAGACACGCCGACGCGAAAGGGCGGGGACTTGGCAAGATCTGCGCCCACTCACGACCCCGAAGCCGGGCGTGGACCTCGACGGGCGCCTCGTCGGGGGCCTTGCTGGGGCGGGGAGAGGTCCCATCCGGACCCGGGACCGAGTGAGGGTCGTACGAGGTGCGCTCCACGGGGCCGTCCAGGCCACCCTCCTTGTCACTCCCCCTCTCTAACTCGCGGTCGAAGGATCTCCGCGAGGCAGACGGGGAGGAACCCCAGAACCCAACTGGTACAAGAGGGGGAGTGAAGTCAAGAGGCAAAGTAAGAGGAGGGAAAAAGGTATGAGGTGGGGTTGGTGGAAGTAGATTTCTCTGAGCATACCTTTTGGTGAGACCATCAAAGACGGAACAAACAGGGGCACATGTCAAAATTCAAAGGGAGGGGAGACGTGGTTTTAGGATAGTGCGCGTAGTGTATAGTACACGATGAGGAATCCTTTTAAACACGTTTACTGAAATTCATCATAGGGGTAGTTCTTCTTATGACTGTAGGTATACGGTAATAGTTCGATTCTTTGTGATGACTTAATAGTATATAACTGGTCTTTATTATACTTTACGGCTTCTGGATATATTTTCTTAAGTAAAACGTCACGTAGACTGTTAAGAAGAACAAAGGACAGTTAAGAGAAAAGGAATAATCTCGACACACACAACTGGCTCAAGACACTCACTGTGTCTTTTCGACAGGACGGAGAAAGGGGTGAGGGGGTGGGGACGAATTCTTAATGCAGACAGTTCGATAAGGTGTGGACCAGGAAGTTTCCATTACCTTCAGTTTCAGGTAAAGGAGATTTTGGTTCCCTACCACAGGAACTCCGTCATACCACTACAATCTACGTTCTAGAATGTACAGACAAGTAAATATCCTTTTGTCCCAATAAGACATTGAACAAATAATAGTTATTATACCTATCTTCGTGACAACTCCAGTAATAAGACATGATTTTTTTTTTTTTTTTGCAATTTGACGACAGTCCTATAGACTAAAGATCAAGTAAAGATGATGATTGGCACTGAAACCCAGTCAATGGATTGGAGACACCTGGGACACAAAGGGATAGACATTTTACTCTTTTCGCTGTAATTCATAAAAGATTCGGGTGAAACCTGACGTTCCTCTCGGTTGGTCAGGTAAGACTTCCTCTAGTCGGGACCCTAAAGAAACCTTCCTTACTACGATTTCGACTTTGAGGTCATGAAACCGGTGGAGTACACTTCTCAACTGAGTAACCTTTTCTGAGACTACGACCCTCCTTAACCCCCGTCCTCCTCTTCCCCTGTTGTCTCCTACTCTACCGACCTACCGTAGTGACTGAGCTACCTGCGCTCAGACTCACTTGAGGTCCTCAACCACTACCTGTCCCTCCGGACCGCACGACGCTAAGTACCCCAGCGTTTCTCAGACTGTCCTGACTCGCTGACTTGACTTGACTTGACTTCGGGTGAAAGTTGAAATTCTCTGTTTCCCTTTTTAGATTCATCGAGTCTTGTAAGGAACACCTCTACCTCTCCTCTAACCCTTTAAAAGTTGTCAACATAAATTACAACTGAAAGAAAATTAAAGATTAACTTTAGTTTCACATCTGAAAAATGAAGAGGTCTCTTTTTTGTCTACGGAAACCTCCTTTATTTTTGCAAGTAATTACCAAGGGTTTATTAAATTGACAAAAGGAATACCCGAAAATAATGTAGTCAATCAACTCTATGACACAACCTTCAGTAAATCAGAATCCTTGTTCTCCGATTTATAATTGTTTATACCATAGTTAAGGTTCTTTAAACGAAATCTACATGAGTTTTGTGGACCATCGTAATCTAACTCTTGTTTTCGGTCGTGTCTATGGTGACCACTATATCGTTGACAATTCACCAAAATAAAACAAGTCAAATTCCAAAAGAACATTTTCAGGTAAATATCGATGTCTCCATAAATTTATTATATTACGTTCGAACACTTTGTTTTAAGGAAAGTTCTCCTGCTACCTGTCTGATGGAGACATTGTAACCAAAGACCCCAGTCACGAAATTAAGTCATGAACCAATTAATTTAGGGGTATCTACTTCACGTCTTTATCGGAGCGTCTTTTAAGATGCCGACGCACCATAAAGACGTTTCAAGGTCAAATATGGGTCTTCATTAGTCTATGGTAACCTTCGTTTTTTAAGAATTCTAAGAGAACATGATCAACGTTGACTAAGGTACAGTTTGGACCCTCGGAAAAAAAGGAATTGTAATTCTCGGTTTACATTCATATCCCCTTGATAGTTTAGTAATCTGATTATGAAAAGATAATTCATAGGATTTCAAGAAAAAGAAGAAATATCCTTTTTACGAAAGACTTTCGTCAAGTAAAAACTTCCCACATTACGAACCTTCGTAAAAGACACGGAACTAGTGATACGATCCTGTGTAATTCTAACCAGTACCTTTATCTTACGTGGTGGTACTCGTAGTAGTAGAGGTTCGAGGATTATTTCTTCTGTAGAACTTTTAAAGTCTTCTACTTGCGTACCTTGAGTCATTCTCGAAAGCCCATATGACATAGGATGAACAGTTTGGGTTTCTACACTCGGAGACCCGACGTCACTTTCTTTGAACCTGGTTAGTGACACTGTTTCATCTGAAGAAGTCAAGACTTTTACAATTTCACAAACTCAGTTAATTGTACCTTTGTTTACTGTACACCAATTACTACTCTTTTCGAATGTTTATGCGGAAACTATTTATATCTCTAGTTATGTTGACCAAGAAGGAACGTGCGGGGTGATGCAAACGATAATAACTTTTGAATTTCATGAAAAACAATTTTTTCCTAGGTAGTGTTGGAAAGATAGATCCAGTGTGACATTTTAGACCTCTAGACCTCATACACTCGTACCTTCCTCCTTAACAGAATTCATATCTTAGTTACTTCTCTGAATTGTCGGAAGAGTCATAAGGACTCTTCACAGGACTTGTCCCTCCCTACTAAACCTTCTATAGACTTCTATTCGTCGAACGGCAGACGGACTTTATACGGCCTCACAAACGTCTTTTACGTCTTCTAAGACTTCCTTTTCTATATAAATTGTGGTTTAGACAACCCGAAAAATAATTTCTCCGTTACTGATTAGTGGGTTTGGTCCATCATCTTCCTACAACAAGTCTATACCGACAATGAAAATTACCTGACTGTGGATTAGTCTACGTACATTACTACATACCCCATATGGCAGAATCCCGTAAACCCGTACAAAAGTTACTACGTAACCAAAAGGATGGAGGTTTACCAAGACTGTTACTGACTCTTCACTTTGTTCTCGCACATATACTAGCGGCCTGTTCTGCACACAACAACAATAAACATCATTGTTGACGTATATATAGGTTGTGTCGTCATACAAAGAAAAAAACAAAAGAAAAAGTTAAACCACCGTGACTAAATAAGGGTGTAGCTTCAAATCATCATGTAAAATTTTATCCCACCTAAAAAAAAGAATTTTTTATACTATTAAAGTTGACACAACCTTTCTTTACAGAATTCTTATTATTAAAATGTTTATTTCCTATATAAATATTCATTATATACACTATTTAAGATTTAATACTTGTAATTTCAGACACACCGTGGAAAAAAAACGACTAACCAATTTTTAAATTGTACAGAAAAATCGAACGATTCTATAGGTTTACTTTAGAGATTAAAGTTTAGACACTAATTTCATTTTGAAAATCGATACACAAAGACAATGAAGATTACAACCAAATACAAGATTCGGGAGTATTCACGGTTACCTAAACAAAAGAGTTTTATGTGTTGGTTCGTTGGTTCTCTTACAAGGGTTGGGGACAATTTCAACTTTAGACAGGGACTTTAACTTCTAATGAATGTTTCCAATTATTAAAAGGACCCTCGATCAAATCACCGTAAGGAGCCGTATATGTTAAAGAGATAGGTATATGACTTTAACCTCACCACTGGTATTTCTTACATTGCAGTAAATTGACGTAACAAAGGGTCAATTAGTTCGAGAGTCGATACCGAACTTATTTTTATATGGTCAACTCTAACTAAACGAGGACGTCTCGTTCACTCAAGCCGCCTTTATAGGAAACAACAACAAATTAAACAAGACTCTGGGGTACCTGACATCGGGTGATTCGAGGAGACAGGTACCCTCAAGGGTCCGTTCTTATGACCTTACCCAACGGTAAAAGAAGAGGTCCCCTAGAAGGTTGGGTCCCTAGTTTGGGTTCAAAGGACGTAATGTCCGTCTAAGAAATGACGACTCGGTGGTCCCTTCGGGGAAACACGAATCAGAGTGTCAGCACAGGTTGAGAAACGTTGGGGTACCTGACATCGGGTGGTCCGAGGAGACAGGTACCTTAAGAGGTCCGTTCTTATCACCTCACCCAACGGTACGGGAAGAGGTCCCTGCGGGGAAATTTAGAGGAAATTTCTTGAGGAAAACCATCAGACCGTCAAAGTAAATGAACCCAACTTAGACGGGACCAAAAACAAATGGACAAGTTTAAAACTCTAAAAAAAAAACGTACAAGAACTAACATAGTATACAACTAACGTGGACAAACCACACCTCCGGAATCGGAGTGGTAAGTGGAGCCTGATGATACGGTAAACGGACTAAAGTGACCGATGGATCTTCGAAATTCCTACCATCTATGTTATTGCAGACAGAAGTATTTAAACACTTTATGAACCTCGACTAAACGGGAGATTAACCCGGACGTGTACGGTATAATTCAGTCTAGGTATTCGGAGGTGTCCCACATTCTGGTACTGTAAAATCTCTAGTTAAAAAGAACATTGATCGGAGTACTACAAGTATCAGAGGGTGTCGAAAACATTCGGTCTTTCTATTAAAGGAATTCTCCCGGAACCCGATGTTTAATGGTTAGTAGTCTCATCACACATTTCGGGAAACAAAACTAGACATGTTAGAAGGAGTAACCCCGAGAACCAATTCTACTTTCCAATAATTAAAACTTTTTATTATTTTTGGTAAAATAGTTCGTGACATTATACACCAGAGTCTACATTAATGATGTTTAGTATAAGTCACTCATATTACTACGTGTCATAGAGTGACTCACACTGTGGGTCAAATATTCATAGTGGAACGGGGGTTGTGGTTATATAATTTTAAAAAAGATCACGTAATAGTGGAAGTTAATGTAATCCTATAGTTTTATATCAACTTTATTTATATAATCTCACGTAAGGTAACAAACTAAAGGATCACCCATGATTGTTAACGAAAAATTTGGTTTAAATACGAGAACTAACATAAAAATATACTCATAAGGAAATATTTTCCCTGAAGGGACCATCGAGTCGACCATTTCTTAGGTGGACGTTACGTCCTCTGGGGCCAAGTTAAGGATCCAACCCTTCTAGACGACCTCTTCGCTATCCGATGGGTGAGGTCATACGAACCCGAAGGGACCACCGAGTCGATCATTTCTTAGATGGACGTTACGTCCTCTGGTTAGGGACCCAACCCTTCTAGGGGACCTCTTCCCTTACCGATGGGTGAGGTCATAAGACCGGACCTATTAAGGAAATATTTTACAATCAACAGAATTTATTATATGACAGAGAAACTTGTATAAACATGGATCAGAACATCTATTTTGACCTTAGTCATTGTCTTTTAACACGATGTCTCCAGTACAAATCTAAACTAGTAGTACGTAAGTCATCAGTTTTTGATTGGGATTGATGTGAGAATAACCCTTCTCTCAACTCTTCTTACCTCCAGATTACTCTTAACTAGTACTAACACTTATACAAAATGTATACCGACCGATTACGGATGATATAACCTGTTTCAATATAAATAGAAAGAGCAAAAGAACTTACGTCACCTTTGGCGTGGAACTGAAATTGATCCGGGGTCCGGTAGAGGAACGTGTTCAAGTCAGTGATCTGGAAGAAACAGTTTTGTGACCTAAACCTGGTTTTATATCTAATCTAGAGAACCGAAAAAAGAAGTACATCGAGCTTCTAACGAACACATAGTTTAGACTAAATATTACGGGTCTAAAAAGACATTACGTAAATTTGTTTGGGTAGATAGCCCGAATTTCGTCCCTTGTGGACATAATCTTTTCAATGACTTTCGTGTCAAATCATTACTACATGGTGATTAAAAGGTGAACAAATTTTATAAGACAACGAAAATCACGGTCGAGTGAACCTAACTACGTAAGTGACGTACAGACTCACCAATACACTTCTCGGACAAACATTTTCAAATCGAGAAAACCGTATCTTTTTTTTAAGTCTTTAAAAACGGTTGGAAGGGTGTTTCCTCAGGGGTTTCAGATTACTTTCTTATTGAGTTAAGGTTATATTAGTTTCCATTTTATGACATAAGTTTCCTATTCCCTCCTTTACTGAATAAATCTTTCATACTTTACCACTTTACTTTACTACCACATATAGACCCCAGAGATCGTATTATCTTTTCAGGTGAAAATAATCACACCTTAGATATATGATATGATAAGGAACGTATATAACTCATAGGTAATCGAGTCGTGATCTGGACCAATAAAACACCTTTCGTTCTTCCGGGTTTGTGTACTAAGTATGTCCGTCAGTTTGTTAGTAGAACATATTCGAAACGTACTCGTTATTTTGTTCGGTAAGAAATGATAATCTTATACCACCAGGGAAAAAGGGATTTTTAGTAAAACTATTCACGACAAAGAGAATTGGGTGTATTAAGGGTAAAGAAACTATCGAAAGTGACTAAGACACGTTCTTACCGGTGCGACCAAAACGGTGACGAAACCGTCAAATCACTTTCTGGACCGTCCTTCTCGTCTCGGATTTTTATTTTGATTCTAAAAGATACTTACCTACCTACCTACCCTCACTCTTCGACGTACACAAGTGAACACAGGCTGAGAAACACTGGGGTACCTGACATCGGGTGGTCCGAGGAGACAGGTACCCTAAGAGGTCCGTTCTTATGACCTCACCCAACGGTACGGGAAATCCCTAGAAAGGCTGGGTCCCTAACTTGGGTCCAGAGGAAACCACCGAGTCGACCACTTCTTAGGTGCACGTCACGTCCTCTGGACCCAAGTTAGGGACCCAACCCTTCTAGGGGACCTCTTCCCTTTCTGATGGGTGAGGTCATAAGACCGGACCTCTTAAGGTACCTGACATATCAGGTACCCCACCGTTTCTCAGCCTGTGGTGAGTCGCTGAGTGAAGTGAAGACGTAACGTCCGTTTAAGAAATGGTGACTCGGTGGTCCCTTCAGGTCCTCACTCTTTCCTACAGGAATTAATACACTGTCCGAATGTAAACCTTTTTTTTTTCATTCGTCACGAAGATTACTTACTCACTACTCTGTAGATGTTTCCATGAGTTTCACATCTTACCGCTACAAAATTATCAGTTTTGTGGTCGGGGTATGGTAGTCCTCCTTTTTCACCAGGATTGAACCCCGAAGGGACCACCGATTCTGTCATTTCTTAAGCAGACGTTACGTCCTCTGGGCCCAAACTAGGGACCCAGTCCTTCTAGGGGACCTCTTCCTTTACCGTTGGGTGAGTTCATAAGAACGGACCTCTTGAGGTACCTGTCTCCTCGGACCGACCGATGTCAGGTCAGGATTGTACTACCTTCTGTTAAAAAATTTTAATTAAAAATAACCTCATCTCAACTAAATGATACAACACAATCAAAGTCACATGTCGTTTCACTCAGTCAATGTGCATATGTATATAGGTAAGAAAATCTAATAAAAGGGTGTATCCAATAATGTCTCATAACTCATCTCAAAGGACACGATATGTCATCCAAGAATAATCACATGTATCATCACATATATACAGTTATCGTCAGAGGGTTAAATAGGTAGGGTGACTATCTTCTGATTTATGACCGTGACTCTTAGAAGAAAAGGGATAAATGTCGAGATTCCATAAGTGGAGATCTTCCTTTGAAGTTCCTTGTGACGGGTAAGAGGTAGGGTCACGGTAGGTTATCTTTACTTTCGGTGTACATATCAAATTTTTTAAGGTGATTATAACTCACTCACTTCAACGAGTCAGCACAGGCTGAGAAACACTGGGGCACCTGACATCGGGTGGTCCGAGGAGTCAGGTACCCTAAGAGGTCCGTTGTTATGACCTCACCCAACGGTAAAGGAAGAGGTCCCCTAGAAGGACTGGGTCCCTAGCTTGGGCCCAGAGGAGGTAACGTCCGTCTACGAAATAGGAGACTCGGTGGTTCCTTCGGTGATTATAATCGGTGTAAATTTTTCTGTCCACTTTAATGAAAATTATAATATAAAATAAATTGGGTTATATAGGTTTTATAACAGTAAAGTTACGTATTCACTGTCTTTTTACCCTATCAAATGTAATAAAATAATTCAGAAACTTTGGGTCACACATAAAATGTCAATGTTGTGCCCAGATTGGTTAAGGTCTTCACACTCTGTTGTAAGGTGGGACCCCGACTACACTTACCTCTTTTAAAACTTCAAAGAAGAATTTCTCGACAAATAAAAAAACAGAACTTACGATACCTTTAATGGTGGACTGAAAATCGTCCGGGGTCCGGTAGAGGAACATGGTCAAGGTAATGACCTAGAAGGAAGAGTGTCCCTTCATAGTAACCTATGAGGAAGAGTTTTAATTGAGAAGGGACCACCGAGTCTGCCATTTCGTAGACGGATATTACGTCCTCTGGGCCCAAGTCAGGGACTCAACCCTTCTAGAGGACCTCCTCCATTACCGTTGGGGGAGGTCATAAGAAAGGACCTCTTAGGGTACCTACCTCCTCGGACCATCCGATGTCAGGTACCCCAGCGTTTCTCAGTCTGTGCTGACTCGCTGAAGTGAAGTGAAGAGTTTTAATTGAGTCATCTACACCCCACTTTATATCTAATCTGGGGAGTCGGAAAAGGGAATACAACAACGACAACCAAAGTCAGCACAGGTTGAGAAAACACTGGGGTCCCTGACATCGGGTAATCCGAGGAACAGGTACCCTAAAAGGTCCGTTCTTATGACCTCACCCCACGGCACGGGAGGAGGTCCCCTTTAAGAACTGGGTACTGACCTCGATACAGAAGACGAAAGTCCCTCTAAGAAAAAAGAAATTCATAAATAAATAAATACCGACACGACCCAAAAACAACGACGTACACCCGAATGAGATCCACACCGTTCTCTCCCGATGAGAGATCGACACCATGGGCCCGAAGAGTAAGGTCACCGAAGAGAACACTGTCTCGTATCGAGATCCCGCGCTTCATCGACACCGTGGGTCCGAATCCACGGGAAGCCGGACACTCTAGAGTATAGTCCTTAGTTGGGTACAGGGGACGTAACATTCCACCTAAGAATTAGTGACCTGGTGGTCCCTTCGGGGACGTCCGTCTAAGAAATGATAGAATCGGTGGGCCCGATCCGTCGGTGGGTGACAATGGAGTAAGATTAGGATGAGTATAAAAGGGTGACACCATATGTCCGAGCCGGTTGAATTTGAATACAGGCCATCGGGTATTTGTTTCTACCACTACGTTGACTCCCGACTCTGATTGTAAAATACTTATACTCCCCTCTAAAAGACGTTTTGTCCGAATCGTAAGTTCAACTTTAATCCAAGTTTAGGGTTGAGACGGTAAATAATCGTTACATAGAAGTCCTTTCAATTGGGAACAAAGGAGCAAACGTTTTACTCTTAATTTTAGACGGAGTACCTCCCTGAAGGGACCATCCAGGTCAGTGATTCTGAGACACAAGGGTTACGTCCCCCGGGCCCAAGTTAGGGACCAGTCCCTTGATCTAGGGTGTACGGTGTTGATTTCTAGGACACCGTGTTGATTCTGGACCGAGTCAGTTTATTTAGATATTTTTATTTATTTTAGATGGAATACCTCGTCAGTATTTCTAATTCGTTCTATATATTTATCTCGAATATATATGTCATCCATGAGTTCCTTACAATAAAGGAAAAGGGAGACCGGGTAAACTTGTTCAAATTGATCGTGAAGTGTGTCAATTTATACATAGTTAGGAAAAATAATCCATAGAAAGACCATTTTATAATTTTATAACTACACTTATTTGTCGACCATGACTTATAAGTTTCAGTGTTCCCTTGAGGAAGTAATTATCAAGATTCTATTGTAGATATGTGACTTAGACACGGTACATTATTTTATCGAGAAGGAACTCGTCAACAAATTATTTCATTTATAGACAAATTCCTTTCTTAACCTTCAAGGAAAATTCTTGTAATTGGATTATGTACAAGGGGAAAGTGTCGTTTAATCTGTAATAACCTCGGCTTTAACGGGTTTAGTTATACTAAAGATAGAGGAGTGTGAAATTAGTTCTATCAAAAGAAAGAGAGAGAGAGAGATAGAGTCAGAGAAACCAAAACCAAAGAACCGGTACTCCGTGCATCCTAGAATCGAGGGGTTCTCCTAGTTTGGTGGGGGGGGGTGTGATCTTCCGTCTCAGGATTGGTGACCTGACGGCCCCTTCTACGAAGAGATATAGTTTTTTTTTTTTTTTTTTTGATGACGAAATCATTCTGAGAAGGTACGTGTCATTTTGGTAGACCCGTCAACCGTGAACTCTCTCTTGACCTAAACTGTTATGGTTCTTCGAGTGCTCCGGTACGCGGAAGAGAGCCTGAAGACGTAAACCCTCGTTCTTTCGTCTTAATGAAACATCTGAGGAAATTTTTGTAAAATGTTTTATATTCTAAAAAAATGGGACATTTTGTGTTTTATTCACGTCACATTAGAATGTTCAAAAATACTGTCAAGTCGGGGATGATAAAAAATTCGTCTTATTTCGTAACGGTCGCTATTTAATAGAAGGTCAGTACACGAAAAACTTTCGATAAATCCTCTCTCTCCAATTAGACTACCCAATCTCTGACAACGATAGGGTGATTTACTTTGACATAAGATATAAGTTTATGTCAAGTCCAACTCGAAAAATGTCCTAAAATCAAAGAACTGGTCCCTGACTTGAGTACGGGAGACGTTACCTTCGTACCTCAGGATTGGTAACCTGTTTGTCCCTTAAGGTTCCAACTTGAGAGAATTTGGGTTTTACGAATGTATTCGTTTGAAATCTTTCTGAAATCAGTACGTTTTCGTATGAAAAAGGAGTAGGACCTATTCGTTTGAGAGATTCTTTCGACAGGTGTCGGTTGTCCCGTTTTTCCTGGGGAGCATCGAGTCAGTTATTTTTTAGACGGACGTTACGTCCTCTGGGTCCAAGATAAGGACCCAGCCCTTCTAGGGGACCTCTTCCTTTACCGTTGGGTGAGGTCATAAGAACGGACCTCTTAGTCTACCTGTCTCTTCGGACCGTCCGATGTTAGGTACCCCAACGTTCTCAGTCTGCGTTGAATCGTTGATGTGGTGGTGGTGGGTAGAAGGAGTGTGACGGGTTAAATTAGGTCTACGAATTCACTTGTCAGTTAAAACCGAAATTTTTTACTTAAGAGCTACCCCGTCGTAATCTTGGCTACTCTTGTCATAGGTCTAATTGTTCATGCATGTTTTAGAAAGTCTAGCACTTTTTGATTTTTAGACAATTTTGTAGTTATACTACTTTGTCCGTAAGGTACGGAGTGTCTATCCCTTTGTTTTCTCTTCAATTCACGTACTTCGAAAATTTTCAACAGAACCCTGAAAGGACCACCAGGTTACCAATTCTTAGGTGGAAGGTTACACCCTACACCCAAGTTAGGGACCAGTCCCTTGATTCTAGGGTGTACGACGTCTCGTTGATTCGGACGTGTAACGTCGATGACTCGGGTACACGAGACCTCGGGTACACGGTGTTAATCTTAACTGTACGTCGTTTTCCAGGGTCCACTGTGTTCCTGCTAGAGTGTACGGTGTTGGTTCTGGACTGTGTCGGTTTATTTACTTATTTATAATTTTTAAAGTGATTAGGAAAATAAAGAGTTTTACAAGTCCCTGTTTTAAACCATATGAAATTGAAAAGTGAGGTTCTCCGTTTAGAAATTATCATGTTAATCAAACCTACAAAAATAGATAAAAAGGAGGGGTACTGGACAAGATTACTTGTACTATAATAATCATCTTTAAAGACACTTAGTAGAGGTACAGGAAAAGGTATATATTTAATATAAGAGGTCCTTGGGTCGAGGATGTGGTTGACTGGTTGGTCGGACTATCAGAGTTGTGTCTAAAATTTTGACCAAAAGTTAGGACAAGTAAGTGAGGACAAGACCACCTCAACATCAGGAAATATTCATGAATTAATCAAAATTATGTTATAATCTATTTAATAGTAATATCAAGTAATATAGATGAGTACGAAAATGGACGATATTTTGTTTCGTATTATTTCATATGTGTACTACATGTTTTTGTATCTTATGTTTATATGTAAATGTACGTAGTTAGAGGTGCAACTGTCCGTTCTAAAGAAATCCTCATAACGACTCTCTGATCCTATAATTCTTATATTAATATAAATCACATTAAAAATGACGGAATTATGTTAATTACTGTATGATTTGTATTCGCAAGACTTCCCGAAAGTTTTATATAAAATTACCGGATTAAGAATGTCCAATAACTTATTGAGTCATTTAAAGACTAACGAACTCTGGAGTCTTCACTACCAACATAACTGTGTCCTACGTATGTATGTACAAGACAAAAAAAGAGAGTAGTATTTAGTCAAAGTCATCTACAAGGAAATCTTTAACCTTGTAAAACTCAAAGGACTTCTCGGAACTCTTTACATAAGAGTTTTAATTACTTGGATCTATTTGTTTCAATTTTATAAATGGTGTAAAACAAACCCGTATGTAAGTAAAGTATAAGGGTAATTATATATTAACGATGTATTAATCATCAGAGTACTTGTTGTTTTTCCACTTTATGAATATTACTTTATGGAGACATTTAAATCCGTAAATGGTAAGAATATAGAAGACTCTATGAAACGAATCGCTATGACATAGGAACCATCGGCTAAACATACACGTCCCCCTTGACCCGACCTATATTATTAATAAACTGTTTACGATAGACTGAAATACAAACCCCTGATAGTTTAGAGAGGTTAACCTTTACAAGTACCGACATGAAATCGATTTAGGTCGACGAACAAAACCCAGGTATTGTAATTCTTTTCCTTTTTACGTCGACGGTTGGCTCGTGGTGGTTTGGTAATATTATCAGACGATCTTCCGTTACCGTTGGGTGAGGTCATGAGAACGGGCCTTTTAGGGTACCTACCTCCCTCCTCGGACCATCCGACGTCAGGTACCCCAGCGATTCTCAGCCTGTGTTGACTCGTTGAAGTGAAAGTGAAAAGTGAAAGTACGTAACCTCTTCCTTTACCGTTGGACGAGGTCACAAGAACGGACTTCTTAAGGTCCCTGCCCCCTCGGACCACCCGACGGTAGACACCCCAGCGTGTCTCAGTCTGTGCTGACTTCACTGAATCGTCGTCGTCTTCTTCTCCCGATTGGTCCAGATACCGTTTTGTTCTGTTGGTAGACTCAACCTTACGACTTGACAACGTTGAGGTTCTGTTGACCTAAAAAAAAATTGAAGTGTAACCCATGTTAGATTCCTTATACAAATATAAACCAAGTACATATTAAACATTCAAAACTACTGACTTTAACCTTTACATAATCATTGAAGGATGATCGAAATATTTAACCATGACCCGACAGTGCTAATGGGTCTAAAAATTTTTACATTGAAATGAATGATCGGACCTTCGAGGAATTCCCGTTCCCGTTGAACAGATAATAAGTAGAAACACGGTGTGTGGATCTTCGATCACCTATAAGTTATTTACAGGTCACTCGACTTGACTGGAACCTTTTCACGTGTTTTTACTGATCTAACATCCAACGGACTGTGTTTTCATTAAAAGTTTGATTTTCACTTGACTTCCGTGTAATGGATACTCTTTTGTCCGAGAGGGGTATAAGGATGAGAGTCCTTACACCCATTTGATTCAAAAGAAATACGTGTCATGTAGTTCTCCAACTATATGGACGATCAAGTTGGAGAAACTTAACCAACTGACCCGAGGGTGGACACCTTAGTGTGGGGGCTAATTGAGGTACTGGACTCCGGAGTCTGGGCCCCCTTCATCCTTTGCATGTATAAATCGGGTGTAGTGGTTCCGTTGTTTCAGTTGCATGGACTTGTATCATCTTTTTGTTCGTGTCTACTACAACTTATAAAATTTTCACAAGGGATATGGGTGACATTGGCACCAGACTTTGTACCTAGTTAATAAAGACTTTGGAGTGTTAATTTTGAAGAGATTATACACACGCACGAAACAAAAAGTAGTGATTGTGAGGTATCCGTTAAGATCAGTTAATTGTAATAGAATCATTGTTCTTATTTCTAAGTTTCAAACCAAAACTGTATTTACTGAATGAAAGAAAAATTCGTATATTCCTTGGTATCTGGAGTTTATCCGACGGATAGAGGGTTTACCCCTCTGCAGACTTAAACTTTGATCATTCAGTCGTACTTTACTCTGATAGACAACTTCTTTGGATGGGACTTTCAAGTAAATATTAATACGGTGACTAGTCTAATAAATGTGAAAATAGGTGGTCCTTATTTATTATTTTATAATTTTTATATCGTTCAACATCTTATATTGACAGTATTGTTTCCTTTTATGTATCCTGAATTTTTCCTATATCCTTCTTTTTATGGTCCCGTGGAGATACCCGATTCTTTCTAAAACCGTCAGTATTCGTAAGATTAATTATTAATTCCTCCTTTTTAAGAGGTTCGCGATGGAGTCGGGTACTTTCTGAGGGGGTTTAATAGTTGGAAGGAAATGAGATTAGGTAGAAGTGGTTCTTTGGAGGACAAATGATTAACAAATGGGATTCGTCTGAATGATGGTATTTAATTATGTGAATGTAAGATTGTACCCTTAGCGGTTCAGAATGTCCAAAACACCCTTTATCAAAGAGTTAGACTCAGTCTGGACCTAGATATGGGAAGTGGATACAACACTTCCGGGTCGACGTTGTCGGTCGGGTTACCATAGAGAGAAAAATGATAGGTGGGAGTGGAAAGAGTGGTTGAAGATTGACATTGTGCCCAGTCGTGTTAGAACATTTACAGACATAGGTAGACTTTTTATTTTAGTGTACATCATATAAACAGTTGTTGGTTTACTTCTACCGACTCTGTATCATATTGTCGTTACGATAATCCTTCTTTCTGGACAATAGTGATATATTTAAGTGTTGACGACAAATTAAGAGTTTTGTCGAATGACTAGAATGACTTCATCCAACTATCAGAAGTGTACGGTGAATACTATTCTCTATGTGTCAGAAACCCCTTATGTCATTCCTGAGTTTAGACCTTCAAGATCCGTAGACACCCCATACTAAAGTGGGTCGAAGTTCTCTCCCGTAATTTATTTAACTTGGTTTAGACTAGTTCGGATAGACAAATGTCCGATATGTTCCCTATATTCTTGTTCAATTTAATGAAATGTCACTATGTTAGTTGTTTTAGGTCTTACACTGTCCTTTGATATTCTGTTTTGTTGATCTAAAGAATTTATTAATTTCCCTTTTGCTTCCTCCCCCTTGAATATCTAATTTTCTCTGTTTATTTATCGTTGGTTTACGTTATATTCTTGGAACCGTCTATGGTTGAAGTTGGTTTGGCTACCAATTTTTTTGTTTTTCTCTTTGTTCAGGTAAACAGTGTATAGACTTGTGTCAAGTCTATAAACTATTATAATTCTTTATCGATTTACAAATCCACACTATTACTATAATATCAATAAAAAAATTTCTTTTATATAGAAAATTTTTATGTATAATTTCTTTGATACCTACTTTACTATATAGACTCTAAACGAAGTTTTATTAACCCCTCACTCCACCCTCCCTCACTCTGTCTCTGTTTTGTTATAACCTGTACTTCGACCCACTACCTAATCTTTTAGGTTATATGATACATGGGTATGAAAAGATACGAGTCTTAAAAGGTATTACTTTTCAAATTTTTACCTTTATCGTTGGTTTTTTGTGTCTGTTTTCTTTCCCCATGAAGATCCACGGGAACCCATTACCCTATTTTTAGGTTCAGATTATATATGTGATATTACACATTTTATATATCGATCACTCTTCTATGACATATTCGTGTATCTCGGGTCGGACCACGAGTACTGTTGGATCTCCCCACCCTACCCCCCTTCACCCTCCCTCCGAGTTTTCCCTTCCCTATATACATATGAATATCGACTAGGTGTGACAACATGTCGTCTTTATTTATGTTGTGAAATTTCGTCAATAGGAGGTTAATTTTTATTTTTTACAAAATTTTTTTTCAGATCGAGGTCGGGGTAATTAACCAGTCTAAAAGACTCCGTAGTCGGTATATGATCGTTCAAGTAAATGGTTCAGAACGGGAAGTAGAACATAGTAATCGGATTCTTTCCTGTAATTCAACAGAATTAATTCAAACCAATGAATGGTCGATGGAAAATTACAGGTTGAAACATTGGGTTTAAATTGAATTCAAATTCTTGTTTATTAAAAACTTCGATTGTCTTAAAATCGTAGACAACTTAAATAAGTCGTATTGGTGTCTCCAAAACAGAAGTACGGCAGTGTATATTTGTGTTTGTGTCTATTTCTATCTCGTGTTATAGGTAAAAATCGGGTTCACGTAAAGAAGACTCCGAGTAAACATACAGAAGTATACGGTGTCGGGTAGTAAATTTATTACCTATAAAAGTTACGGTTAAGGAAACAACTGAAAGAGTGACGTCTTCCTTATTTCGTGTATTTGTACAACAATTCATGAAAATGTCCGAATGAGTACCATCTACATTAAGTCCCACATAACGAGAGAACGTTAATAATTCGGTATATATCCCTTAAATAAATATAATGATTGTACTAGTAGATGTAATTTGATGTAATGAGACGACTTCAAGTAAATACAGAATTTCTTTAAGATCACTAGATTGATCATCCTAGTGTCTTTGTCTCATTACAACGGTCTGGTCCTCTTGTAGTTTCACGACATTAATTGGGACTTTGTTTTCATTATCCTTATTAAACCGGTAGTTTACTCAAGGTTGTAAAAATTCATATAACTGATATAAAACCATTTGACTTTCAGTGAGTCAGTACAGTTTGAGAAAACGATGTGGTACCTGATACGTCAGGTACCTTAAGAGGTCCGATCTTATGACCTTGTATATGACCTTTTTATGACCTAACCCTTTCCCATCAGAAATGGAAGAGGTCCCCTAGAAGGGTTGGGTCCCTAGTATGAGTCCAGAGGACGTGACGTTCGTCTCAGAAATGGTCGACTCGGTGGTCCCTTCGGGTACAAAACCATTACATAGCGATTATAAAGGAATTATAAAATACGGTGGTCCATTTTTATGTTCTATTTATGACACACCGTGATTTAATACAGTGACAAAAATTTTTGATCGTCGTTTTATGGAAAGGGGTGTGGATTCACTTTAGTGTGATTTAATTTTTTAAGGATTTTATGGTGTGTGTATGTATATTATATCGACACAACCGTGTGTCCAAGAAAAGTCTTACGATTTCTTTCTTACGTTAGAGTCTCTCCTTTATTGAAAGTTACCGAAGGACTCAGAATCCTTTTTAGTCTTTACTCCGAAGACACACATTTATAAACATTCTACACCATACTAACTCTCGTTTCAAGTGGACATTGAGACTAAGGAGGGTGCACACGTGATTCAGTGATGTCAACACAGGCTGAGAGACACTGGGATTCCTGATATCGGACGGTCCGAGGAGATAGGTACCCTAAGAGGTCCATTCTTAGGACCTCACCCGACGGTAAAGGAAGAGATCCCCTAAAAGGGTTGGGTCCCTACCTTGGTCACAGAGAATACAGATTGGACGTAACCACCCGTCCAAGAAATGGTGATCACGGTGGACCCTTCGGGGAATGACGGATCCAATGGATATAGACTTTTTGATTCCCCCTGATTGTCCTCTGAATGTATAGAAGACGTCTGTAGAAGTACTGAGGTTGTGTGTCTCGTACGACAAAAGGAAGACGGTACTAACGGACTTTTGTGTGTCGATTCTTTTGGTAAATAGATAGTTTCATGGAAACTCTGTCCCACAGTGTAATGACGAATTCGGCGACCCTTGGGTTGAACGTAAAAGTGGATCAGGTAATTGAGGAACTTCCGTTCCTGGATCGTGGTAAATACCCGTATGACGTTTATAAGTTATTTACGATTTACTTATCTTAGATTATTAGTAAGAGTCCAAACCCCAGTTTACGATTATGATATTGGGTTACGGTTGTTTTCTTCCTCCTCTTCTTTTTCTTTAGTACGTTTTTTCCTCCATTGCAAAAAACGTATATTTATAATTTTTCTTTATTTATAGGTAACAAGATCACGAAATTAGTGATTTACCACCAAAATATATTTCCTGTGTAATTTTGTTATTGATATAGGGAATAGATAGAAATTCTCGGGTTACATTCAATGTTAGAGAGGTCTTGTTGGTCTTACAAGAACCAAGTAAACTTCACAGATTTTACTATTTGTAATGTCAGGTATAAAAGCTTCAAAGTTCACATGTGTCGTGGAGAGACATGATCAAAACGTCGAAAGGTTGTCAGATATTAATAAAGTTTTATTTTCATTAAATTTTTCGTTTCCGGTCTATGATCCTTTTAAAAGGTAAATCCCCTTTGAGGTCTTGTAATATTTACAATATTTGAAATTTTTGAATCTCGTTAGTATTTGTATTTTCCCATTGGACAGGAGTCTCTTATAAAAAGAGGTAACCAAAAGTTAAGTAAGTAAGTAAGGAAGTTACAAGGTGTGTATAAACTTGTGGATAGTGTACAGTTATGTTCGACAAGGATTCTATATGTTGAATATAATGGGGAATCTATATTGAAGGTGTTCTCTCCTGTGGGAGGAGACTCGTGAGAATTTGGATAAGGTTACCGGCAGGGTAAGGTCACTAAAGGGTGGTTTATACCAAGGAAAGGAGTTAGACTCCGTTTACCAGTGAAATAGATACTGTTTTCTCTTCTACAGTAGGACAGGTCTGATCAACTGTTTTTTGATTAGATCTTATATCGACTTTGTTGTGGTCTCTCTACCTTCCTTACGTCTTAATAAGTCGATGCAGTACTCGACTTAGCTAAGAAGTCCCGATAGAGACTGCAGTTGCAAAGAGAAACTCTTTTGTACAAGGCTCCGGGTTTGTTGGTTCAATTTTTACTTAAAATTTTATTTTCAATTTTTTTTTTCAATTAACCCTGAAATTTTATTTCGGTATCCCTAACGGTTACCAAGGATAATCAGTGGTTGTAAGATGGACCACGGATTTAAAAAAAGGGAAAACTTACGAAAAAAGGGTCTCATTAAGTTTACATTTTCATCGTTCTATTACAAGTTTATTCACTAGGTTAGTATAGTATATGTTGGAGAGATATTATATATATATTTTATATTATAATAAATATATATATATATATATATATATATATATATATTTTAGTCCCAAAATATGACACAGGGTTCAGAGTATTGTGACCCGGGATTGTGTCGACTTTACGTCGACCCTGAGAAAAATAATGAACAAGAGTAAATTGAAGATTGTGTTTTATTACAACGAAGGGGATAGAAGTTTACATTCGTCTTTCTATATTGTGTTGTCATTGAAGGTTTTCTATGTAGATTACGAGAGAACCTACAATCAAGAAAGTCACTATTGTTCTTATGTTACTTGTGTAAAAAGTTGTCTCGGACCCTTCCTATGTTGTTAGCATAGATGACGTCGTCCCATTTCAAATCGAGGTCCTCTTCAATTCGGACCTGTGTACTATAAACGAGGTGACTCATGTTTAAACTACCGAGGAAACAGTTGGACGACTACACCTTCCTATTTTCCTAGATCTTCTTTTCTTTATGTAATGTGGTTAATTATTTTAATTTCTGAGTTGTCTTTTTCCGTTTACTGTACTTGTTTATAAAGGGCTTTAATATCATGAAACTGTCTACGCTTTATTTTGACTTTGCGTAAGGAAGTGAATAGTTTAGCCATATATAAAAACTCTTTTCATTAAGGGTCACGATCGTTCTTACAGTCTTTTGACCGTAAGCGTAAATGACGATCTTCCGAATATTTATCCATGTCCGAAAGAAATCCTGATGATCCGTTGTACATGGTTGTCGGAACTTTTCCAAGTTTGAGAAACTAAATCATTAAGATGAAGATCCTGGAATAGGATTCTTTATTTACTTCTTACGCGTTATATAAATCCATCTTTCTATGAGTAATATCGTGATTATAAATATAATCTTTATTTGACCTTAGTTGGATTTCCAGGTTGTTAATTCTCTATTTACTGAATTTCATATAGATATTATAGACATATTATCTGGGTACAAAAACCTCTGATACATTATGGGACCCTTTATAAGTATTATATACTGTTCACTTTTTTTTTATTTTTAACGGTTTTTCTAGTCACCAACGATTCCCAACCTCCTCCCCTTCTCGACCCTCCCCACTCATCCATCTTGTGTCCCCTATAAATCCCGTCACTTTGATAAGACATTCTATAATATTGTCACCTATGTCACGGACGAGTCAGTGTAGTCAGTACAGACTGAGAAGCACTGGGGTACCTGACATCGGGTGATCCGAGGAGACAGGTACCCTAAGAGGTCCGTTCTTATGACCTTTCACAACGGTGCGGGAGGAGGTCTCCTAGAAGGACTGGGTCCCTAGTTTGGGTGCAGAGGACGTAATATACGTCTAAGAAATGGTGACTCGGTGGTCCCTTCGGGTACCTATATACTGTAATACGTTAACTGTTTTGGTGCCTTACATGTTGTGTTTCTTACTTGGGATTATATTTGATATCTGAACCAATTAATATTATTATATGTATTATTATATAGTTATAACCGAGTAGTTAACATTGTTTACTTCGTGTGGTTACGTCCTATAATTCTTCTCACCCTTCCTTCATATACCCTTGACAGACATGAAAGACAAGTAAAAAAGGCATGTGGATTTTGACGAGATTACGATGGTATACTGGGATGTTAGGGTGAGGACCCGTACATGGGCCTCTTTTTGGACCAGACTTTCTTATGTACATGGGGTCACAGGTGACGTCGTGATAAATGTTATCGATTCTGAACCTTCGTTGGATTTACAGGTAGTTGTCTATTTACTTATTTCTTCTACACCATGTCTATATGTTACCTTATAATGAGTCTGTATTGTTTCTTACTTTATTGCGATAAACGTCGTTGCAACGACCTGGATCTCTAACAGTACGACTCACTTCATTCGGTCTGTTTCCTCTTTATAGGATACCGTAGGGAATATATACCTTAGATTTTTCCTTTAGTATGTTTACTTGAATAAATGTTTTGTCTTTGTCTGAGTGTCTGAATGTCTTACACCAACGACCTCCCCCTTTTCCTACCCTCTCCACTATCCCTTAAAACCTAGTTGTGCATGTGTGACGATATAAATTTTACCTATTGGTACACTCAAGACGACATATCGTGTCCCTTGAGACAAATTACAATACATCGTCGGTCCTAGGACCTACCTTCCCCTCGAATCCCCTCTTACCTATGTACATATACATACTGACTCAGGGAAACGATAGGTGGACTTCGATAGTGTTGTAACAATTAGTCGATATGAGGTTATATTTTATTTCACATTCTTTGACGAGATTTTTTATTTCGAATAATTAATTTTTTTTCCCTTTTTATACGTAAATGTGTATTGTGTCTGTGTGTGTGTGTTATGACTTCTATTACGATACCTTCATGTGACTATATGATTGGTACCAATGGAGATGCAGTACCCTTATGTTCACTAAAATGAAGACATAAAAGGTCTAGAGATCTAACTTGTGCACAAGGAAAATATTAGGATTTTTTTTACATAAACACACACATATATACAAAGATGACCCGAAGACTCCACCGCGATCACCATTTCTTGGGCGGACGGTTACGTTCTCTACATTCTCTACGTCTAAGTTAGGGACCCTACCCTTCTAGTGATCCTCCTCCCGGGTCGTTGGGTGAGGTCATAAGAACGGACCTCTTAGGGTACCTGTCTCCTCGGACCGCTCGATGTCAGATCTCCCAGCGGTTCTCAGCTGAAACGTACGTGTGTGCATACAGATGATTATTAAGTATTGGATTGTTGATTTAGGGACTTCCTAAATTTTGTTATTGATACTCTTTTTGAAAAATCTGGAGAGTCCTAAGAGATCCTTATTATTATTAACCATTTTACATTAGTGAAGTTACAGAATGGTGATCGGAAGGGTGATCAGTCTCTTGTTAGTTCAGAAAAAGGATGGTTCTGATCTTTAATTTGTGCCAAGGTTTAATTAATTTTGTATAATGACTATTTTTCCTTGGATTTACTTACTCAAATGATGAGTCTTCAGTATTAAAGAAAAGATCGAGAGGTAGGAATAATTATGGACGGGAAATTATTATTAATACTACTATTCGGTCTAGTACCCCTACTACTGTTCATCGTCATCACCTACCTGTAAATGACTTGTTAATGACGTAGTATTATTACCGATATTACATAGTTGGTGAATGATACAAGGTCCGTGACACAATCCACGTAATGTAGACACAATGATAGAGTAAATTAAGAGTGTTGGGACCCTCTACATTGTATGTTAACACAGGTAAAAGTTTCTACTCCTTTGTTTCCAATTTGTCCAATTCATTGAACTGTTTTCACTGTACGTCACCCTTAACTCGGATCTAGACGGACTGAGGTTCAAGTGTCAAAATTGATGGTATCGTAGGACGAAGAACGTGTTCTCATTGAAATTCTACAAGATTTTCCAACCAAGGGTCGTTTTTAATAGTTTATCTTTGTAGAAAAAGAAGGTTGAATAATACTTTTACGAACTGTATATCTTTTTGACCTTCTTGTCAAGTTACCTGTGAGAAGGAGATGGTAAATTGTAAAGTCTGTGTTACAAAGTGGTATTTATTCGTATGTACGGTCTGTGTATGACCGAACTTTTCCTCTTTAAAATGAATGTCAACTTTTTGAGAATATGTGATCCTATCGTAGAAGGAAACCCAAAAGAAAACGTTACATTAGTTAGATTGTTGTACGTTTACACCCATGCATTGTTTGTAATAAAACAAAGAATTGTGGACCGGAACTGTGATGATTCTTGACCCTGAGGTACGAAAGGGAATATATCTTAATAGAGATACTTCGTTTAGACCTATGTCTACATTTTCTTTTACAAATGTCGTGAATAATGTGTCAAACACTTATACATACACACATTAATAGATTAACAACAGATAAGAGGAGTGATCTGACAATCGAAGGATTCCTGTCCCTGGTACAGACAGAAACGAAGGATAGTGTAAGAGTTATGGATCGAGTCACGGACCGTGTCTTATTCAAGTTTTTGATATTTATAAAAAATTTACTTACTTACTTACTTACGAGAAAGAACCCGAAAGTGTTACGTATTACTCTCTTATACGTAAAAAGTCTAAATGGTGTTCTACCTCTTCCCCTTTAGAAAAATCAAAATATAAGGTATATTGGATCATGATCATTCAATTGACACCCTCAGGGACCACCGAGTCTCCCATTTCTCAAACGGACGTTACGTCCTCTGGACTCAAACTAGGGACCCAACCCTTCTAGGGGATCTCTTCTTTTACCGTGGGGTGAGGTCATAGAACGGACCTTTTAGGGTACCTGTCTCCTCGGACCGCCCGATGTCAGGTCTCCCAACGTCTCTCAGTCTGTGTTGACTCACTGAAGTGAAAGTGAAAAGAAAGTTATTCAATTGATGGTCTTCAGTGAAAGTTGAGGAAAACACAGAAAAGTACAGGGGTTTATGTATAAACTGTTCTGAATGTAAACACTTCATTAGAATCCCAACCTATTTTTCCGGGAAGAGAAACAGATTTTTTCTCATTGAGAGGTAAGTGACATTCCTAAAGATATACAAGTACCGACATTTTGTAGTGTTTCATGGTTCAATCTTTAAAAGAAAGTTTTTACTTATACGGTTTGTAGGAAATTTATTACATATTATACTTCATACGTATATATCTTTATGTCATTCAAAATTTTTTTTAAAAAGTCATTTCTAGGTCCGGGTTTTTTTTGGGGTGTTTTGTGACGAATTTAATTGTGGTCAGGTCATCTCTTTTTATACTAGACGATGTTAAAATAAAGTGTAAAATAATGTATAAAATTAAAGGAACCATCTATTAATTATTTTGTTTGGAGATTTCGTGTTCGACTTTATTTAGACTGAGACTTATTTTTGTAAATTAATTGAGGAATTATTTTGTTAGTCATGTGTTACGGTGTAAAAAGTGTATCTTTTTGTACACTTTTATATTTATAAATACAAAATCCCAATGAGTAATCTCATCTATTTATCAATTATTTTTCTATTAGTGTCAACAATACTCACGTTAGATTAGTATAATATAAGTCGAAGAGACTCAAAATGTATCTTTTTTTTGTTTCTGAATGGTAGCGTGATAAAACTGTCCTAGAAAGAATCCGTACTAAACTAATTCGGTACCAAGTTATGGACCTTTGACAAGATAGTTAACTAAGAATTATGGGAAATATTGACTCCAAAAGTTGACCTACGTTAACCTGTGTAAAAGAAAAAGTAGTTTAGACGTTTACTAAAAACGTTCCTTTTTGTTTTTCGTAAAGATTTTTCTGTATTGTCTTATCGATTTCCATAAAAAATTAATGGATAAGGGTTCGTTTATAAATCTACATATTTTATTAATACCTTCTTTAACGAAAAATTTTATGTTAAAAGGAAAGTAAGACAGGTCGTGTTTTGGTTACAGAATTATGTTATAATTTGACAGTATATGTGTGTTAATCGACCTCCCCCCGTCCCTTCCCCTTTCCTATACTCCGTATATATTGTGTTATTTGACATTAGTCGATGTGTTTACGGAAAGGACCTTTTAGAATGAGTCAAGATGGGTCTTTCTTTGTCTAAGGGTGGATATTGTTTTAGACACATTGTTTTGTTTTACTTTTATGGGAGTCCGTGATCCTATGTTTACTGGTCGGGTTTGTAATTGTGTCTTTTCGTCGGGGAGGATACGATACATTAGACAACTCTAAAAAAACTTCATTATTACTACCATAAATTGAAGGGATTAATAAAAACGAGTTTTACAGTACGTGTTTTGGGTGGAAGGAAACGGGTACAAGGGGGAAACGAAAAACGCAGATGGTTTAGACGTTCCGTTTCGGTGATCCACGCAAGGTTTCTCAAAAACAGAAGGAGTTGACTTATTGGGGATACCTCGTTAGTGCAATAAAAGTTCTGTTCCAATTAGACCGTCGATCCGTTATCCATACTGTCAGGCGATCGAAGGACAGTGGGTCTGAGGAAGTGAGGGTACTGGGTCCTTCAGTTCGGAAGGGAACAAGTCAAGGATTGATCATTGGTTTTCCGTCTCTCGCGTCCCGACAGGAGAACGATTTCTCCCGTACAGGGATTTAGTGTCACGTTCCTACACTAACCATCTTAGGATCCTTACCTCGATCCTGACCCTTTCCCCCGTTTACTCTTTCTCCCCATTGCTCTATCTTTTACTTTCACCCTCCTGGGTTGGACTAACTCCTAATCCTCGCTTTTCGAAATTTGTTTTTACAACGTTCGTATCATGACTCTGTATGTCTCTGTATATCACAACTTTCGTACCATGATGTCTTTTTGGAATTTCTCATTCCTACCGTCCCCACCCCCTCTCTCTTTCTCTTAGAAACGAGAACAGGAGAAGGGGTGGTGGGTGGGGGTGGTGGAAGCACTCGTCGGCTCCCTCCGGTCCCGTACAGGAATGAAGAACTTGTACTAGGTTCTACTTCCCCCGCTGCTATCCCTTCCCGGGCCTTACCCCTTCTTTTTGACTTAATCGTTCCCAGGCCGTCTAGGGGAATGTCCTCCTTCCGGCCGTGACTGTCAGCCTTGACAACAGAAATAGGCCTTTCCCTCTGTCGGTCGGCGTGAAATGCCACAAGTCTCTGTAAACTGATGAAGGCGAGGAGATTTGTGATGCCGCGAAAACGACCGGGAAAGACCCAATGGCTAGGGGTAGGTCTCGGCCATCGACTTTCCCGCCCTGATCTCTTCCTTCTGCTCTATCTCGGTAGTAAGGTCTTCGTCTTTCTCTTCTTGCCTCGTGTGCCCCGTTAGTTAGTTTCGGCACCAATTCCGGCCACACAGTGATGCCCAAGGAGTTTCCCAGTTCTAAGAAGGCTCAAAGTAACGATGGACGACAAATGAAAAATTACCCTTCCCCAAAACAAGGGACTCTGTTGGCTTACCTAACCACGAATGGCTGGTCGAACTTCGGCCCGTTTGGAGAACTGTAATACAATTACATGAGCACCGGAACAGTTTAAATCGTTTATTTTTATGTCCTACGGGACATGTCCTGTAAACCTAAAGTCTAATTGCTACTTATGAAAAAACCCAACCACAAAAAAAACAAACAAACAAACCAAATAAAAACTCCATATTGATATGGAGTAGGTATGAATTGTGTGTGTGTGTGTATGTTTATGAACGATAGACTTAAATTAAACCGCAGGACATAAAATTAGACCGTTGGCACAAGTGACTGGTGTCACTCCACGGGGGTTTCTTAATAAGTACTCCAATGACAGGGGACGGAGTGGAAGTATACTCAACTCGATATTTGGATTTCTCCATGGAGGGAACTTACCATCTTACCGGAGATCCGCTAGTTATGATCTGATTAGACTAACTTCTCTATTGTCTATTTGTGCAAAATGAACATTAAAATTTTTCCTCTCGTTTAGTTCCCAAAACTAGTCGTCTCTTTCGTACGCACGCAATCGGCGAGTCGACACAGCTGAGGCGCTGGGGTACCTGACATCGGGAGGCCCGAAGAGAAGGTACCTTAAGAAGTTCGTTCTTATGGCCTCACCCAACGGTAAAAGAAGAGGTTCTCTTTCGTATCTTTTTATGTTTTGGACTTATTCGTGATGGGTCCGCCACCCCATCCCACGTAACTAGACATTTTATTTATATCGTCAGAGAAGGTCCTCGTTTATGAGACGACCCCTCTACCTGCGAACCTCGTTAGTGTCGTTTACCGTAATACACAAACTTGACATGTTGATTGTTGAGTGGAACGGAACTAAGATACCATCGTTGTTAGAAGATTAATATCAAATCGAAGGGTACTTCGAGACGGGTCTTCCTTGAGACAAAAGTTTAGAATAGGCGTACCTGTTGACATTTAATTATTTAACAGTAAACCAAAAATGGAGTCAAAGAACATTTACAGAAATCGTAATTAGACGAAAGGGTCGTAATCAGCTGAGAGATTGTAACTTTTATAACAAATCCTTGTACGTTTTGACTTCGGGTCTGGGGTCGACACCAATCCCGATATGACGATTCTGAAGAATGTTTCGTCCTCTTATAATGACCGTTGAGAGTGTAGTAGGATCTTCGGACGGTACCTTGTCGATTATGTAGTATTGTCGGTATTTGTCAATAATAATTCGTCAAACTCCACCCTCTTCTGTCTATAAAACATAGGTTAGATTTGTACCATTGTGGTATCATCATTATTACGTAAGGTGATCATTTATTTAAAATTCAACTACTTGAGGGTTTGATTTTTGAAGGGTCCACCACAGTCACCATTTCTTGGGCGGACGATTACGTCTAATCTGTATTCTCTGTGGTCAATGTTGGTACCCATCCCTTCTAGGGGACCTCCTCCCGTACCGTTTGGTGAGGTCATATGAACGGACCTCTTAGGGTACCTGTCTCTTCGGACCGCCCGATGTCAGGTACCCCAGTGTGTCTCAGCCTGTCCTGACTTCGCTGAATCGTGTGTCGTGTTTGATCATTGTGGAACTACTTAAGGATTAAAGAACTTGAAGAATTAAAGAAAAAAATTAAAATGAAAAACCGAGGACGTGTCGACAAGGACTTGGTAACCACCTTGGTTGAGAACTTCAAGTCTCAGAATTGGTGACCTGTCGGTCCTTGATTAAAATCTGAATAATTTTTCATAATACGACTCATAAACGTCACGATCTTTATTATCGGTTACAAATTAAGATATTTTTAATATGTATGAGATCCCCTGAAGGGGACCACCAGGTCGACAATTCTAAGTCGTAAAGGTGACGTCCCCCAACGCCCAGGCTAAAGACCAATCCCTTGATTCTAGGACGAACGGCGGTCGTCGTCGGTCTTTCATTTTTTTCTTTTTCTTTAATATGTATGAGATTTAATATTGTTTAGGGTGTACGTACCTTATCTGTATATCGATTTACACGTATGTATAAAATTAGGTGAAAGTATATGAGACCATTAGTGTCTCTGGCTTAGACTTCATAATTACATTGTTTACGGTTCAATCCAGTAATCATAATTACTTCCTCCATAAATCAAGACATACGTAGGTACTTGTGGAAATAAGTATTGGGTGGATGTGTCTATGTATTCGTCCCAGGTGAAAAGTGACGTCACACAAAGACCAAAACGCAACAAGTCTCCTAGTAACATTTCACCGAAGACAAAAAGGTTCTGATGTTAACCCCCAAATGAGGACTGTCTTGAGTAGAAGTTTTATTTAGTGACGATGATGTTTGTCGCACAGTATTTTCTTCTTTATAGAGTTTTATTTGGAGAAGTTTTTGGCTTTGTTACTTGAAGTAAATAAGTGTGTTATCAACATTTCCTGGAACTACAAAATCTGTATGTACGACAGAGATGACATAACTACGTCTTTACAAGACACGTCAAATAAAATGTTCTCTGGAGTTACATATACGTCGTTTCCTGTGTCTTTTGGGTTGAGATCGTATGTAAAATGATTTTGTTCATTGGATCGATATTATTCGAAATTTGTAACGTACTAACATAAACGGCAGAATCTTAAAACTTTCTTAAAACATCCCAGTAGAACTGTACTCCGAGTTTTTACGACGGGTTCCTTCGAATGTCGTTCCGGAGGAAAAGAAGAAGTAGTTGAAGGAGTTCGTTGTTCGTTCCGTGGTTTTGGGAAGTCACTCACGTTTAACGAGTCAGCACAGGCTGAGAAACGCTGGAGTACCAGATATGTCAGGTACTTTAAAAGGTCCGGTCTTATGACCTTACTCACCGGATAGGGAAGAGGTACCCTAGAAGGGTTGGGTCCCTAGTTTGGTCCAGAGGGCGTAACGTCCGCCTAAGAAATGGTCGACTCGGTGGTCCTTTGGGAAGTGTCACAGGTCATTTTTTGCTAAAGAAATCCTCCACCCGGTATCGAAACTTGTGACCCCCTCCACGAAAGTTACGTTCTTTCTTAACCCGGTGAAGGTCTGGGGATGACCTAGAGAGTAGAGTCTTAGACCTCGGACACTTTAGAAGGGAATTCCAGTGAAAAGGGTGTTTGACGGGGAGTCGGAATATGAAATCTCGGGGGACGTCGGACCGAAATATAGGGGGTGTTCTAGTTCTGTATGGATTCTTAGTGTGGTGATGGGGGTGGATAGTTAGTGAGACGTCTGGTGTTCACTCTTTTATGTGACCGGGTCGGTGACGGACCTAGAAAGGTATACCTTGTTATATTCCTCGTGGTTGTTTTGTCGGAGAGGATGGAGGTCAGGGTTTATTTCAATTTAGACCCCTCTCGACTTTCTGGAGACAAATAGTCTTGACAGTCTTGATTAGTAGAACGGTTTAAATACCATTCGGTTTAGGTGACACGGAGTGAGTGTAGGGAATAGAGAAAACAGTAACAGGTTCCCCGAAGGGACTATCGAGTCAACCATTTCTTAGGTGGACGTGACGTCCTCTAAGGTCAAACTAAGGACCCAACCCTTCTAGGTGACCTCTTCCCTTTCCGATGGGTGAGGTCATAAGATCGGACCTTTTAAGGTACCTGACACATATTAGGTACCCAAACGTTTCTCCGCCTGTGCTGACTCGTTGAAAGTGAAAGTGAAAGTGAAAGTTATACATTCGTGGGTCAAGTCAGATAAACGATACACTAGAACCCATTCAGTGACTTTGAGAACACGGAGAGAAGAGTCGACGTTTTATTTCCGAGATGAAAGACTCCGACAATACTCCTAATTTACTCTCTTAGGTACGTTTCGCAACATTTTAATAAACGCAACAACAATAAGACGAAGAGATTGAAGTAAGGATGTAAGGACACTAAGAGGAGGACGGTGGACTTGAGAGTAAAGATGGAATTGAAGGTCCACGAAGACTGCGGAGGGACCTTGTGGTAGGGTTCTAATTGTTTGAGAGGATGGGTAGGAGGTTGAGTAGGGATTCACAGGTGACTATAAGGACCGAAAGGGGACTCCAACCTTTAAGGAAAAGTCGGGAAAGGTCAATTTCACTAAGTGTAGTTCTGTGATGTACATAACCCCTCAGTCCTCCACTGGACCGTAGGAGAAGGTCGGTGTAATGTTGAAGGTCTGTGGGAGTCCGTTTTGTGTGTTGTGTTGGGACTAAGAGGAAGGAGATTCGAAGTCTGGTAGACCAATGTGGAGCTGAAGGAAACACAACAGGAGATGAGTACCAAACAACTCCCGAAGAGGACACGGAGTCGGCATTTTTTAGGCGAACGTTACGTCCTCTACTTCCAAGTTAGGGACCCAGTCTTCAAGGGGACCTCCTCCCACACCGTCGGGTGAGGTTATAAAAATGGACCTCTTAGGGGTACCTGTCCCATCGGACCGTCCGATCTCAGGTATCCCAGCATTTTTCAGTCTGTCCTGACTTCGTTGACTCGTGTGTGTGTACGAGTAAGCAAGTAACTTCTAGGACCAAGTAAAGTAAAAGATGATGAGAAGCAGAGGAAGAGAATTAGATGGGGTTAATGTGACTGGTGGTACGATGAAAGGTTGTGTGGTGTAGGATCCCAAAAACGTGACAAACGAGTGTAATCCAGAAGAGTGACCAACCAGGAAGATGGACCTTCGACAGACACAGACGTAAGAACGAGACAGCACAGACTGAGATACGTTGGGATACTTGACATCGGGTGGGTCAAGGAGTAAAGGAGGAGGTCCCCTAATAGGGTTGGGTCCCTAGTTTGAACGTAGAGGACACAGGGGACGTACCGTCCGCCTAAGAAATGGCGACTCGGTAGACCAGATGGACCTTTTAAGACGGAGTCTAGCGGTATATTAGGAGTGAAGGAAGTCTGGAACCGAGTTTACAATTGAAGAGTCATTTATAAAGGGATTATAAAGGTAAAATTTTACAGTAGATTAGTGGGGGGTAGGGAAAGGAATCAAGTTAAAAAGATATCGTACAGAGTGAAAGATTGTATGATATTTTAAATAATGTAATAATAAATAATATGAAGAGACGATTTAACATTCGAAGTACTTCTGTTCCTAAACAGATAAAAAAACAAGTGACAATATAGGTTCAAGAACCGTGTACCATCTGTAAGTTATTTATGAGTAACTTACTCGTTTACTTTATTGTGAGACCGATGGTACTTTAAAGTGAGAAGGAGTAATATCGTTGTTAGAAACTAAGTCAACGGAGATGAATGGTAGAGATTAAGTAGAGGAAGATAAGAAAAGACTCGGACGAGGTCAGTCCGAAAACAGTGGTGATACGGTGACTTTATCGAGAGTAACTAGTTCCAATGGTTACTGGAGATAGAACGGTTTTGGTGTTTAGTAAAGGTCAAGACTAAAACGGGTTTGAGAGTCATCATAAACTCAACTGATACTAGGCATAAAACTTTGTCAAACTATTGAATTGAAGGAATTGTGTTGGGAGATGACTAAGATAAATAGGGTGTTACCGAGTCAAGTCAGTGAGTCAGGACAGACTGAGAAACGCTGGGTTACTTGACGTCGTGTGGTCCGGAGGGACAGGTAGTGGTTGAGGGCCTCAAGTGTGTTTGAGTAGAGGTAACTCAACTACTACGGTAGGTCGGTAGTAGGAGACAACAGGGGAAGAGGAGGACGGAAGTTAAAAAGGGTCGTAGTCCCAGAAAAGTTTACTCAGTCGAGAAGCTTAGTCCACCGGTTTCATAACCTCAAAGTCAAAGTCGTAGTCAGGAATGTTACTTGTAAGTCCTGACTAAAGGAAATCCTACCCGACCAACCTAGAGGAACGTCAGGTTCCCTGAGAGTTCTCAGTAGAGGTTGTGGTGTCAAGTTTTCGTAGTTAAGAAGTCGCGAGTCGAAAGAAATATCAGGTTTAGAGTGTAGGTATGTACTGATGACTTTTTTGGTATCGGAACTGTTTACCTGGAAACAACCGTTTCATTACAGAGACGAAAAGTCATACGACAGATCCAACCAGTATTGAAAAGAAGGTTCCTCATTCGCAGAAAATTAAAGTGCCGACGTTAGTGGTAGTCGTCACTAAAACCTCGGGTTTTTTATTTCAGACAGTGACAAAGGTGACAAAGAGATAGATAAATGGTACTTTACTACCCTGGTCTATGGTACTAGAAACAAAAGACTTACAACTCGAAATTCGGTTGAAAAAGTGAGAGGAGAAAGTGAAAGTAGTTCTCCTAGTGAAAGACGGAATTTCCACCACAGTAGACGTATAGACTCCAATAACTATAAAGAGGGTCGTTAGAACTAAGGTCGACCACGAAGAAGGTCGGGTCGCAAAGGGTACTACATGAACGTATCTTCAATTTATTTGTCCCACTGTCATACGTCGGAACTGTGTGAGGAAAAGGATAAACCTTGGTCAGACAACAAGGTACAGGTCAAGATTGACAACGAAGGACTGGACGTATATCCAAAGAGTTCTCCGTCCAGTCCACCAGACCATAAGGGTAGAGAACTTCTTAAAAGGTATCAAATAACACTAGGTGTGTCAGTTTCCGAAACCGTATCAGTTCTTTCGTCTTCATCTACAAAAAGACTTTGGGAGAACGAAAAAACTACTAGGTCGCCTACATCCGTTAAACTAGAGACCAAGGAGACGGAAAAGATTTTGGTCGAACTTGTAGACCTTCATGTACCATGTGCATAACAACTTTGGACCGAACCTCTTAAAACTCGTAATGAAATGATCGCACACTCTACCCACGTCAACACGTCATCAAACTCGTAAGAAACCGTAACGGAAAAAATCCCTGACCTTACTTTTGACAGGAAAAGGTCAGGACACCGGTGACGACTCAAAAGGTTTAAACGACCGTATGACTCACGTCGTGAAGGTGTCGTAGTAGGAAGTCCTAAACTTTATTGAGTTCATTTTAAAGTAGTGGAGGTGATCGAAACAAGTATTACTACGAAGGATTCCGGGTGGACTGAAGTGTAAGGTCCTACAGACCGAGATCCACTCACTAGTGTGGTAGTACTAATAGACCCAGCACTTCTAGAAAAAACATATCAAGAAGACACATAAGAACGGTGGAGAAAAATTATAGAAGACGAAGACAATCCAGGTCTGGTAAAGACAGGAAATAAAAAGGGTAGAAACGTACTTTACAAGGGAACCATAGAGATTAAAAGAACTTCTCTAGAGATCAGAAAGGGTAAGATAATAAAAGGAGATAAAGAAACGTAACTAGCGACTCCTTCCGAAAGAATAGAGAAGAACGATAAGAAACCTTGAGACGTAAGTTTACCCATCTAGAAAGGAAAAGAGGAAACGAAAACGAAGAGAAGAAAAGTGTCGATGAACATTCCGGAGGGGTCTGTCGGTAAAACGAAAAAACGTGTAGAAAAAGAACCCCTACCAGAACGAGAGACAGAGGACATGCTACAGTACTTGGAGTAAGGTATCAAGTAGCCCGTGAGAAAGATAGTCTAGATTAGGGAATTTAGATAAAGAGTGAAGGTGACATATTAGTATTCCCTAAACTAAATCCAGTATGGACTTACCAGATCGTCAAAAGGGATGAAAGAAGTTAAATTTAGACTTAAACCGTTATTCCTCAAGTACTAGACTGGTGTCAGTCGCGGACCAGAACAAAAACGACTGACATATCTCACAGAGGTAGAAACCGACGTTTCTTATATTAGTCAGATTAAAGCCACAACTGGTAGACCACTACAGGTACACACCTCAGAAGAGAACACAACAACCTTCTCCCACAAACGATACTGGTCACACAAGAGAACCGTTTTGAGCTAATCGGAAACGGGACGAAGTAAGGTATAAGGTTCCGGTTTAAACGGACAATGAGGTCCACAAAGAACTGAAGGATGAAAACGTAAGGTCAGGGAAGATTACTTTACCTGTAAAAACCCCACAATTAAGAGGAGGAGAGAAGTCGTAAAAGAACAACCTAACGAGGTCCTGAGTCAGGCACTGAGAGAACAGGTACAAAAAAGGGAACCAATGTGATTTTCGGTCAAAGTATGGATATTTATGGTAGACATATGTAAAATACAGGTTAAAATTTAGAGGTTAGACCTTTAGAGGAGATTTGAAGTCTGATAGGCTTCAATTATAGAGGTGAACTTATTGTCTGTAACCTTTTGTTAAGTATAGGTTTTATTTTAAGAATTAAAGTCGGGGAAGGGGTTGTACGTCAGTAGGAGTAGAGTTATTTACCCTCAAGATAGACGTATAAAAGAACACAGTTTATAGGTACTTCGGGAGAGAAAGAGTGTGTAGGAAGTGAATCAGGTAGTGTTTTATGATAGAGATAGTTTATAAAAATGAAAGTTTTATATAGGTTTTAGACTAGTGAAGAGTGCATGGAGGTTGTCATACTGAAATCAGTTTTAGTGATAGCAGACAGTGGAACTAATAGTTTGAACAGAGAATGAACAAAACGGAAAAACGAAAGTAAAGAATACGGAAGGGGGAATGTTAGATAAAAAATGTGTCATTCATCCTACTTGGAAAATTTTGTATTCAGTCTAGGAGACTGAGGGAACGAGTTTTGGAGGGTACCGAAGGGTAGAGTCCATATTGTTCTAGGTTCCAGGAGAACGGGACTTCCGGGATGTGCCAAGTCAGGGGAGGTGGGTAGGTAGATGATAATGAGAGGCAAAGGGAGGGAGACGCGGTCGGTGTGACCGAAAAAACGATGAAGTGTTCATACGGTTCATACCAAAGAACGAAGAGTCTCAGAATAAAAAAAAAGTAACCCGGAACCTACTTATATTAATTTAATTAGTATTAGAAACTAACTACAGTGTAAGAGAATAATTAGGTTCGTATAAATGAAATTCAATCAACAAAAATTATTACATTGTTCGTAGGTACTTGAATTATTGATTTAGACTGATATACCGGGGGTTAGAGTAAGCAGACGGAGGGGAGTCGGGGACTGTTTCCTAGTAGTAGAACTTAGAACACAAGTAGTAAAATACCACGAAATAAATTATGTCAAAATGAAATATGTATGTACAACAACAACAAATCAGCGATTCACGACAGACTGAGAAACGTTGGGGTACCTGACAACAGACGTTCCGAGGGGACAGGTACCCTAAGAGGTCTGTTCTTATGACCTCACCCAACGGTAAGGGAAGAAGTCCTCTAGAAGGGACGGGTCCCTAGCTTGGACGTAGAAGACGTAAAGTCCGCATAAGAAATGGTGACTCGGTCCCTTCGGGTGTGTATATAAGTGTCTGTATATACTCTATATGTATATATATATATATATATTTTGTATGTATATACAATATATACACACATATACGCATGTATACACCTACTCAGAAAGAATTTCATATATATATATATGAAATATATATATATTCATAAATATAAATAAAAATATAATATATATAAATATATATATATACATTTGAAAAACCACCGTACCATGTCGTACACCTTAGAATCAAGGGGGTGGTCCCTGACTTGGGCACAGGAGACACAACTTTCACATGTTTGATTTGGTAACCTGGAGGTCCCTTCGGGGAGAATTTCATATAATAAATAATATTAAATAAAATTGAAATATCTTTCCAATAATCCAACATACGACATCATGAGAAAGTCTTGGATTAAAAAGGAACAATAATAAATGAAAAGATTCTAAGTAGACACATAGAAACGTATAATGATATCAAGTAAGTAAAACTAACTACATATTATAAAGTAACACACTTATTGTGAAGTCCCAGAACAGCGAAAACGGGAGACGGATCTTACTGAAAAGAATCTATAGATGAACAGAGAGAGGGAGGGAAGTGAGTACGGTAATAAGTTTCCGGTGGAGTGGGATTGTGATAGATTCTCACGGGGTAAAATGTGAGAGAGAAAATGAGAAGAAATGAAAAGGGGTATCATGATAGTGGGGAAGGGACTTATAAGAACGAAACGGATAGACATAGGTGAAAGGGGGAAAGGTGGGACGAGACACGGGACGTCATCTAAAATTACTAATTTAGGAATAGTTAGGAAGTAAAATTTACATGGAGAGAAAAGACGACCATGGGACTGAATGTCCTGACGAACTATAATGAGTAGATAGAAAAACAACTAACAAAGGGGGTGATTTACCATTTGCGGTTCTTAGGGACGATATAATAGTTCCAGATCTAACCACGACTTGAGTATTAGTCGTACGTTATTTATAAATTCACTTAACGAGTATGTGTCTTATAGTGTAAACTTTACGAATGTGTGTTTTTAACGGACGTATATAGGGAAAGTTTGTTTACGGTTATAAAGAAACTCTATGTATGGATCATCTTATCATTTCAACTCCGAATTCACCTATAAATTAAATCATCTATCGTGGTTTAAAAGAGACAAGAGATTATTTTCCTCGGTCCCGAGGTACCTCTTTACCGACTGAGATTCTGACCCCGTCCCTTTTATATTTTACTCGATCCTCGTCCTCGTGGTATTTAAAAAAATTTAATATATTTTGACTTGTTCGTCTATTTGTTTTTTTTTTGGACGTTAATATCTGCATACAGTTTCCCTATGTCCTTGGTTGACTTTCTCGAAAGTTACCGGTTTAAACTTTGTTAAACTCATTGTTTAATTTATAGTAATCTAATATTAAGTTTCATATCTTATTTATAATTGTTTAGGTATGACTATAATTGTTTACTAGTTTATTTATTTATTTTCCTCTCATCTATTTAGAGGACATGTCTTCTTAAGATTTATTAAATACATCTATGAAAGAGTTCGGTCCCCTCGTATTGACGGGTGAGGAATTCACATCCTACACGTATTATTGAAGGAATATTTCTCACCTCAAACCTTTTTCTCTTTTTCTCCTTACAACGTTATCTTTTTGTTCGGTTTGTGACGGAGTCGGTCCGTGAGTTCCAAGTGAACAGTTACTATTCAGTACAACTCTTGTACATGGGAACGACACTACATATTAATACCTCTTACGTAATCTATTTGTTTTTGACTTCCTATAAGATGTTTTATAGACTGGTCTGAGGAATCTTGACAGTTCCAGTAGTTTTTGTTCCTTCCAGATTCTTTACCAGTGTCGGTTCTTATCGGCATTCACTATACTAGTGACTTCGATTACACCTAAAGCCACCCCCAGGACTTTCTCTTTCCCCCCGTAAAATCATCTTTGATTCCTTTAGACTTTTTTTTTTACCTGCATATCAATTATTATCACATAGTTATAACCGAGTAATAACCTACCGTAGTGGCTGAGTTACCTGTACTCAAACTCGTTTGAGGTCCTCTACCACTTCCTGTCCCTTCGGACCACACGACGTCAGGTACCCCAGCGTTTCACAGTCTGTGCTGACTCGTTCACTTGTTGTTGTAATCAATTAATCAACACTATTTACATGGTGTCATTATAATTGTTATCTTTTTTGACCTATGTTCCATATATACTCGAGAGACATTATAAGAATACAGAAAAAACAGTTAGACTTTGAAATGGTTTTCTCAAACAATTTATAAATCTTTTATGGGATAGTCCTACCGATATTAATTTTTATGTTTTTTATAGTACACAACCGTTCCTATACCTCTGTGACCGTGGGAGTGTGTAGTGACACCTTTCTGTTTTATCATGGTGAAACCTTTTGTTAAATCGACAAGGTGCATTACAATTAATCAATTTCACAATCAAGGAATCAGCACAGGTTGAGAATTACTGGGGTACCTGGTATCGGACGGTCCGAGGAGACAGGTACCGTAAGAGGTTCCTTCTTGTGACCTCACCCAACGGTAAGGGAAGACGTCCCCTAGAAGGGGTGGGTCCCTAGTTTGGACCCAGAGGACGTGAATTCCGTTTAAGAAATAGTAGACTCGGTGGTACCTTCGGGTTACAATTGATACCTCAATGGTTTACCAGGTCGTTAAGGTGAGGATCCGTAGATGGGTTCTTTACTTTTGTATCGGGCTGTGTTTTCGAACATGTACTTACAAGTATCGTTGTAATAAGTATTATCAATTTTTCATCTTTGTTGGGTTTATAGGAAGTCGACCACTTTATTTGTTTAGACTGAATGGGTATGTTACCTTATACCAAGTCGGTATCTTTCCTTCTTAAGACTCTGTACGATGATGTACCTATTCGAAACTTTTATAATCCGATTCATTCTCTTCGGTTAGTGTTTTTGGTGTATAATGTATCGAGGTAATATACTTTACAGGTCTTATCCGTTCATGTATCTCTGTCTTTCATCTAGTCACCAACGGTCCCATACCCCTTTCCACCCTTATCCTACACAGTCGATTATGTGTGTCCTCAGAGAAAAAAAGGACGTCGTTTCTCGAGTCAAAAAATAATTTGTACAATGGTTTATCTAAATCAGTTTTTTCGGTTTCGAGCACAGTAGTTGTCTGAGAAGTCTAAGAAGAAAGAAACGAAGATGAAAAAAGAGGAGTCGACCCCGTTGTCACCCCCTCCCCTGTTCCGGAGGACGGTGCCGTCCAGGTGGTCGGGGGTGTAACGTCTACTCCGAAGTCTACAACTGTAACCGGTTTCGGAAACGTTTGTTCGGACCCGTCTTTCCGAGTTGTAAATGTGGCCGACGAAATTACTCCCGTAACTAGAATAGGAGGCCCTGACAGTGAAGTGACAACACGTCCTGTTTCCGGTTCGTCTACGTCCACTCGAGTCTCCGGTACGACGTCCACTTACGATTCGTCCCCGACGGACTTTACCAGGATCACCGACCTACTTCAGTCCCGGAGTGGTGTTGTGCCGGAATCGAAGGAGTCTTCCTGGTCAGTGAAATCTCCGTCGACTCCTTTCCCTGTCCTAGAGAAATACCCCACCACTGGCACAAGATTTTAATCTTACACTGTTACCAACGTGTTGAGACATTTATGTGATTTTGGTAACTTAACAGACGAAATTTTCCCACTTAAAATACCGGATATTTAAGATAGACCTCTTTCGACAATAGATTCCCTGAACTTGGTCTTTTCTTAAGATTTCACACAATAAAGTCCCCCGGGAAAAAGACAAAAATTAAAGATTACAACAACATAACACTAGTCTCTTACAGTAAGGATACTAAAGACTTAAAAACGTCTGACTATTTACTCAATAAAGACTTTTATAAGATTACCCATAGACGTTTTTATTTACGTAAGATATAAACATGTTCCATTAGAGTATATAACATCTTTTAAGACTTTCTCTACCCTTATAGTATGGTGGACTGGACGGAGAACTCTTTAGACATAAGTCCAGTCCTTCGTTGTCAATCTTGACCTGTACCTTGTTGTTTGTCTGACCAAGGTTTATCCCTTTCCTCGTGCAGTTCCGACATATGACAGTAGGACGGATAAATTGAATATACGTCTCATGTAGTACTCTTTACAACCCGACCTACTTCGTGTCCGACCTTAGTTCTAACGACCCTCTTTATAGTTATTGGAGTCTATACGTCTATTGTGGTCGGAATACCGTCTTTCACTTCTTCTTGATTTCTCGGAGAACTACTTTCACTTTCTCCTTTCACTTTTTCAACCGAATTTCGAGTTGTAAGTATTTTACTTCCAGTACTGTAGACTAGGGTAGTGAAGTACCGTTTATCTACCTCTTTGTCACCTTTGTCACAGTCTGAAATAAAAAGACTCGAGGTTTTAGTGACGTCTACCACAAACGTCGGTACTTTAATTTTCTGCGAACGAGGAACCTTCCTTTCAATACTGGTTGGATCTGTCGTATGACTTTTCGTCTCTGTAATGAAACGGTTGTTTCCAGGTAAACAGTTCCGATACCAAAAAGGTCACCAGTACATACCTACACTCTCAACCTGTCACTTCTTTCGACTCGCGGCTTCTTAACTACGAAAACTTGACACCACAACCTCTACTGAGAACTCTCAGGGAACCTGACGTTCCTCTAGGTTGGTCAGGTGGGATTTCCTTTGGTCAGGACTTATAAGTAACCTTCCTGACTACAACTTCGACTTTGAGGTTATGAACCGGTGGACTAAGCTTCTCGACTGAGTAAACTTTTCTGGGACTACGACCCTTTCTAACTCTCGTCCTCCTCTTCCCTTGCTGTCTCCTATTCTACCAATCTACCGTAGTGACTGAGTTACCTGTATCCAAACCCACTTGAGGCCCTCAACCACTACCTGTCCCTCCGGACCACACGACGTCAAGTACCCCAGCGTTTCTCAGGTTGTGCTGACTCGCTGACTTGACTTGACTTGATTTAGAGTATATATACATATATGTATGTGAGTTGGAACAATTCATCACCATACTCGAAGAGATATAGGAATGAATAAGTGTACTAGACTACTAAAGAATCTCTTTATGGAGTGAAGTTTATACAGACTTTCAGACGGGTCGATGGGGTCATGAATACAGAACAATTCAATAAGACTTCATAAAGTTTGGAAGAGGTACAAAGAGTTTAAAAACGGTGGGAAGGGGATTGGTAGTGTAGGATGAAATATATATTCTATGTTTCCTTCTAACCTAACGGACCATGGTTTGTATGTTGAATGTTGACAGATGGGAGTAGGGTAAGGTAAATTGAAAAAAAACAAAAGAATGACAAAGAAACGAGTGGCGATAAAGATAAAGTGTAGTAGGAGAAGAAGTCTGAGTAAATAAAGTAAAACGACATTGACCCGAAGGCACAACCGAGTCTGTCATTTCTTAGACGGAAGTCACGTCCTCTGGGTTCAAGTCAGGGACCCATCCCTTCTCAGGGACCTCTTCCCTTACCGTTGGGTGAGGTCATAAGAACGGTCCTCTTAGGGTACCTGTCTCCCCGGACCACCCGATGTCAGGTACCCCAACGTTTCACAGTCTGTGCTGAGTCATTGATTGTGAAGGTGAACGATATTATGAATGGACTCATTAAGTATTTCCAAGACTTATACGGATGTTACACAAGACTTATATAGTCTTTTAATCTTAGACGTTTAACCTCGAAACAAGGAACATAATGAAGTGAGGAGTAGGAAGGGGTGAGTCCCGGTCAGCAAGATAAATAAATAAATAAATAACTCGTTTTTTCGGAAAATAAAGGAGGGTGTAAGGTCGAGAGGTGAAAACCATTGTAGAGAAGGTTGAGTCTTAGTTTCGGGTTCTTCAACTAGGTGTGGACTCTCGCTCTGTCCTTGATTCGGTCTCGGGAGTCTCGGCCCAAGATCTGGTCACTCTGAGGGCCGTACCTACCTTCGTACGACGTCACTCTGTCGTCTCCGGTGTCTTGTCTTAGTCCTTCTTCGGGTTTTGGTCATCGGCTCTCGGTGCGTCTTGGTCGAAGAGGCTCCACTCGTTGAACTACTTGTGTTCTGGAAGCACCGAGGTCTGTGACTGTGTGAGGAGTCGGTAAGATCCTGAGTCCCACCGTAAAGGACGAGGGAGGAGACTCGTCCCATAGCCACCGACCGACCTCCCGTCCTAAAGACCTCATCGTGATTTTATGTCCGTCCAAGGACCCCAGGAAAAACACTAGTGGGACCGGCATTGTTCCTGGTCGAAAGGACGTTTTCTAGGAAAGTTAGGGTAGACTGATGGGACCTGGACCCGAACCTTACAGACCGAGAACAAGGACAGACCTGGTAGAGGCTTCAAGTTCCACCGGTCATTCGGGTACTGTACTCTGGGTGCGGGGAAGGGACACTGACAGGGTAAGTGCCCCGTGTCCCAGTCGACCGGTTTTCTAGAATTATTCCTCTGGGTCAGGACCCTCTACAGTCCCGATACGTCAGTCGAGACACCCACTCCTCCTTCGGTGGTTCTGGGTCCGGTCTTTCCGGTTCCTCGTCGTCCTAGTTTCACCGTGTCTGGTCTCCATCCACCATCCAGTCCGTCTCTACGTCCATCACGGGACGGACCGGTTACGGGCACCTCTTGTCTCCCTAGACTCGAAGGCCCTTCTCGGACGCGATCGTCGGCCCGGCTCCGGCCGCGGGGACTCTACAGTGTGCACCTCAGAGCTTCCCTGCCCCAGGCACGAGGGTGGGCCAGCGGGGTGGTCCGGAGGGTCAGTAAGATAAATGTCAGTAGGGTGCCCTAGGTGTCTCCTAACCAAGGTCCTGGCGTCACCTACGGTTAGGAGTCTACGAGTTGAGAGTGTATTTTACCATACTATAAACGTATATTGGATACGTGTAGGAAGGGACATGAAATAATAATATAAAACCTCACATAAATAAATAAAAATAACTCCATTACAACTAAATATTATAATTTATTCGAAGTATACATATAATATAAAGATGAAGACATATAGGATGTTGTACGAGTGGTGGTTTTTAAATCAAAGGTAGGTATTGGAATGTCAACTAGGGGTAAAGTAGGAGGGGTGGAAGGAGACCATTGGTGATCAGATAAAAGACACAGATACAGAAACAAAACCAAACTAAACAAGTAAATATAACAACGTTACCTTATACGACGACGACGACGACGATTCAACGAAGTCAACACAGACTGAGACACGCTGGGGTCTCTACCGTCGGATGGTCCGAGAAGACAGGGACCCTAAGAGGTCCGTTCTTGTGACCTCACCCAACGGTAAAGGAAGAGGTTACGTACTCTCACTTTTCACTTTCACTTCAACGAGTCAGCACAGGTTGAAGCGCTAGGGTTCCTGACGTCGGGTGGTCCGAGGAGACAGGTACCCTAAAAAGTCCGTTCTCATGACCTCACCCCACAGTAACGGAAGAGGCACGTTACCTTATATGAGTCGGTATTTTCTCTTTAGAACGGTAAAACGTTGTTGTACTTACTTGGAACTCCAAAAATACGATTCACCTTGTTCAATTTACTCTCTTTCTGTTTATGACATACTAAACATGAGTACACGTCTTATATATTTTGTTTATTTTCAGTTTTGTTTTAGTTATTTGAATTTTTTGACTTCCTACCAACTAAATGTCATAATAGACAATGTCCATATGCTATGTCACTAAGTAAAAAAATTTCCAATATATGGTAAATCTCAATAATAATTTTAAGGGTACTATGAAATTTAGTAGAGACCCATATGGATTATGTATAGTTACGATACATTTATCAACATTTATGTTACATTTACGATACACATATCAACGGGAGAGACGTTTAAGTACAAAACGAAAAATCTTGAAAGACCTAAAAAAAGATAGCTTTCGGAACCAAGAAGAAAAATACAACATCCGAAAGACGTTGATAAAGACCATTAGAAAACAACAGACACGTATAATCACTTATTCTCTGTTTAACTAATCGTTTTTATCCAACGGACTCAAGGGAGACGTCAACACACAGAGACAGGGGAGAGGAATCGTCTTCCAGAAACATATTCACCCAACACACACAACTTGACAGTCCGAGGGGGAATTCCATTCACGAAGACGGCCTCAGTCTTTCCCGGTAAGAGGAATGAGGGACGTTTAACGGTTTTGTCAAAATGAGACCGTCACCTCTTGAAATCACATAAAGAGAGGACAGGTTTCAACGAAGAGAGAAAAACAAAAAGGTATATAAAACACCTTCAGGTCTAATGTAGTTCCAGACGACAAAACAAAGCAAAACAAAAAAAAAAGGATCCTACGACATAAGTGTGATCGTTTAAAAACCTTCGTTTATCGAGTGAAAGAAATCACACTTTAAAATCCGAAATTGGAACCTTACCCAACCCCTTCCCCCACATCCTGACTAGTGTTCCCCCGGGTTGACTAGGAAGAAAGGACTTAAGTTAAGAAATTAACTGTCCTCTCGGAGAGGAGGAGAAACGTAAATAAGTAAGATTTTAAAATAAAAGAGACCTAAATTAGGTCATTAAAAGGGAACGTCCAAAACTTGACCTGAGGAGGAAGAGAAAATAGTAATACTAGTATAAGTTAAAGATGGGAGTTCCCTAGAAGTGTCAAAGACTTGACGACTACCATGTCAAACGAAATTAATATGGTCAGAACCAGGAAAACGATAAGACTACAAAATTCTCTAAACCTCTTCTCTCCTACGTCTGTTTCGATGTTCGTGAATCCGGTGGTAGAACTAGATTAAACTTGTTTCAGTAAAAGAAGACAGTTAAACTGACTCCGTTACTATCACCGAGTGAGACTCTCTGTTCCCCTCTTCCTGAGAAGGTCAAGACCGAAGACTAATCAGTTCTAAAGATTATTCCCACGTAATTCTAACTCTTTAGGTCAATAGACGTACAGTCACGAAGACTCTTGTGGTTCCACTGTTTATCGTCCGTACTAGAGTCTCGTCTTTTTGACATGTGTTTTTTTCACGGGGGCAAGTCACTCGACTAATCTTTTTCCGTGAGGAAACCCAACAACAACAAATCAGATATTCAGTACCGACTGAGAAACACTGCGGTACCTGATATCTGACGGTCCGAGGAGTAAACTAAAAGGTCCGTTCCTGTGATCTAACCCAACGGTAAAGGAAGAAGTCCCTTAGAAGGGTGGGTGTCCTACGTCTCGTTCTCCCCTGTTATGGAATTCCCATACTCCACAGAAAGTGTACAAAGTCTTTACAAGACTTTGACTGATCACTACCAATGTACATAGACCTTAAGTGATTTTAGTAACTTAAAATATGGAACTTCCACATTTAACATACCATACACGTACACACGAGTCGACGTAGACTGAGAAAACACTGGAGTATCCGACATCGGGTGCTTCGAGGAGACAGGTACCTTAAGAGGTCCGTTCTTATGACTTCACCCAACGGTAAAGGAGGAGGTCCCCTAGAAGGGTGGGGTTCCTATCTTTAGTTCAGAAAATACAAAGGACGTAATCGTCCTCCCAAGAAATGGTAATCGTAGTGGACCCTTTGGGAAATTTGTGTATCTTTTCACATTTCTTAAAGTGTTACTTGTGGTTATATGAGGGGTCCATCTAACATGTTAATTGTAAGATAATAATATAAGGTTATCGAAATAAAATAAGATTGTCATGACCTTATCTTTATCCTTTTTCTTCATAGGGTAAGTGTTATCACCTTTTCCATACACACTTTGTAGTTGGTCGTTCTGTTTATCAAGTCAAGTCAAGTCAAGTCAGCGAGTCAGCACAGGTTGAGAAACGCTGGGGTACTTAGCGTCGTGCGGTCCGGAGGGAGAGGTAGTGGTTGAGGGTCTCAAGTGAGTCTGAGCGCAGGTAGCTCAGTCGCTACGGTAGGTCGGTAGAGTAGGAGACAGCAGGGGAAGAGGAGGACGGGGGTTAGAGAGGGTCGTAGTCTCAGAAAAGGTAACTCAGTTGAGAAGCGTACTCCACCGGTTTCATGACCTCAAAGTCGAAATGGTAGTAAGGAAGGTTTCTTTAGGGTCCCGACTAGAGGAAGTCTTACCTGACCAACCTAGAGGAACGTCAGGTTCCCTGAGAGTTCTCAGAAGAGGTTGTGGTGTCAAGTTTGTGTAGTTAAGAAGTCATAAGTCGAAAGAAGTGTCAGGTTGAGAGTGTAGGTATGTACTGGTGTCCTTTTTTGATATCGGAACTGATCTGTCTGGAAACAACCGTTTCATTACAGAGACGAAAACTTATACGATAGATCCAACCAGTATTGTAAAGAAGGTTCCTCATTCACAGAAAATTAAAGTACCGACTTCAGTGGTATACGTCACTAAAACCTCGGGGGGTTTTATTTCAGACTGTGACAAAGGGGTAGATAAAGGGTACTTCACTACCCTGGTTTATGGTACTAGAAGCAAAAGACTTACAACTCGAAATTCGGTTGAAAAAGTGAGAGGAGAAAGTGAAGTAGTTCTTCGAAAAATCAAGGAGAAGTGAAAGACGGTATTCCCACTACAGTAGACGTATAGACTCCAATAACTACAAAGAGGGCCGTTAGAACTAAGGTCGAACACGAAGAAGGTCGGGTCGTAAAGAGTACTACATGAGACGTATATTCAATTTATTCGTCCCACTGTTATATGTCGTAACTCATGAGGAAAAAGGATAAACCTTGGTCAGACAACAAGGTACAGGTCAAGATTGACAACGAAGGAGGGGTTTAAATCGACAGGGATCTGTTTCCTAGTCCTTTCCTCGTTGGATCGTTCTGTCTTGTAAAATCTTTAGACTACATAAGATCGGTTTGCGGTGCCTTTTGGACGCGGGTGGGGAGTCGGTACGGTGGGACCCGTCCGATAGAGCTCCGACGGTAGAGTAAAAAAGGTGGGGTCGCGAGTCACCTCTGGTGCACTCCTCGGGGAGGGAGAGGTGACCCTACCACACGTTCCTCTGGGACTCCCCTCAGTCTTGAAAGGGTGAGTAATCACAATCAAGTCCTTCACGTGACCAGAACTTTGCCTTGTTGAAACCAACTGGACGACTACAGGGTATCCATAATAATATCCTCACTTATTGAGTCTGAAACCCTTTGTTTGTATAGGTAGCTGTCATCTAGAAAACTCAACAAGGAAAAAACCGCGAGTGATCCGACGTTCTCCCCAAAGGAGACTTCCCTATCCAGTCTAAACAACAGTTAATAGGAACTTTGGGTTATTCAGGTGCCCTTTAGGTTGGCACCATCCGTCCTGAATTGAGCTTCCAACCCGTGAACGGCGAATCGCGCTGGAACACTCGGGACTCCAAAAATCTATCTTCATCTATTTTGTTGTTTATTGTTGGTTAGGACATGTAGGGGGATCCTGCCACTCACTTCACCGAGGAAACTCTAACCCATTGCGCCCCTCCCAAGGTACAGACTCAAATGACTGTACCTGGATGAAAAAGCCGGTTCTCTGGGATTCACCACGGTGTAAAAATCAGTTCAAAAGTTAATAAGATATACAACAGGAAAGCAAGCAATGAGAGTTTGAAAGTCTTCTCCCTCTAATATCTCAATGTGGAAAATAATTGCACGTCCTACCTCTTAATTTCCGTTTCATACACTCTCTCATAGACAATCTTTTGACGGAGGGTATCCACCCATCGGGACTACTCCAGTGTTATCTTAGAAATCTCTGGACCGAGTTTAGTGTTCACTCGAGTATTAAACCTCTCGGGGGTTCTATCAACGCCCTGTCAACCTCCCCTCGGATCAGGATACGTAAGTTCGGTCGCCCCCGAGTTCGGTATCCCTTTTTGTCCACAAAAAAAAGATGGAAGGGCGAGAGTGCTTCGGTAGTATTAAACTCCATTCTAAACTTCCCGATCCAGTCTGAAGGTCAACTTCTACAAACTTGTCTACACAAAAAAGAGGGGGTTTGATCGAGAGTTACTTTCTTCTCTTTGTCCTTATCTAGGTATCGGTATCCCTTAGTGTTCCCTTCCCATACTAATCACCCACCTTTAACACTCCTAAAAGAACTTCTATCCTTTGTTTATACCATTTTAATCAACCCTTTGGTCAGTAACTTAGGTATTCCGGTATCTCTATACCCTCTCCCGTCGACATTTTGGCTTAAAAGACAAGAAATTGGATCGAGGGTTTATATCTACTACAGTGTCAGTGGACCTAGTGACCTACCTTTACTGCTACCTCGACAGGGTCTTCCGTCATTTTCACTCCGTAAATGACCACTCATTTACTTGAACATTGTGAAATTCAGGTTTATTAACAATTCTTATACAGATCCTTCAAACTCAGTTAATGGCTCAATAAGGACTCTTCTAGTTTATATTACTTTGGAAATTATTTTTTTAATTATCGTTCCACCTTCAATCAAAGGGGATCTCCCTAGTCGACCTCTTCCGTTACCGTTCGGTGAGGTCATGAGAACGGATCTTTTAGGGTACCTACCTCCTCGGACCATCCGACGTCAGGTACCCCAGCGTGTCTCAGGCTGTGCTGACTTCGTTGAATCGTCGTCGTCGTCTCCCTCGTCCCCTACCACTAGTTCACTCGTAAAGACGAAAATGAAACAACACCAACAAAATCACTCTTACTTGAGTACATTAAAATGTTTTTGAAATGTTATTTCAACCTAGTATAAATCCAACGATTACCACACGTGTTAGTCACCAGTAAGACTACCACCCACACATAGATATTGTAAGGAATTGTGATTATATCGACAGATAGTTTTAAATTTATATGGAAGACGGACTGGGTTAAGATAAAGATTATATAGGAGTCTTTATGAAGATGTGTCCGTGTTTCCAGATACAATGTTCTATAAGTAACAACATCGTTGTTAACCTTCATTGGTTTACAAGGTTTTATCCCCTTACCAATGTATTTTACATCATACAAAAATAATACTTTATCATACGTCGGGAATTTTTCTTAATCTGTCTGGAAGTACATGACAGTACTTTTCTAGAGGTTACATATAATCCGAATTTTTCGTTTAACATCTGGATATGTATATCATTACTATGGTAAAATTTTTTGTGATTTCGAAAGATAAACATATTTATATATATATATATATATATATATATGTATTTATGACTCCTTTCGATATGTGTTTTGAATCACTTGTCTGTGAAGGTGAAAAATAGGACACAAGAAGATATGAAACATAAATGTTTTACAAACACACAGTAAACATATTTATTTGTTTTAACTTTCTATTCGTAGTTATCTTATCTTTATCAAGTATCTCGAAGGGTTGGTGATTATCGAATTTTTTTTTTTTTCCTTTTTCCTTTGAGTTAGTCAGGTTGTTTTCATTCCTTTCCCCTTTTTCTTTGTTACTTCACACTACTAATCTTATAAAAAGAATTTACTGTCCTTATACATGTAGGTATTTGTCAACACGGAACCATAGGTGACCCCTAACCAAGGTGCTAGGACAGAGACGTGGGGGGGGAGGAAGGGGGTGGAGGTAAGGGGGTAGAGGGGGGGTAGACGGTGGGTGATGGGGACCTTAGGGGTCTACAAGTTCAGAGAACAATTTTAACACATTCAGAGTACATTTTACAACATCATATCAGACTTGAGGTGTATACGATTACACTTGACCGTCTATGTCTCCCGACTTACATGATACGACGGGCATTTTTACCATTCCACTTAAGATACTCATGACTGTGTTTTTTACAGGTACCATATTATAATTCACTTTATTTATCAGTGTCTTGTTAAGTGTGTCACACTAGATAAAAAATTTTTTCGTTTTTGCGACATTTATCGATTTATATAACTTTTTCTATAAATTAATCTTTTGGCAATTTGACTTCAATGGAAACCCCTAACCTTCTTCCACAGTGGAAAAAAACATCAGTTTCTAACAACTCTGAACCTATAGAGATTTACATGTTGACTAGCATAATGAGAGAAGGGACGAACTTCGGGAAGTCACCCAATGGGTACTGGATTACCTAACTTAGGTTTAGGACCTCGTACTACATGTTTCAAGTGGTACTAGACTTGGGATGGACTAACAGGAGTAGAGGATGGTAGGATAACGTACGCTCAACGTGTCGTACAGTACGAACGTAAACGAATTTACGTGGTACGAAAAGGAGTCTGAAGGTACAGAAACATGTGTAACAACGGAAAAAATCAATTGGACATCCAAAGATCTATCGTGGTAGGACTATACTGTTTGATTCACGTCTAAACATCTTATTGTTAAGGTTCAGGGGTAGAACACCTGATACCTTTCAGATAAGAAGGTGTTCCAACCTCCCGCTAAGGAGTTCGAGACCTCATTAAAACCCCTTAGGTATTCATTACGTATTTATAAGTTTTCTAGTCAGGATCAACAGTAAACAGTAGAAACGGTCCATAAGTAAGAGATTTGACGATACGATCGCAAGTTGACTAGTAGCGAACGACAGAAATACGAAAAATTTTGAAAAATATATATTAAAATTATATATGTTTTCTTATACACACTGTACATTAAATACCTCACATTATTTTGTTTGTAGGTTCTTGGATAGTAGTCGAATTCTTGATCTTGTGATGGTGACGAAAAAAAAAAAAAATTTGTCCTGAAAAAATTTTTATTTATAAATAAAAACCGACACGACCCAGAAACAACGACTCAGACCCAAAAGAGGTCAACGCCTCTTGACCCCGATGAGAGATCAACTCCCCGTACCCGAAGAGTGGCGTCACCGAAGAGAACAACGTCCCGTGTCCGAGATCTCGGGAGCCCAAAGTCATCAACACCGAACCCCTGAGGTCTGGTACGAGTCATTAACACCTTTAGAGTTGGTGATCTGTCGGACCCTTCAAGGATGATCTTGTAATGGTTACGAAAACTTAGATGGATCTAAGAGGTGGGAGAACGAAGGGGATTTCGTTAGGGGATAGTACTTAAAACACAAATAATAAAGGAAAGGTATAAAATAAAAATAGTGTAATATATATATAGGTACTCAAAAGAATAAAAACTCGAAAATTTTTTCATAGTTTAACATACATACACTAAACGAAGAAAAGCACATTGTAAGGACACTAAATACCTACATTGATGTTCAACAAAAAAATTGTTACATCATAAAAGAACACACTTATATGGCGTAAATCAGTGAGACAACTTCTTATAAGGGAACGGTAAGAAACTTTAGACACAGTGTCCACTATGTCTGATCCTTGTCTTTTAGGAATCGTACAAAATTTAGTAAAACAGGAAACACGGTGGTGATTTGTAAGAGGTATACGGAGAAAAAATCGTGCATCGTATAAATCCTCGTTCCCAGTCGTAAAAAAACAAAAGACATTTCCTGATCCATCCTTTATAAAGTCCGAGACGTCCGGTATACCAGACAACGTCGATGACTTGAGATATCAAAATCGTATTTTCGTCGGTGTCTTTTATACATCTACTTACTCATACCGTCACAAGGTTATTTTGCAAGAAATATTTCTGTCCGTCGACCGACTCAAACCAGGTGACCGGTAGTAAAGGGTTTGGGACGAGTTCAAGTAGACTTAAGGACTGGTGATAGCACCAGTATTACACATAGACATAGTAGAGTAAAGAAAAAGTAATAGAATAAAGGGTACGGAGTAGTGTGGGAGTAGGACGGGAAACACTAAGACTCGAGGACATCGATTACTACTCCGGTTGAAAATTCAGGTTAAGGATTTACTCACACTGAGTTTGGTTCTTAATAATAGTTATCGGTGTCAACGTTGTCGTTCCCATGTCATCCCATGTCTTCATTCCATGTCATCCCATGTCTTCATTCCAGGTCAAGATTCTTCGGATCCTTAACGATATAGTCTAAACTCCGACCCTACGACGGAACTAAAGAGAGGACTCGTAAGACCCCAAAGGTCATCCTGATTTCGATAAGGGACTTTTGATCAAAGGAACGTTAAAGGACTTATACGGAATAAGAGAGAGTGGAAGTCCTAAATTTCACTTTCACTTTCAACGAGTCAACACAGACTGAGAAACGGTAGGGTACCTGATATCAGGTACCTTAAGAACTCCGGTTTTATGCTTGTACCCATCGGAAAGGGAAGAGGTCCCCTAGAAGGGTTGGGTCGCTAGTTTGGGTCCAGAGGGCGTAACGTCCGTCTAAGAAATGGTCGACTCGGTACTCCCTTCGGGTTACACGAGGGATAAAAGGAAGAAATACGGGGGACGAGTAAGTGTGAGGGGAACGGACCGATTAAGGGTGAAGGGAGACTCTAAATGAAAGAGACTTTCGATAAGAATTGAGGGGTCGGGTTGGGAAAGAGGTGGGGTGTTGTGGGATGGAAGGATTCGACACGTCTTCAGAGAGGAGACACAAGGATAAGGTCAAGTCAGGGAGTCAGTACAGGTTGAGAAACGCTGGGGAACCTGACGTCGTGTGGTCCGAAGACACAGGTAGTGGTTGAGGACCTCAAACGAGTTTGAGTACAGGTAGCTCAACCACTACGGTAGGTTGGTAGAGTAGGAGATAGCAGGGGGAGAGGAGGACGGAAGTTAGAAAGGGTCTTAGTCCCAAAGAAGGTTACTCAGTTAAGAAGTGTAGTCCACCGGTTTCATAACCTCGAAGTCGAAGACGTCGTCAGGAAGGTTACTTATTAGGTCTAACTAAAGGAAATCTCACTGATGAAACTAGGGGAACGACAGGTTCCCTGAGACTTCTCAGAAGAGGTTATGGTGTCAAGTTTTCGTAGTTAAGAAGCCACGAGTCGAAAGAAATAACAGGTTGAGAGTGAAGGTATACACTGATGACCTTTTTGGTATCGAAACTGATCTACCTGGAAAGAGCCGTTTCATTACAGAGACGAAAAATTATACGATAGATCCAACCAGTAGCGAAAAGAAGGTTCCTCGTTCGCAGAAAAGTAAAGTAGCAACGTCAGTGGTAGACGTCACCAAAACCTCGGGTTCTTTTACTTCATACAGTGACAAAGATAACAACGGGGTAGATAAATGGTATTTCACTACCCTGGTCTATGGTACTAGAAGTAAAAATTTTACAACTTAAAGTTCGGTCGACAAAGTGAGAGGAGAAAGTGAAAGTAGTTCTCCGGGAAAACAGGGAGAAGTGAAAGACGGTATCCCACCATAGTAGACGTATAGACTCCAATAACTATAAAGAGGACCGTCAGAACTAAGGTCAAACACGAAGTAGGTCGGGTCATAAAGAGTACTACATGAGACGTATGTTCAATTTATTCGTTCCACTGTTATATATCGGAACTACATGAGGAAAAGGATAAACCTTGGTCAGACAACAAGGTACGGGTCAAGATTGACAACGAAGAACTGGAGTATGTCTAAAGAGTCTTCCGTCCAGTACACCAGACCATAAGGGGTAGAGAAATTCTTAAAAGGTGTCAAATAACACTAGGTACGTTGGTTTCCGAAATTGTATCAGTTATTTCCTCTTTATCTATAAAAAGACCTTAAGAGAACGAAAAAGAGACTAGGTTACCTACAACCGTTAAACTAGAGACCAAAAAGACGAAAAAGATTTTGGTCGAACTTGTAGACCTTCAAGAACCAAGTACATGACGACTTCGGATCTAACCTCTTAAGACTCGTAATGGGACGATCTCACAAGCTACTTACGTCAACACGTCATCAGACTTGTAAGAAACTGTAACGGAAAGAAACCCTAACTTTACTTTTGACTGCAAAAGGTCAGAACACCGGTGACGACTCAAAAGGATTAAAACGACCGTATAACTCACGTCGTGAAATTGTTGTGGTAGAAAACGAGTAGAGTGAAAAGTGAAAGTACGTAACCTCTTCCTTTACTGTTGGGTGAGGTCACAAGAACGGACCTCTTAGGGTCCCTGCCCCCTCGGACCACCCGACGACAGAGACCCCAGTGTGTCTCAACCTGTGCTGACTTCGCTGAATCGTCGTCGTCGAGTCGACCTTAAGGTAGTAGAGGTGATCGAAACAAGGATCACTACGAAGGGATTCCGAGTGAACTGAAGTGTAAGGTCCTACAGACACCGAGATCCACTCCCTAGTGTGGTAGTACCAATAGACCCAGTACTTCTAGAAATAACATGTCAAGAAGACACATAAGAACGGTGGAGAAGAATTATAGAAGACGAAGACAATCCAGGTATAGTAAAGACAGGAAATAACACGGGTAGAAACACACTTTACAAGGGAACCATAGAGATTAAAAGAACTTCTCTAGAGATCAGAAAGGGTAAGATAACAAAGAGAGATAAAGAAACGTAACTAGTGAATCTTTCCGAAAGAATAGAGAGGAACGATAAGAAACCTTGAGACGTAAGTCTACCTATATAGAAAGGAAAAGAGGAAACGGAAAACGAAGAGAAGAAAAGAGTCGATAAACATTCCAGAGGAGTCTGTTGGTAAAACGGAAAAACGTAAAGAAAAAGAACCCCTACCAAAACTAGTGGCGGAGGACATGTCACAGTGTTTGGAGGCAGGTATAAAGAAGTACGTGAGATAGTCTAGATTAGGGAACTTAGAAACAGTGAAGGTGACACATTAACAGTCCCTGACACGAGGATAATGGTCGGAAATAGGTGTGACAGGATATTAGTAGAAGGAGTGGGTGATCCCGTCAACTCTTGACAAACTCCCGTTCCCAACAGAAACATATGAGTCACTGACCTAGTATTGACCAGGACTCTGTTCCAAACAAGTCACAAACGGACCTAAACTGATCCTCTTCCTCGACCTAAGTTGGAGGTCACTTCTAGTGGTGACCGACTCCCAGGTCGGTCCCCTACCCGACTGACAGATATCGGTTTAACGGTGAGAGAGGAACTTACACGTGACGAACGACGACACAGGACACATGAACTACTATCGGACGTGATTTAGGTTCCTCGAACAAGAGGAAAACCTAAACCGAGTGGAGTTATTTCCGTAACAAAGTAATAAGGAGTAAAAAAAGAGGATCACTCACCCCGAGACCTGTAAAAAAAGGATTGAACAGATATGAACTTTGTTAAAATACCGTATAGAGGAATGATTTAATATTTGATACCCTTCATGACATAAACCTCAATCTCTTTTCGACCTAAACCAATTCAGACACGAAAAAACCCGAAGGGACCACCAAGTCTACCATTTCTTAGGTGGACGTCATACCCTCTGGACCCAACCTAGGGACCCAACTCTTCTAGGCGACCTCTTCTCTTACCGAGGGTGAGGTCATAAGAACGGACCTCTTAAGGTACCTGTCTCCTTGGACCGTCCGACATCAGATACCCCAGTGTTCCTCAGTGTGTACTGACTCTCTGAATTTACAGTCATAAGTTTACAAACACTGAAACCGTTCAGTAAAATTGGAGGAAGGTGTTCGGACAAAGAGTAGACATTTTAAGCCTACCGTGAACTGGATAGAGTGTCACACCAATACTCCTATTTTATTCTAACACACACTTTCACGAAACCTTTTGACATTTTAGTTGACGTTTACCTTAAAACATAATCAAGACATAAGGGAAGACTGTAGATCGTGGTACGGAACGGGTCTCATCAAACGAGTTATGTAAAAACAACTTACTGGTTTACTTAACCGTTCTCTCTACTACGATAGACACCCTTATTTCCTGTAAATTATCTTAGTCCCTTTTGTCTAGTAAACCGTTATCTTCGTAGGTATACCACTCACTATTAAGTCTTCAACCCGTAAATACCTATCGAGGTTTGGGTGTAAGGGTTACAGACGAGAAACAAAACGAAAAAAAATTTTCTACTTAAAAGAAAATTGTACTGAAACCGTCGACTCTATTCGACAATTTAAACTGAACTTCGATTTTTGCGTCAGGAAAGTTTCGTTCCAACCGGGGTCCGTTATGACACTCCAGTCGTTTTACATGAGAGTCTTTAGAAAGGAGGGAACTACCATTGAAAAGGAGGATGGGTGTGACGTCTCGGACCTATTTCAAGACAAATGAAGGTTCGTGACTTCTGAAAACATAATAGGAAACAAAGATTCTTCGTAAGTGGATTTTCCCAGTCCTTGATTCAGAGAGACCAATTAAACGTAAACTTTCTTCCTAAGGATCTCTACCTGATAAAAATAGTTTTCCTTATTTATTTATCAACACTTTAAAGTCCGTAATTTATGTTTCCCAATAGTCGGAGTAAGTCTAGTGACACCATGAATAAAGTGGATGACGACACCAGAGTTAGGACCTCAATAAATCTTAGTGGGTCTATTGAAGAATTTTTATGACTATTAACTCTAAATTAAGGTAACCTGATCTAAATCAGTCAGGTCAACGAGTCAACACAGACTGAAAAAAGCTGGGGTACCTAACGTCGTGTGGTCAAGAGGGACAGGTAGTGGTCAAGGGTCTTGAACGAGTTTGAGTACAGGTAGCTCAGTCGTTTCGGTTGGTTGGTAGAGTAACAGACACCAGGGGAAGAGGAGGACGGAAGTTAGAAAGGGTCGTAGTCCCAGAAAAGTTTACTCAGTCGAGAAGCGTAGTCCACCGGTTTCATAACCTCGAAGTCGAAGTTGTAGCCAGGAAGGTCACTTTAAAGTCCTAACTAAAGGAAATCCTAACTGACCAACCTAGAGGAACGTCAGGTTCCCTGAGACTTCTCAGAAGAGGTTGTGGTGTCAAGTTTTCGTAGTTAAGAAGGGGTGAGTCGAAAGAAATACCAGGTTGAGAGTGTAGGTTTGTACTTTTCACTTTCACTTTCAGTGAGTCAACACAGACTGAAAAACGTTGGGGTACCTGATGTGTCAGGTACCTTAAGAGGTCCGGTCTTATGACCTGACCCATCGGAAAGGAAAGAGGTCCCCTAGAAGGGTTGGGTCCCTAGCTTGGGTCCAGAGGGCGTAACGTCCGTCTAAGAAATGGTCGACTCGGTGGTGTACTGATGACCTTTTTAGTATCGAAACTGATCTACCTGGAAACAGCCGTTTCCTTACAGAGACGAAAAATTATACGACAGATCCAACCAGTAGCGAAAAGAAGGTTCCTCGTTCTAAGAAAAGTAAAGAACCGACGTCAGTGGTAGACGTCACTAAAACCTCGGGTTCTTTTATTTCATACAGTGACAAAGGTAAAAATGGAGTAGATAAACGGTACTTCACTACCCTAGCCTACGGTACTAGAAGCAAAAAACTTACAACTTAAAGTTCGGTCGACAAAGTGAGAGGAGAAAGTGAAAGTAGTTCTCCGGGAAATCAGGGAGAAACAAAAGATGGTATTCCCACCACAGTAGATGTATAGACTCCAATAACTATAAAGAGGACCGTCAGAACTAAGGTCGAACACGAAGTAGGTCGGACCGTAAAGCGTACTATATGTGACGTATATTAAATTTATTCGTTCCACTGTTATATGTCGGAGCTACATGAGGAAAGGATTAAACTTTGGTCAGACAACAAGGTACAGGTCAAGATTGACAACGAAGAACTGGAGTATGTCTAAAGAGTCCTCCGTCCAGTCCACCAGACCATACGGGTAGAGAAAATTCTTAAAAGGTGTCAAACAACACTGGGTGTGTCAGTTTTCGAAATTGTACCAGTTATTTCGTCTACAAAAAGACCTTAAGAGAACGAAAAAGTTACTAGGTTACCTACAACCGTTAAACTAGAGACCAAGGAGACGGAAAAGATTTAGGTCGAACTTGTAGACCTTCAAGAACCAAGTGTGTGACAACTTCGGACCGAACCTCTTAAAACTCGTAACGAAACGATCGTACACTCTATTTACATTAACACGTCATCAAACTTGTAAGAAACCGTAACGGAAAGAGCCCCTAAACTTACTTTTGACTGGAAAAGGTCAGGACACCGGTGACGACTCAAAAGGTTTAAACGACCGTATAACTCATGTCGTGAAAGTGTCGTAGTAGAAAATCCTAAAAGTTATCGAGTCGACCTCAAGGTAGTTGAGGTGATTGCAACAAGTATCACTACGAAGGATTCCTGATCCAAGTCTGGACCCGTATCCACAAAAACCCCTTGGAGAATAAATTTGGATTTAACCGGGACGAAAACTCTCTTCCTTTTCGACTTACGGTAACCTTCTAATTTGGAATTTCATCCTACCTCCATCTTTCTGAGTTGAGATATTATTCGTTCACGGACCATCGTGGTTTCCTTCATCAGACACTGACTAAACAGGGGGTGAGGGTTTGGGGGTCCCCTTTGACGGACCGGGACAATCAGGAATTTAGATGAAAGGTCTACCAAGTGTCCATCCTGTCACGTATATTAAAGACTTTGTTCCCCTATTTATGAGATTACCAACGATATGGGTTCAGTCATTTAGAAGACAACTATTGAAATCTTTACTATATTGTATCTTTGCTAGAACAAAAATTTTTACTCTACACTAAATAAATGTAAAATGACTTGTAGTATCTAAGTCGTAAACATTAATTCAAGGAACGAAATATTTCGTTAAGGTCCTACCCGTTTCCCACTTATGTGTCACATATCAACCTCGTAGTAACGAATTCGAAACCGGAGGAGTCAGTAGGGGGTCGTCAGGGAACAACGACTATCGTATTGTTTCGGGAATAATACTATTTTAAAAATGATACAGTGGTAACGAACCAAACTGCGTAGACATAAAGAGAGGAAGTTTCTAGCAGGAAGTCTTTTTACCTATTTCTTGTACGTGGTGGAAAAGGGGTCTTCAACAGAAAAGACCTGTGTAAGAATTTGTTCCGAACGACGTCTTTGTACAAAGACTCGTTCGTGACAGACGACAAAAATTCCTTTTAGGGTGGGTACTTATTGTTCCGAAGTTTCTCACTGATAAGTGACTGTTCGGGGAGGAGTCTCTACAGATCTCTTCTTGGGTTTGGTTCGTGGGACCCCTTAGGGACACTAGTTTTTTCCTTTTGACGAATGTGAGACGGAAAAATCTCTCTACGGATGTCTTTTTCTCCCTACCTGTAATCTATCAAGACAGAAATAAACTTAGAGAAGGAAATACGTATATAAATGGAAATATTTATCGATGTCTAAATAAATAAATGAACTAATTTTCTTCCGGCCATTATTAATATGAAGTAGACCGCCATAATTCAAATTAATTACAAAGATTCCATACTCAACTTGAGTGTTCAACTTTCTAAGACACATGCCTTATACACATGTCACGGGTTAACCCAAATTAGACTATTACGGTATTTACATACCACAGATGTAACGAGTTGAAATAATAACACCAAAGTAATTGGTACTTTTTGCATAAAATGACAACTCTTACAGAAATTATAAACAACTGTTTGTAAAGCCATCTGTGGGTCCACCGCGATCTCCATTTCTTAGGTGGACGGTTACGTCCGCTGTGTCCTCTATTCCCAAACTCGGGACCCAGCCCTTCTAGGGGACCTCCTCCTTTACCGTTGGGTGAGGTCATAAGAACGAACCCTTCAGGGTACCTGTCTCCTCGGACCACCCGATGTCAGGTAACCTCAGTGTTTCTCAACCTGTGCTGACTTGTACGTGCGTACTAACATACAAAACCAATCGGGGTTAATCAACTAAGAACTGTAGTTTCTATAAAATGTTTCGTTGCACCCAAAAAGAAGGAAAATTTAACCAGGTTTCAAGGTTTTTCTGTGTTTCAAGATCAGAAGTATGTAATGTATCATTATAGATTCAACCAAACACGGTGTTTTACATTTACAATTTAAAAAATTTAGTGTATTTAATGTATAGGTATGATTCTACACGATTTATACATTCTTAGCTGGACCTGTTTTATTTCCAACATTTTACAGTTTTCCTTCTAAAAATAATTAGTTTTTCTTTTTTATAAAAGGAGATTTAGAGTGAATTCCTATAAAGTACCTTTTGAATTGATCATCCAATCGATGCCCCAGTAAGTTTCACTCGGATCTCGAGTTCTCGGTTCATAGACACGAAAATCTCGATTGTACATTGTGCCTTCTGACTTCCCGAATCTATTAGTGCAGTCTAACCCTCGATAATAATGTTGGTGTATCAACTTATAATTGTCCTGAGCCGATAGGACATACGATCGTATTTTCAAATAGAAACATACCGTGATTCTAAACATTAAAAAATTTATCGATCGTGAAGGTATGTAGGAAGATTCCTTATATTAATGTACTTAACCTTGTACCGGATGAAAAAAAAAAAAAAAACCAGAACTTTCCAGGGACCAATTTGACGTTTAGGAGGATCTTTGCCATGGTGAAAACTCGATAATAGTCAACCGGGTAGGTATATTGGAAGATTCCTTATATTGATGTATTTACTCTTACTGGAAATAGTAAATCAGGACTTTTAACCGGTCAATTAGAAGGGACTACTTCTGTACCACAATAAAATAAGAGTAAGTTACTTTATAAGTTGAGTTATTCATAAATGAGACGTAAATGTCAACAAGTCGTGGTACACTTTACACTCTGTGTTATTCCCTCCCAAATTATAAAACCCTGTGGAAGGGACCGGAATTCTCGAATGTACAGAGTATAACCCGTCCTTCTTGTTGTACCGTGTAAGTTTTGTTTATCCTCGGGTTAGAAAGGGGAAACTCCGGAGAATAGAGAGAAGAGACACCGGGACCCGGGATTCAAGGTAATCTCGGAACGAAAGTCGGACAACAGTAGTTTGGCGCGTGTCGACCTATCACCGGGTTCCACCATGGAAAAGATCCTCCTAAACGAAAAATTACTTCCTGAAAAATTCTGTTATTTTTCACCTTGACACATTTGTTTTAATCTTTGACTGAATAAGAATCCTAAGACTAAACAGACAGAGTTTGATATGTTATGTTTGACGAAAATAAGGGAGTGTTAGGGCAATGATGGGACGAAAATTTTCGGGTCAAACCAGAGGTATGACAGATGAAACCGGACGTCCCATCTGAGGTTTTAAAAAATGAAGTGGACGGTCCGTAGGAACTCGGAGTAGAAAGAATGAAGGTTGGTCTGTATGATAAAAGGTCGGAGTGACGTAAAAAGAATAAAGGTATTTCTCCGGTCCAGCAAAGTGTCGAGGGACGAAACGGGGACAAAGGTGACGGGTCCCACGGAAAGTCAGGAGAGGGGAGCAGAAAAACCGTCGAGGGAGAAACTCTGGGTTGTATTTGAAGTTAAGGAGACACTTCGAGTTTGATAAGATCTGAAGAGAGTTTACAGAAAGTGGACAAGGGTGCCTTGAAACATGCAACCAATATCATGACAATATCTTTGAATTAAAACTTTGAGAAGAGGGTGACGAAGAGTCACTGTCCTGGACCATAACACAGACCGTATGCTTCACAAAACCATGTACGAGGAACTTACAAAGACACCAATCCTTCTCGTTGTCCAACCCTTTAAATCAAAACAAACGGTCCAAGAGGATGGAGGGGAAGGGGTTATGGGAGCCCAATTTCTTTTTGAGGGTTGTTCCCTAAATGCACCGAATAACAACAATTATATTGGTTTAAATTTCCAAACAAAAATCCTAATTACAAAATTTTAAACCCGAACACATGATATAACCATGTTTTGTAACTGAAAATGGCTATAACGAGAGAATTTTACAGACCTCTTTATTGTACTTGGTCCTAAAGCATTTTTCTTCACCGAAACAAATCAAACATTTAATGGCTGGCCCAATTGCCGACTACCCTCAACCTCGACCCTAACCGGGATCCTTAACACGATCTCCCTGCACAATCAATGGAAGGACAAAGAACCGGAATTTTACGTGGGAAAATTGAGATCGGTCGGTAGAATCTCTTACGAAGGCCATCCCATCCTTCCATTGTCCTAAACGTACATACAATGACTCTTTTCATAGTTTTGAGTCATAACTCAGTCGCGACAGGAACTGGACTTTCTCTTTGTTACATATCGAGTTGACTTACTTTGTGAAAATAGAAGAAACATAGATTCGAGAAAAGGAAAAAGGACAGGATAGAATTGTAGAACTGTAGGAGGGATCGTAGTCCGTATTACCGTACTGATACAAAAGGAGGTAAAGCTCAATGAGGAGAGCGGAACGTTGGGGAGGAATAAGGAAATAGAGAAAGTTTCAAAGATAAGAGGCAAGGAAATGAAAATGAGGGAGGGAGGGAGAATAAAAGGGTCGATCGAGTGGGGCGGGGAGTGGCAGTGGTGGAAGGGAGGGGACGTCTGAGGAAGGGCGAGGACGAGGGCGGTGGTGGGGAGGGACGGGCGGAGCGTAAGACCTTCGAGGTTAGGCCTCGAGGCTTCCACAGAGCTTCCGGGCGGGGGAGGAAGGAAAGGGGAAGAGACGGGGGGGAAGAGGGAGGGGGGGGGTTCAGGACGTCTGGACCCCCGAAGCCCTAGACCCGCGATACTTTTCACAGACGGGTCAGTGAAGGCCATTCCCGCAACGCCACGCTTCGAAGGGCGCCCTGGAAAATCCTCTCCCACCCTCAAGAGCCACCCGGCCCCCTCCTCTCACGACGGATCCTTCCCCTTGACCTCTCCCTCCCCATCCCTCTCGCTCACGCTCCCGTCTTCGCGCTCGCAGAGGCCGCGGAGTCGCCGGGGAAAGGGTGGCGGAGGGGGGTGAGGTCGAGGGGGCGGGGGGCCCGCGGACGTCACAACGAGAGGTGGGGGGGAAAGCGCCTGACTGCGGCGAGGAGGGAGCCGCGGCGCACTGGCCTTCACCGCGGTAGAAATCGGAGGACACGATAACTGTTATTGTTCGAGGCCAAGAGAGGGGGAGGGGGAAGGGGGGTTCGTGACGTAGAGGGGAGGGTCTCTCTCCCTCTTTTCCTCCTCCTCGACGTCGGAGTGTCTGAATGACTCAGCGAGGACGTCTTTCCCCCCTCTCTCTGACTTTTCGTCCCCTCCCCCTGCCGTGCCGGCAAATGGACAGACGGAGGAGTAAGCGAGAGGGGGGAACAAGACGAGTGAGGACCACAGTCGGATAGGAGGAAGGGTTTGGGAGGGTAAGGGGCCCACCTCGGGGGGGAAGTGAAAGGAAGAGCAGGAGACACAAAGAGGAGAGAAATAAGGGAAGGGGGAGATCGTAACGGTGGAAGAGAGGATGTGCGTGCGTCCGTATATTTGCATCCAAAAACTACGAGCAGACGGACAACTGGGGCGATAAAAGTACAAAGGTTGTCCAAAAAGAAGGGGGTTAGGGAGTCGACGACGACGACGAGTTCTCCAGTCTAGTCGGTGACTACCATTATGGTCGTGGTGAGGCGGGTGGAGACGGTTCTTCTCTTTCAATTTGTCGTCGTCGTCGTCATCGCCGTCATTGTCATCATTGCTCTCTCTTCTGAAACTAAGGTGGAGAAGGAGGAGAAGGTGAGGAGGAAATGTTGGGTCCCTAAGCCGTAGGGGAAGTTGGAGCAGGAAGAGCACGGACCCCCAGGGTCACTGACGAGGGTCGGTGCATGGCTATGTCTTCTTCGACGCAAAACTTCTTTTGGACCTCAAACATCCCAAACTACGCTTCTACCGACTCCTTAGGAGCAGGAGCAGGAGTAGAAGTGGTTGACGACGTTGTAGAGTCGTCGTCGTTGAATTTTTATTCTCATATAATTAGAGATGACACCGAAGCCACGTAGTACGTTTGCCGGACCGGTTTAGAAGGTGGTGGCAGAGATCGAAACGATTGTCGTTCGGACCGAGACGATTCTTCAATCACTAGTTCTTGAAATTTCCATTAGTCCCGGTTTTAGGTACTAGTGCATGAGTCCTAAACTGTGAACTCACCAGTGCACGAGATAAATACGATTATACAATTTGTCATATCTCCACCGGATTACAAAATACGTATTAGTTACTCCTCCTCCCTCCAGGAAAAACCCACCTCCCAAGTAAAAGGCCCCCACCAATCATAGGAAGACGACTTCGCATGTGGTCCATAAAGACACGTCATAGAACTCCAGACAGAGTCGGACAACATAGACTAGACAATAAGAAGTATTGTAACTGTCAGCCATACTAACTAGGCCTAAAATGTCCACTCTTTAAACATGAGATTTTTACAAATAAATAAAGTCCACGTATCACTTAGAACCGTGACGACACTAAAAATAAAAATACGAAGTCATCCGGTATAATAGATCAGGGATCTTTAAGTCCATCGTTATCACTAGAAAACTACAAGGTTCTTCTGAAAACCAATCTAAATATTACAACTTATGATGTAAGAACTTTGAGTACCTTCGTCATCAACCTCTTTTCATAAATACTAGAGACGTAAAGAAAGGTTTCCATCCCAAACCTTCACTTTTTATAACACATATGTGTCTTCATCATTGAGATCATCATTCAGTAGATAAAAAAAATTAGTGACTTTACCCAAAATTTCATTAGACAACTCACACAAAGCCAAAGAGACGGACTGAAAAAGTTGTGGGATTGACCGTTGATTACGATGTTACAAATAATTCACCTCTTCAGTTTACTTACTTGATTTCATTATAACTGGTCTAGTCACGGAACGCTGATTTATAATCATAACTCTTTTAATCTAAGGGGCACGAACATAAAAGTGGTAATCGCATCTTTAGTCCTTATACGAGATAAAACAGAGTTCGTTTCCCTACAACTAAAAAATTGGAAAAGAAAAAGGATAGTGAGGGTGAGGGTGGAGGTCCGAGAGTTCACAACATTAGAACGACTAAATTATCATCTGGAAAGACTTCATTTATACTTAACATTAACTGATCGAACAAGTGACAAAATGAAATTTATATAGTTAAATCGTCGGTTCCTAAAAATTGCTCTACTCGATACTGGGATTAACATAAACATATGACCAGAGTCTCTAAAACAAACTCAAAAACAAAGAGGGGGAGGATTTGACGTTGTGTAATAATTCCATAGATCTTTGTTAACGACCAGTTCCTTCAAATTCAATTTCGGACCTAATTCTACAAGGACAAGTAAGACTTTCACGATGTATCCAAGACCTCAATGGTCCTATAAAACTAAAAGAATATAAAGTAAGACGAGTATTTACATCAAATTTAATTTTGTACTTAATTCTACAAAGAGAGGTAAAGACATCTACCATGTATTTATACCCTCAGTTTATCTGGACTTAATCTTAGGGTCAAAACGGTAACTGGTAGACACCACTGGAACCCGTTTGAAATCATTTACTCAGAAGGTCGGAGTCAAAAGGAATCAACGTTTTATTCCTATTATTATGGTAGGAATCCAGATACCCCAGCGTGTCTCAGCCTGTGCTGACTTCGCTGAATCGTCGTCGTCGTCCTGTAAAAATCCTTCTAATTCTACAAATATTTCATGAAACATGTATTGTCCGTGAGTCATAAAATTTAGAGTCCATGTTTTAAGTACAACTGAATCCAAAATGTGTACTACCTTATCCTAGTCCTAATCAAAATAGACAGTAAAAGTCTAAAAATAGAAAACTTTGTTAAGTCTGTTATCTTTTTTGAGAGTGGAAGTCAAAATTATCCACTCTATTTTACTGAATGTGTCACAAGACCGTAAACTTTAAAATAATGATTCGGATTTATATTACCAATGACATTATTAATCCATACTATTAATATTTGTGGTGTTAAATGTGAACCTCTCGTTATTATGATCATCAAATATCTAGGAAAACAATCATATAGAACGTACAATAAGACTAATAGTTGGAAAATATATAGTAGATCTATTCGGATTTAATGGTCTTTTGATGTGTCTACTTTGTACCGTCTTCGACTTTCTTCGTCACCTTCGATAGGTCTTATCATGAAGTTAATTCATGTTAAATCTTCTTGAGATAGTCCATACAGACCTACACCTATTGGTCTAAACCAATCACATTTAACTCCGCGTCACGTATACCTCAAATGAAAGGCTTTACCCACGAATACATCTAAAAACCAAGGGAAGAGCAAGGTTAAAGAACTAATTACGTATGTGACAAAATATTTGTCTGGCATATAAGACTGTAGTTGATACCGATGTCAGACTAACCATATTTAACCCGAATAGAACCTGGGAAGATTAATCCTAAATGTCAATCCTCATGGAACCATATCATTCAAAATAGACATTATCTTTGGATATCGAACCTAGGGTTTCTATTAAAGACCACTGTAAAAGACAACACTATGAAGAACGATTCACCACAATGGATATCCTTTCCGGAGTTCTTTACGACATATGAAATAAGATGGAGAAAGGACAATCGTACAAAAACAGTAAATAAAAAGAAAAAGACAAACAGAATAGAGAACCGGATGTTCTGTGTGGAATCGGGGGTTTTACTGGTCGTCCAACAAGTAGTTGAACCAGACTCCAAGTCTGAACAAAGAAAACAAATTGTTTACCTAGACAGGAACTTTACAAATTGAATTTTTATGTCAATGACTAAATCTGAAGACAATGGTTCTATGAAACGGGATGACATAAAAACGGTGTTGGTCAAGTTCTTCAATGAAAGGTAAGACCACAGTTGTCAAACTATAAAAATTTTTGACGACGTGTCAGGTCACCGAACTCAAAAACATAACTACTCATAGAACATTCTTTAATACAACCAGGTCAAATAGTTTTAAACATCAAAAGTAGATAAGTAAAATCAACTTCTTCATCATACCACTACCTGTTTATCACCTAGTCCTCAGTTTTCTGTTTCCCTAGATCAAAACCGACATAATCGGACGCTAGAACCCGTTCCATAATTTGGAGAGAGTCGAAGACAAAGGAGGAGACATTTGTCCCCCTTCTTGACGACATAGATAAAGTGGTTCAACGGGTATCCTGAGTTTATTCTACAAACACTTTTTATGGTACTTCGTGATACTATCTTTATATTCAACTACAATAGTGATCAATAAAGTATTCGGTGTCATACTAAAAAAATGAATGTCACACAGTTAACTCTAGTGATCAAAGACAAATATAAATTTATTTTATATAGTCATGTACGGTTTGAGTCTTACCACGGGCGACATATCATTATTACGACACACCATGTGTGTTCACAGTCCATTATCATCATCATGATTCCATAATGATTCCTATTCGGGTGGAGTAAACCGACACAACCATGTAATGTGTACACCTAGGACTCAACATGTTATTATTTACATCTTAACGTCAATCTGAACTTCGCCAATACACCAGGTCACAGAAAAGAAGTATATCACAGATACTATCGGATGTTTCATCCCAATAGAGCAAATTCGTAATATCTTTGTGAAACACTTGATCTATTCCGTCATCAATAATAGGGGTGAGACACTCCTTTACTTTAGAGTTTCCCTGACATACGTGACCTCTCGTATAACCGTCTCGTCCCCTGAATTTGACTCTACGGGTTTAAAAATCAGGTCACGTGCGTGAGGTGTACGGAGACATCACGTCACAAACTTCGTTTATTTATGAGAATGAAATCCCCCTTTTTTGAGACAGTAGTCTCTTCCATTAAAAACAAGTATGTACGTACATATACCACAAAGAAACCCATACGACCGTATGTCGAAATTAAAGTCATTACACAATGTATAAAGTACAAATATTGTAAATCAAAGATTTAAAATAAAAAATTAACCACCTTTTAACGAAATGTCCCAGTTCAACCAAAGACGACATGTTGTGTTTAGTCAGTATTAATATATAGGTATATATATATATATATATATATATATATATATATATAAGAGAGGGAGAACTCACAGGGAGAGGAGGGGAGTACGGTGGGGGGACCCAGTAGTGTCTCCCGGTCTGTCCCGAGGGGCACAAGACATCGTCGAAGGGTGATAGACAGACAAAATGTGCACTATCACATGTATACAGCCACGATGAAAGAGTCAAGTAGGCAGCGGAAGGGGACGACACAGGTGTTCAGGTAAGAGATGATCCAAAGTAGGTGATGGTAAAAAGATCCAAGATATATTCACGGAATTGTGTGCTACGAACAAAAATCGCAACACTACTAACATCAACAATTACTTGAGATAAATGAAATGAAACTTATAAAAAGGCCTCGAACACCCAATTTTTGATAAAAAGGACTATTAAAAAAAAAAAAAACCGGTACGTCACACCAAACACCTTAGAATCAAGGGACTGATCCCTATTTTAGACGTGGAGGATGTCACCTTCGTGCCTCAGAATTGGGGACCTGACGGTTCCTTCAGGGAAAAGGACTATTTAACAAAGACAATTTAGAGAAATACAAAGTCCTCGAGTATCGAGTGTAAAAAACACACAAAAAGGAAAGAATATGAGGCCTTGAAGATAGACCACAACAAGTCAACGTAAAGAAATCGGATTTTAGTCAATATTGAAAAGTGACAATCGTAAAAATTATTATGAAATGATGAAGACGATATTAGTTAGATTTTCGTAAACAAAGATCGAGAAAACAACAAAAGATGGAATTGAAACATTTACGATGAAACCTAACAAAAGTCTTTTCTAATATGACTCTACAAGTTCAAGTTTTTTCTCCTATTTTTTCAATTTGACAAAATACGATAGACCTAAAGTCCACGAACAAACTAAAAACTCACCAACTTTACATTAAATTTTCATGAGAGGATTTTAACTTTGTTACATCTTTATACATTGTATGGTTTGTTTTCAAGAGGTTTGAGGAACAAGGGGTGGAGAGAGAGATAGGAACTACATTTATGAATGAACCGTATACAGATACGTCTTGAAAAAAGATACTTACTTTTTGGTAAAACGAAATTTCGTATTCGTCCCTTCAGAAGGGATCACATCTAACGTATATGAAGGAGAATTCAAAAATTAAAGATCCTTTCTGACTCATATAAACGTTATTCATTTACAGTAGAAAATTTTCACTAAGTTTCACTCTGAATAGAAAGGAGGTGTTGGAACTTTAAGACATTCTCACTCTGTCACCAAGCACAACAAAACCAAACTTATAAAAACAAACGAACAAATAAAAAATTATAAATAAATAAGAAGTAACACCGTACGTTTGAGAACCGACGCCGTATATTCCATATTAAGGGACTGGTCCCTAATTTAAACCCGGGAGACATAACCTTTGTGCTTCAGAATCGGTGACCTGGTGGTCCCTTCAGAGACGAAGAAATAAAAACTAACTATCCTCATACCAATTTACGTGACTGAAAACTTAACTAGTCGGACGGAATCTAATCTCTAGACGTTGAGTATTATTGAAGCCCAGTCAAAGAAGAGATTCGGAACCAAAAGAGTAAACGCTTTGTCCCTCTGATTGTGATGGACATACCGTACCAACATTTATTTATGACGCTTTTTCATGAATTGATGAGTCGGACGATATACAGACACAGTAGCTACTACTTTTACTATTATTTATCATAAACTCAGAAATTTTTTTTCTATAGAAATAAAACTCTAATGTAAAATAATATGTCGAGATTTTGGTGTGTAAAAATTTAAGATTTAGGTGTGATCCGGTCTTGTCGACCGACCATTTATCTAATGTAAAGTTTCCACACAGTCTTTTGTAGTAATCGGTTTGACTTTTTTATTATCTTTTTCTTTTCTTGACAGATCCTTGTCACAGGGAGACGTGAAGAGTTCTTACACAGAACAAAAATGTACACCACAGAATTATCAACCTTAGAACCAAAATCACACACTGAAAAAAATGATTCATTATAAAATTCATTACCCTAATAAAAGGAGTACAAGAGTCGGAACACACTCATCGACACATCACAAACCCCCAAAAAACTATTAAAAAATTTAAAATGAAAGCCGACACGACCCAGAAGTAACGACACGGCCACAAAGAGATCAACCTCGCTCGTCCCCGAAGAGAGATCAACGTAACGAGTCCGAAGAGTAATTCCACCGAAGAGAACACCTCCTGTCCGAGTTATCAACACCGCGTACCCGAATCAACGAGGTACCGTACACCTTATAAGGACTTAGTCCCTACCTTCGACACAGAGGACGTAACCGCCCGTTTAAGAAATGGTGACTCGGTGGTCCCGTCGGGGACACATCACAAAAATTTAGTCGACGGAAAAAACCTCGACCGACCAATAAAGATATAGTCTCACAATGTAAATAAGACCTCTTACCCTTAAGATTGTACATATGACAGTACATTCTTAACTTAGCGGTCAGGTACAGACTGCATCCCACGTCGTACGAACCCCGACCACGTACCCCTACTGGGTCTCTCTACAACACCCCTCCCTCCACCCTTCCCCCAAGTACAAACCCTTGCGTACATTCTTAATTTCTAAAATTTTAATTTTTATTTATTTATTTATTTAAAATTTTTTTCATTTACAGATTAAGAATAGAAACTTTTCTTCAAATCAAGGATGAAGTCTAGACTACTTTTATTAAGTAATTATTACCTTTGAGATCAAACGAAGAACACTTTATTTATAATTTTTATCTCGGTTAATCACTAACATTTACTTAGTCAATCACTAAATAATTAGTCACCTACCGGTGTTATGATCTTTCTTTATCACGTAGGTAGGTTCATATCAAATAAAGGGTAACATTTTACCCAAAGAATTCGTCAGTAACCTATGCCCTCTGATCCATCTAAGAATCGTCTCTACTAACAAGACACAACTAGTGATCGATAATACAAGACATTCAAATTGAACTATAAAAATTCGAATGAGACAGTGTAATGATAATGAGGACAAAAATGACTTAACAATTATGATAGGGACGATAAATAGGGTGATGTTTAAGAATCAGGAACTATTAAACAGAATAAATTCGACAAAAATGACCTACATTTTTCTTTTTATTAAATCCAAAATAATAAACCGAAGGAAGGAAGAACGTTAAGAGTCAAAAACTATATAAAATTAGTAAAATCGGTAAAAATGATTTACATTTTTCTGTATTAAACTCAAAATAACGATATAGTCAACTTTTCAAAACACTACACACAAAAGAAAGAGATAAATTCATATACCAAACTTTTTATTCGGGGTCAAGTAATCTAGTCGCTGGTCTCAAGTCGTGGGACCTCCCTTAACTTAGAAAGAATTCACAGAGAACAACGACTTAGTCTTTTAAAAGATCTAAAGGAGGGAATGGTAATTAAAAACGTAAGAAACATAAAAAATCGGAAGAAAATTAGAAGTCAAATAGTAAAGATCAGCAGAATTGGAGTAAAGGGTGAGAAATAGGATTTACCCTCGAATACACGGAAACGATAAAGAATTTAAAACATAAGGTATTTCGTAGTTTAAAGTCCTTGATATCAAAACATAAAGTAAATGATGTGTAAATATAAAAGAAACCTCAAAACAAACAAAAAGAAGTCTATTTGTACAAAGACTACGTAGGACTTCCCTTCTCCGACCCTAAACCTTGTTATTTTCAATTTTGGAATAATTTTACAAGAATAAAATATCGACTGTGGATGTTTTTCCTAAATTCCGTCGTATAAATTGGTCATCACTAACCCTCGAATTTATTTTTCTATCAAAATAAATTCTCAGAATATCTTGATTTATATTTATCAATGGACACGTTACTCCAATATAATCATTATTAATATGATCTAGTTTGAAGGTTCCTAAAGGTCTCACAAATCACTTCACATTTTATTTGGTAAAGATTTTAAGGAAAAGTTTCTAGACTTTATTTTATCTCAAATGGAGTTTGAGGATTCACCACTAAATTGAGAATAAACATAAAGATGGGGTCGTGGATTGTCCTATCTCAAGAATCATTTGTGGGGTAAGAAGAACTCAGTCGCTGACAAATGATACACGTTTCGATCTGTTTACGGTACCTGTATGTCTCTAGTCAATCAGGAACGACGACTCCAGAAATATAAGATCATCCGAGTACTTCAATCATCAAGTACTGGTCGTAAAAAAAATTTCTTCATTTTATCTTTTATAGTCTCATCCAGTGTATATCATTACCATTTACGTCCAAGTACTTCTATAACAAAACAAATATATTTAAATACACGTTACCTAACACTGTATTTTACATAAAGAATAACACCGAACAGTTTTTGAAAACCTTCGGTGACAAAATCCGTGTGTACTAACAAGGTTTGTTTGGAACGAACTTTCACTCCTTTCATCTCATAAATCTAGTGTCCTACATACCTTCTAATATTTCGCTGTACTCTCATTTATTACCATTATAACTTGGAACTTAAGGTACGATCTTTCATTCTACCACCCTTTCTATCACAAAATAACCCCCTCCGTTTATGAATTTAAAAAACTTATAAAATATGTAAGTAGACCGAGTTTTGGGTTTTTGATACTCTCTCGTGCATCACTTTTCAAAGTGAAGGTGAGGTTGGAGGGACGGGGTCGTTTGTTTACAATAATCCCCATAGTAAGGTCTTTACAAAGTACACACGTTTTTGTTTACACACCTCCAAAAGAGTTAAAAGAAGAAATATATATGTATTACTATCATCTGGTGATAAGTCGTGGTGTGGTACGTCAGGAAACATAAAAAAATATGGACAATCCGTTAAAGAGGTATTGTCATGGACTTCTCGAACTATCTTTTCAAGAGTTTCTACCTTTTAATGACCTAGACCAGATATACAATTCGTCAGTTCCGATTTAATCTCTGACCATTCCCCAAGACAAGGTAGAACTGGAAGTTTTGAGTGGAATCTAGGAGGACGGAGCCGGAAAGGAAGAAAATAACGAAGATTATTGAATTCGGACCACTGTCTCCTACTCTACCAACTTACCGAAGTGGTTACGTTACCTGCACTTGAACCCGTTTGAGGTCCTCTACCACTCCCTGTCCCTTCGGACCACACGACGTCAGGTACCCCAACGGTTCTTAACCTGTGCTGAACCACTTACTTGTTGTTGTTAGAATTTGACGAAAGATTGATTCGTGTGTACTTCGGTATACGTATATTACACGCACGTGTACGTGAACCAACGAGTCAACACAGGTTTACCATTGGGTGAGGTCATAAGAACGGACCTCTTAGGGTACCTGCCTCTTCGGACCACCCGATGTCAGGTGTCCCAGCGTCAGTCTGTACTGACTCGCTGAAGTGAAAGTGAAAGTAAAAAGTACCTGACATCGGACGGTCCGAGGAGACAGGTAACTCAAGAAGTCCGTCCTCATGACCTCGTCCAACGGTGAAGGATGAGGTCCCGTAGAAGGGTTGAATCCCTAGCTTGGACGTAGAGAACTGAGAGGACGTAACCGTCCACCTAAGAGATGGTAACGAGGTGGACCCGGGTTAAGAGAAAAAGAGTGATAAGGGTATTCGAGAAATAGGTGTAGGGAGACCCAGAAACCTTGAGGTGGAGCAATGACGACGAGTCGTTCGGAAAGGACTGAAAAGGGACGGTATTTCTAACTCAATCTCTGGAGTGGAGATACAAATAGGGGTAGTATCGTAGATTATCACACAACATTAATGTATAAAAGACTGGTCAAAAGTGAAATGCGACATTCGGAGAAGACACACATCCTGTGTAACGATCAATATTCATGTAATCAAAAAAATTATAAATAATATAAGTGGACCAAATCTCGGGGTCTTCATAATTTCTTGTATGTCCATGTACTCGGGTACCAGACCAGAGAAAGACAGTAATTCCTCTCAACCTCCGGTCCTATATGTGTAATTTTCTATGTCACAACTAAGTCACTGTCCAGTCATACCATACTAACAACCATCACGGTATGCTCAGTAACCATCGACTCTGTCAATTCCTTTCAAATAACCTTCTTCACCTTGGATCGACTCATCATTCCCTTACACCACAGGACATACTCTTCTATTTGTCCACCCTACTCTTGATTGCATACCTTCTTTCATAGTGTCGTCTTCCCTTACCATCTTCATCCTGAACCTTTTCATGAACTTCACCCTTTACACTTCTTTTACGTGATGTTTCTGTTAAATTCGTCCCTTTGTTCTTTACGACTCTTTTAGTTAGTAAGTTTTCCTTGTGGTTCTATGTTACTCTTCTGATGATTTCCTCCTTCTCTCAGGTATCCCCTAGTAACACTTGGTCAGTCCGTGTACTTTATTTGCGTGAGAATCTGTAAACACCGGACTGGGTTCCGGGGTAGCATTCACCACCGGTCGTCCTTGAATCGAAGGAATAAGGAGCAATCGACGACCTAGATTCACCAGACGATGAACGACCATTCTACATCGTGGAAAGGAGGAAATCATATTCACCAAAGTAAATTCGAAAGAAAAGTAAATACTCAAATAAACGACCTGGACGTACGACCCTGATACTGAAGGTTGATGTATAAATATTTTAAGGTTAGGTTGGTTGTCCTGAACCTACCAGGGAATCTCAGTTAAAATTACCTTAAAAACGGAAGACAACACCACTCTTTCTTTAGGACCACAATATGAATTCAGTAATGATCAACCTTAACATCTAATAAAGTCTCAAGATGGTACGGATAACATAATTTAAACTTTCAGAAAACTATTGTGGATTCTTCTTTGAGTCACTTTAGAGTCAAAACAGGAAAACCCTAAACTGATATTTTCTGGTTAGGTTGTTAATCTTCTTTATTTTTAAGTCATAAAGAAATCATTAATTACAAATAAGGTAACACGTTTTAAATTTTGCAGAAATAAATTTATAAGAATTCGACGTCACAACCTCTATTTAGGAACATATTAATAAAGTAAGAATATTGTGACGAACGTTGTTTAAGACCTAACGAGACAAGTCCTTTTGGTTTCTTTCATATTTATTTAAATTTAAGTCACCATCAACCTGACGGGTCACTTTCACTTTCAGTGAGTCAACACAGGTTGAGGAACGTTGGGGTACCTGATATGTCAGGTACCTTAAGAGATCCGGTCTTATGACCTCATCCATCGGAAAGAGAAGAGGGGTTTGATAGATTATTTGTCAACCATTTTAATAAAAAGTTTGAGTTTTACTTTAAGACGAATCTTTTTGTTAATTGTAAAAATACTTATTGTGTCTTAAATATACATCGTCAACAATATTTAAGTCACAGAAATGTTCACCTCTTAAACCGAAATAAGGGGGGTATGAATTTGACATGACGGTCTTATTTGTCTAAACCCCTCCCCACCATATGATGTGACCAATACTTTTTTGAAGTGATTAACGTAACTATAAACCACCAAAATAGAACACAAAATTTACCTACTGTAGGAAAAATTATTCAATTGTACCATCTTTATTTATTATCCTTAATCTACATTTATTAGTTCTTTATATATATGTCTCTATGTAAGTGAGGAATTCTTTCATACACAAATTAAAACGTCCGACACCTTTTAGAGACAAGAATGTTCTAAAGACGTTTGAACATGTTTGTCGACTCTGTCTAAACACTTCTAGTGTAGTTTCGTGTCTAAGTAGTCAAGTCTCTTATAGGAAAATTTTTGTTTTTTGGAACATAAAAGTAGAAAAGGAGGGAGACAGGGAGTGAAAAATTTGGTCGAATTTTACCTTACGGATACAAAACATCTAAACAACCCAAAACAAGTAGAACGGAGATCCCTTTGCTTCATTTTAAAGTGAAAAATGGAGATTAATCCCAGGTTTAGATGTAACATGGTGATTGCATTTATTTTAAAGAAATACAGAAATGAGAATAACAGGAGTGTTTAAAGGTAAACTCCTTTCTATTAGTCCTTTATTACTTGACTTTTGTGTTACGAGTTAATGTAGATTCTGAACGAAAAACAACAAAACAAAACTGGAACACCGTACACCCAAGAATCAAGGGTTGGTATCTACCTAGTTTGAGTACCGGGGACCTCACTTTCGTGTCAGAATTGGTGACCTAGTGGCCCCCTCAGGGATTCTGAACAAAAACTTCCAAAAAAAGAAAGAATCACCTGAGATTGTACAAAAATGTCAAATTCTTCATCGTAAAACAAGATATTCATGATAAATCAAAGTAAATTATACATCCCGAAAGGTATAAATTCTGTTTACACGAGAATTTGTAACGTACATAATGAACAGGATTCGTAAAAATTTTATAGGAATTGCACATAGAGTGTCTGAGAAACCTATCACAAGAAAAAGACTTCTTCTAACTATCTACAACCGTCTTGGTAACATCCGTCTACCATTCTACCGTTTTTCATAATGTAAAGTCAATTTATAACATCAATTTTATTCAAAGAAGTTTATGTTCTTATAATCAAAATTTTCAAAACGTTATCCCCCTGAATTTTGATTAAAACCAACTCAAAAGATGAAATTTTACCGTTCAATACCCATTTGGTCATAAAATCTTACTGAATATGGAATCTTAGTAAAAATAAAAACATCGTGATATTTATTCACAATGTAAAACAGTTAGAATTACCGATAGGGTGGACAATAAACCAATGGATCGTTTCACGGATGACCAGGACGTGAAATCGAATAAGTGTAGTGTTGGAAAGGAAAAAGGGTTAGACCATAATATAATTTGGAATATAAGACGTTCAATTTTTAGAATTTTAGGTAGGGTGTGTGGGCTTTAGGGTGCACATGTTAAAATTCTCAAAGTGGGACTCTTGGCAACGACTCCTTTTTAATATACGGGGAACTAAGACAAAACTAAAAATCAATTAAAAGTTCAACGTTTCTCCAGTATCTGGTAAAATTCACAGAAAAAAAAGGATCTTTGATGTCGTTCTCAATTCTAAATAATTATCAAATTAATTTTTACCATACCCGTATAAGAGTCTACACAATTAGACATACAAACTAGGATCATCAGATCATATATATGTTCATTTGGCACGTCAGAAGAAAATATTTTATATAGTCGAAGTGTTGTATATTTTTTAACAAACTAAGAAAAAAAGTAACTGTCTAGTACTAGTCCTCGTAGAAAAACAAAGACCTATCCTGAATACAAGAAGTCTTAAGTTACGATGGTAGGTAAACCATTCCACGTTCTTTTTTTTAATACTTTTCTATACAATTGTTTAGTATCAATTTAGAATTAATGTGATTATCTTCTCTCATTATGTCCCTTATAAGAGGATTTTTGAGTGTAAATCGAAGATCTGAACATAAATATCGTCAAAATGGAAGAATAAATACAGAAGAGACGATTATAAGTATCGATTGTAAGGGACTCATATGTTTTTAAATACTTCTTCAAAAAAACAATCGGTTTTCCTAACTTCAAACGAGACCTGACAGACTTATACGTAGTAAAACAACGACTAGTTCTCAAGTGAGTAATAGAAAATTGTAATAATCCCTTTTAAGGTACATATGTGTTTTTATCTTCTCATATTACTCGAGAACGGGTGTGGTACACGGATCGTAAATGGATGTCGTTAATAGTCGCAAGTGACTAAAAACTCATGACTTCCGTCTACTGTTTACTCGTTAATTCGGAAGTAATGTTCATGTCACTTCTGGTAAAATATCGAAACTTGATTAAAACAGAGAACTAAACTGGTTCCTTCTTTAGGTGGTTTCCTTTATTTAGTTATTTTGAATCAATACCTCCTTCTACCCTTAAATCGAAGTCAAGAGTAATTTCTGTTACTCAAAGGACATACGAAATTAGATTATTATAATAAATTTTAATTTATACACCTAAAATATGAAGATGTCAACAACGAAGTTTCGGACCTTGGGATTAATTGTACACCGCTCTTCAATTCGTTCGAAGAGGTCTTCACCATAGCAAAATTTAATTAAATCTAAAACACATAAAAAAAAAATAAAATCCCTGTACCCTGACCTTAATAAATCCCGAGTATAATATTCACTAGTCTTTCAGGTCTTATTCTGTTAACTACCGTAAGAAGAAAACTAACTCTCCCTCTCCTTACCACTTCGTTAACTATCTTCAAATGAGGCTTCGGAAGATTCGTACGAGAGACTAAACGTTCATTCAATTGATGAAGTGAATGATATCTTGACTAACGACATGGATCAGACTACAAATTTTTTGTGTCTTAAAGGACCGCCAGGTCAGCAATCTTGAGGTACGAGAGTGACGACTCCCCGGACCCAAGTTAGGGATAAGTCCCTTGGTTCTAGGGTGTTTGGGGTACCACGCCGGTTTTTTTGAAATTTTTTCGGTCTGAGTATTACGACAAGTGTGTCTCCGTAAGTATTTGTAAATAACTTATTAACTCGAAGAAATGAAACAATGGGATAGGGTCTAAATAGTCCTAAGAAAACTTGTTGCTAAAAACCTTCTTTGATTGGCTGACATGCGTCGACTTCCGGTTTTTAATTACGTCCTTTCTCTCCATAAATTTTCACTACTACTTATTTAGGTGACACAGAGTATTATCTGGGATGAAAATATCTTGCATTCGACGGGAAAGTAAACAGAAGGTTTTCATTACGACGATATTAAAATGTACACTAAAATGTATACTAAGTTGGAACAGTGTAACCTGTCCCGATGAGGGTCCTAGAAAACCTGAACTGTAAATGATTTACTAAATACCCCTCCTTTTGTTATATATTTTTTGAATAGAAACATCCAAGGACTTATGGAAGTAGTACAATTATTTGCAGATCTTCTTCTTCGTCTGTCTGAATAATGAATGAATCTAGTCTGGTGGGTCATTCATAATGTGCGAGTCGGATTATCGGAATTAGACACGACACCTTAGTGAATTCCGTGAAACCCGTAGGGTTTACAATCATTCATAAAATTCCATTTTGAATTCTGAAATTGTCAACAAAAGTATTACGTTTGAAGTCCAACAAGAAAAGGGATGAATTAATCAAATCAGTTCCTAAACTAATAACCAACAGGTATACACAAATCGTACATTAATTTTTTATCATAATTTTCGATTACACTAGAAACTGTAGAAGTCCGACTAATTTTAAGTCGTTCACAAGTATCCTCTTTCATAAAGAGACGAAAGGATTTATAATGGTCGGTTCCTTAAGGATATTCGTCTATTTATGAAGGATCATTTTCGTCTCTTCAAATCCTTTTCGGTCGGTACCGTTCTGGTACCTTTATAAATAAAACACTATATGGTTTTAAAGCTTTATGTGTTACAAAAGGAAGATCCGTATTTCATCTCATTGACTCGTGTTATTTAAATATGTCTTCTCATCCTTATGACTTTAATTGTTTCACTCGATCAATGAAAAAAATAGGGGGTTCTCTCTGATTTAAAAGTTGTCTTAGTTTACAGATTAAGATTTGAAAAAAAAAGGAATATCCTTCAGTAATTAACGATGACACCTTTTTGTTGAAGATCCTCTTGTGAATTGTCGTTAAGAAGTCTTTCCATTATTCTCTAATGAAAATTTTATCATCGTTTGTTCATCTTTGTAAAAATTTCGAACGGAAAAATTTCCAAACTATCTAATGACGTAAGGACTCCATCCTGTGTTACGAAACGGGGGCAAGTAGTGTCATTTGAAAGTCCTCCACGGAGAAAGGAATTGAAATTTCTATGTTCTTCACTCTACTCTCCTCAGAATTGGTTGAGGTCATTTCTTTGTCATCCTTAAACCCCTAAGAATTAAAAATTCCTTTTAATTTATTCCTTATTATTATTCCTTTATCATTTATAATTCATAAATTATAATTTATTTCATATATTTATAATTCATATAATTTATTATTCCTTTACGTAAGGAAAAACGTGACTTCATAAAACAAAGATCGTATATTTTGGTTCGTACAGATAATTAGGATTCACTATATACGCATATGGGACTTAAAATGAAATTGTCACAATGTTTATCCGTTTTCAGAATTGGAAAGGTCGGTAGCAAACATATTTTATAGAATCTTGAAATTACGTCAATTATGAAAATAAAGTAAGACTTTTAGTTTATGAAATCCTAAGTAAATTTGTCGGATAACTACGTAATAAAAATATATGGTGTCCGGACTAGGTTATGAGACTTTATATTGACACATATCATTATGTTTATATTATACCGATAACGTGTATACTCCATAAACATTGTACGTAAACTTTCACTTCACTTTCAGTGAGTCAGTACAGAATGGGAAACACTGGCGTACCTGATATGTCAGGTACCTTAAGAGGTCCGGTCTTATGACCTCACCCATCGGAAAGGGAAGAGGTCCCCTAGAAGGGTTGGGTCCCTAGTTTGGACCTAAAGGACGTAACGTCCGCCTAAGAAATGGTAGACTCGGTGTTCCCTTCGGGTTCTTATGGTATAAATGTGTCTGGTTAAAAATATTCAACCAAATATGTACACTAGATGATACAATTTACCATGTCTGGAAATATATTAAAAACAAAAATATATTCAAGGGATATAAATCAAAAGTGAACCTTTCCATTAATAGAGAAACTCAAATTAAGTTTCGTGTAGAGATATAATTTTAAGTGTCTGATCAGTATCAAGTTTGGTCATAGTCTTATTAAAATTGAAGAAAAAGTAATTTTATGGACTGTAAAAACAAGTGAAAAAAAATTTTATGGTTTACAAAGTTTTTAGTCCAAATTTATTGGAGGAACTACTTTTGGCTTAAGTTCTAAATAGAGAGGACATAGTCGAGAAGTCATCTCAAGCTCCACCGCAAGTCCAAGAGAATGTTGTTACCTAACTTATGTAATTCCATAATTGTAATTGGTAAAAAAAAGGAGAGTACCGAATATTAGACATGTGAATCTCATGTATGCTTATTCACAAAAGAATAAATAATCTAGGAAAACAAAAAGTTCATTACCCTCAAAACTCTCGCCAGTTGAACTCTTACTATCGGTACACCGTTTAATTGTTATTTTGTCAAGAGAAGAACTACAGACTACACTAAAGATCGAGGTTATTAATATCATCACTTACACCCTTTTCCTTATCCTGAAAAATTCCTAGGTTTAAAGAAAGGAAACTAGAATGTGACTTCCGTATAACGGTAAATTTTTTTAAGTTCGACTGAAATTTTCATCCTTTTTTTTTTGGGATCTTTGAAGATGTTATTCTGGGGTAATACTATAAAATATGGGTCACCGATAAGGAATGGAACACTAATATCTACTCACCGTAGTCAGACCTACAAAATAGTGAAATAGAAGAAAAGAACTAAAATCTTGGACGAAATAAAATAAATTAAAAAACTTTAAAGTTTCATACACCCATACACATATGAATTTTATACTAAACCCCCTAACAAAAGTAACGTCTCTTAATTTAAGATCATTTTTAAGTAAAGACAAAAAAATCCGCAAACCATCGTGATAACATTAATTAGGACTTTTCCTATTTTGGTACCAAGTTCTTAACGACCTAAAATTTCTATTCCAACTGGTATATTAACTATAGACAAAGGACTTCTTACTTTTCAAATAGTTACGATACTTTCTTCGTAAACTTTGTAAGTAATTGTTTTCTGGTTTGTTCGGACGACTTGAATATCCATAAAAAGGTGAGGGAAAAGGGTAAATTACAAGAAGAAAGTATTCCGAAACATATAATTGTAGAAACACGGTACAGAAAGTTATTGTCAGATTAAATAAAGATCAACGAATCAACCACCAAAGATTCTTCGGCCTACGTTCCTCATCAGGAAGTACGATTTCTTATAGAGTTTCGGGTGTAATAGTTTGTACCAAAAAGAAACATTCTGTCATGTAACCTGGGACAAATGAAAAATATATATTTTTCGAACTATCGACAAAATGTTCGGATCTCGTTAAATCTCCACCCTGTCCCATGAAAAAGATCTCCGGGTGTGTGTCCTTTCCGATCGTGTTTTAACGTCAACGGTCACTCTTTCTTACAAGTTCTACTTTTATTTGGATCCTTAGACCCGGTTAAATCTCATTTCTCACACCACATGACGTCAAGAGTCAAAAGGGGTGGACCCAGTCTCCTCCTCCATGGACTCTTCTAGGAAGTGATTTTCCTACTTTAAAACAACCAAATGATAAATGGGAATTTTAAAAACGTTAAAAACGGAGGATGAGACATTACATAGACTAAACAAAGTTATCTTTTCATCATAAAGTATAACGAATGGTAGTCACATTTTACTTGTAAGGTCTTCTATAAGGTTTCAGTGACAGAAAGTCACTGAAACTGAGGACGTGTTCCGACATTTGTGGAGGTGGTGGTAGGGGGTGGTCTCAAAGAAATAGGGTAGTCATACTATCTTTCATGTAATCCAGACCTCGGTCTTCTGAACCCAAACTCAACTTCGACAACATAAAAAATTGAGACACTGCGACTTGTTCAGCGAACTAGAGGGACTGAAACCTTTGAAAAATTTTTACGTACACATGTACATTTTGTAACTTTATGAGTCATATAGTATGAGGACAAACCATAAATATCACTGGTCATGGAGTACCCATGACTACTAGTGACTTGTTGTTTGAAAAGGGGGTAAAATCGCTTCATACACCTAAGTTTCGAAGCACGTCCCTTGTTTCTTCGATGGCTACTTCTTGAACTTTTTTACAACCTATTCTAATACTAATATAAATCTAAATATATACCATGCATAAAAACAAAATTATAATAAGAAAATTTTGTTTCGTGAGTTGTCTCTTTGACCGCTCATTTTAGTTGGACATTCCATATAAATGAACCCCTAATTTATGAATTTTAAGATAATTTAAGAAACGTAAATTAAATAACCCCATGAACTCCTTACAACGACTTAACGGTGATAATTCTCAGAACTTAAAACGATGAATAAAATTAGAGTCCTCATAACTACGCTTTTAATGATCAGTTGATTTCGAAAAGATTCCTTTTCATTTAAGTCAGAATTAAGAAATGTCGCTTCTTCAAAACTTTACAGACCGTGTTTTTAGATGGAGATTACAAAGAACGTAAATCTTTTGAACCTATTTTACACATGTAAATTTACTGAACCCAATTACCACACTAAATAATTCGTGAAACTCAGTTGACACAGTTTTGGAATATAACCTTATATTCTCAACACAAAATACTAAATATATCCATTCCTACAAAAACTCCGGAAGATATTCTTTCTAAATCGGTTCGCGGAAAATCAACCCTTTTCACGTAGACATCTACGACTTTTTAGTTACGACAGGTTTGAATTTGTACCATACAAACAGTAAGAAGACTAGGAAAAGAAGAAATTAAAGACTCTCTTTTATAATCGAATTAAAGATGAGAAAGTCAGTCAACGGAGAAAGCAGTCAGTAACATTCAAGTATACTAATTTTTGTATTTAACTCATTCGAGTACTCCAAAGGTTGGATAAATGTATACGTCTCGACAGCACTAAAAAAATTTTTTATTTTGTAACAAGAACAAAAATTAGTAAACATATTTTAAAGGGTAAATAGAACACGGATTTTTCATCTATTTCAATGATGTCCTAATTCTAAACTGAGACTATATCACCCCGTATGTGAAACCCCATTCCGAAAAAAAATAAGAATACTTATGAATGTCTGGTATAAAGTAGGATTTCATTCAAAATGTAAAGTACAAAAGTTAAGATTTAAAGAAACAAAAATTGGTGAAATTTTATAACATTTACATGTTTGTAGAAATGATCTTACACCTCGACGAAAGTGGTCGTTTGAACTTCCTTACAAATTTCTGTACCTTGAAAGATTTCTGTAGTACTAAGTCAAGTTTGTCCATTTTCACTCAATTTGAGAGTTAAGGAGGTTGAATTTACATAAATCATTAGAAGAATGAAACCAAACATGACTTCTCCTATTCATCTTTGAACATAAACAATATTTATGAAGTATCGTTGAATCTACTATCAGTGTCATCTTCTTTTATTAGTGGTTACTTTACATTCATATAAACTAGATGAAGTTTTAAATAAGAGTTATATGAGGGCTTTATTGTGTTTTTATCTCTACTTTACATAACTCGTCTTCTTCAGTCTTGTCCTTTCCGACATCGATCACTTTCGTCCCGAAGATCGTAGATTAGTGACCACCAACGTACAAGTCTCGATCACTACCTCTACCTTCTCCACTATCTCACAAACATATTCCGGAAACCCCTGGAACCCTTACTTTGCGATCTAGATATATAACACGTCTACAACCATCTTCGATCAAGACTTTGTAAATGCTAATATCCATTATCACTATCGTTCTGTCTAAAAGGAGAGGATCCCAAAATTGTCACTAAAGAAATGGTGATACAATACTACTCTCTACTCTCACCTTCCGAGTTCTCTTTCTAGTCCCAATCATCCTAGTACCCAGGAGACATCATCGATGTCTTATCCCAAATGGACGAAACGGGAGAGGGGAAGAAGAAGGAGGCGGTAAAGTCCAGTGAGGGACGTTTGTGTGTCACCTTGTTCACTTTTTGGTCTGTGAACCCGACCGACCACCCGACTCCTTACCCCCCAACGACGGTCCCAAAGGTTTGGTACATCCCCAGAGGTTTTTACCTATGACGTCCACCATACCCCTTTTCTTACCTCTTCTTTAGGATATTGTCGGGTCAGTATACACTCTTTAATAAATTCAACAATTACGGAGACTTCCTCAGTGAACTAGGAACACATGTATCATCGTTTTACAATGGACCACATGAAGAGACCGTGAAAATTATATCCGAAGTAAATATCAGGAAAATTATCAAAACGGAAAATAAAATTTCTACCAGTCATAAGTGTACATCAAAATATCACTCCTTGAAGAACTTACCCAGTAAAAATACCGTACTTTACATACGTAAAAATAAAAAATTCTAGAGTCACACACAACTAGAATAACATCATATACGTCTTGGTCTTACATGGACCCTTATAACTTAATTGACACTTATAGGACTGTTACCCAATGACCGGTTGTATACACGGATACCTTCAAGTAAATGGTGGTCTCCATTCTCAATGACAAAATTTTCAAACACATTTGTGTGGGTGTGGTTTACAGTTCACAAAAATTACAAAATAAGAAAATAAATATAATGAGAACATGAATCATAGTAATCTCGTATCGAATTCTACGGTTAAGGACTCAAACCTCGGTTACAGGAACTGAGAAGAAAGTCTAGGGGTCTAACATAATCATGGACAGTGACGGGTTGAGAGTTTTTAAGAACTACCATATAATGGACCCGACCTCCCACCCTATCGACTCACTACCTATGAACTCATTTAGGCAGGATTGAGGACCCCTTTACAGAATTGGGTTCTGACTTCGAATCCTTTCCCCAAGTCCGATCTCTCTATCTATGACTCAGGAAGTACTTCTACTAGTATTTTCCGGTCCCTTGTCTAGAGGGAGTAATTCTCTCTTTTACACCTTTGTTCTCCTTGTCCGGATTCCGTCTTGAAACTTTTTCCGAGTGTTAACCATCCACCATCCTTCTCCTTGGATACTTCCTTTGATTACTTCTTTGTGATCACTCTATTTCCTTGGTCGTACCATGTCTCCGTGTTTTTCGTAACCTCTACTTACAAAGTCTTCTCCCCTACCCTGAAGGGACCACCAGGTCACCGATTCTGAGGGTCGAGGGTTACGTCCCCCGGGTCCAAGCTAGGGACCAGTCCCTGATATAGGGTATTTGACGTTGATTCAAATATTTATTTAAAAAAAATTTTCCTCTCCTACTATTTTATAACGTCTGTCTAGTCTCTCCCATTTAGACTAATTATGATAATTTAAACCACCAATAATGGAATGTAGTTTCACTAGTCACCGGGATAACCCATATCAGAAATTTTGAAGGTGTGTAAAAATGTGTACATTTATATTTTTTCATCACTTACACTATGACCTATGTCTCGAATTTATTTCGTAATAAATAACATCTACCATTTTGAAGTCCTCTAAAAGTTCTGTAAAATGGAACCGTTTGTATCACCGTCCTTTGAAGTTACCGTTAGTTGAGATCCTGTGACGCATGATTTCCGTCTCAAATTTCTCCATTCACCTATAAGGGGGTTGAATCAAAAGTAGAAGTAGAAACTATGACTCTAGTCGGGAGAATTGAACTTCCAAAAATTCCACAAAATATTGAAACAGAATGTATACACGTACTGTACCACTATCGAACAGTGTCGAGACACATATACTTACACCAGAAAAGGTGTGAACTAACCCGAGACGACGTTTTGTTTTGGTCATTGAAAAGAGGGTGTAGGAAAGGGGTGGACACCTACGTTTTAAGTTCGACGGTGAAAACTGTCCTTTGAAGAAAAAAACAACGACCCTCGATCTCTTCTCTCACCCACAATTCCCCTTGTCAAGAGTATAGATTAAAGTTTTTTAGGATGTCGAAAAGTACTGATTAGACTTAGTTTGTTTAACTTTTACGTAACTTTATCACTAAAGAATGACGACATTATTTATACACATTACTGTGTATTTCGACTCAATAATTAAAAGTAATAAAACAACAAGACAAAATTAATATTCCGAATGTTTTCTGGACATCTTTCCAGTGAGTTAGGAAGGAGGGATAAAATCCGTCCTAGTGTGGATTTGGGAGGCAACTTGTATGACCGAAAAGACCTATTACAATTAGACAAAAAATTTAGGTGATTAACTTTTTACGAGAAGGTCATTCTCTAATCAATGAACTAATTAGAAGTACACCAAAAATTTTTTTCACTACCGATTTGTGACAACAAAGAGGTTGTCCCATTTTTTCTTGAGGTCCAGAGAGAAAAAGTTTGTGACCACGACGATTACAAATTACTCCCTCTCCTCAAGTCGAATCTTCTCTAGTTCGTCCGATGACCTTATCCAAACATCGTTCGTAATAAACCACAGGTGATACATGTTGGGTGAACTAATTCACCAGACCCCCTGGGATTTCTTTATTAGGGAGAGGAGTCGTGAATCTTGGTACCCCTTTCCCCCTTTACTGTGAATTTTATTAAAGTGTTGGTCACTCATGGTCAGACACCAAAACTGTCTCACACAATCAAGTAACTTCGTTCTCTACTGACACCTGACCGTGTCACCCCTCGCGGAAGTACTTCCTTCATCCCAAACTCGACCCGGAAGTTTAAAATCAATACAACGTCCTCCTTTATGGTACTCTTTTCCATACCTCTTTCCTTACTCGTGTGGAACCCGTCCTCAGTAAACCCGTCGAACGGCTCTTAGTCATCTATCATCCCGTCGAACCTTCAACTTCTCTAAGGTCCGGTCTTCGAGACCCCATTAAGTCCGCTTTTCACTATTTCTCGAATCTGATGTTACTCCGGTTACTCCTCTCTCTGTTCCGGAGACATTCCTTCGTTGATGACCTATGTACCTCCTACTTCCTCTCCTTTCTCAATTTTCTACTAAGGTCCTAAAGAGTGGTCTCCTCCAACCACCGAAGTACTGATTGTCAACCTTTCTTCTACGTCAAAATACCCCTTCTACTACTGGTTTTATAACCTGTATGACTTTAACTACTCGTATTTTCTCGGTCCACCTCCATCGGAAATTTACACCCTGATCCCTTTTCACCCTACAGTAAAGACTTCCACACTACCACTAGGTGTACCTCACTATTAACTTCGGAAATCTCCTACTGGTCCTTTTTTCGCTAACCTATCCTATTTCTCCTACAACAAGTACTTGGAAGTCCTTTTCCCTTTGTTAACATTATCTACCCATCCCATCTTCGATCTGACTCCAACTTATATCGACAGGTACAACTACACGATCATTGTCTATCGATTTGGTGAGAAAGAAGAAGTCTCCTACCTCTCAATTCCTCTTGTAACGTCAGTAACCGGACACCGTTTCGGTCTCAAGACCGCTTTTTAGGTTTCCCATTTCTATAGCTTCTACCACTGTTCAAGTAAACATTACTACTAAAGTTCGTGTTTGAAAAGTCCTATTTCTAGTTAGTTTAAGTCTACTTTCTTTGCCATGAAAAAAAACGTAAGAGGAGTAGGAATACATGACCTTAATATACACAAGTATCATTTCTAAATATCTCTTCTAAAATCGGATCTTATGGTGGTAGTCGTAATTATAATAGACCCGGACATAAATCGAGTCACATAAAGTCATAAACTAAGACGTCCCAAAACGTCCCCCATCCCCTCTTCCGTTACCGTAGGGTGAGGTCACAAGAACGGACCTCTCAGGGTCCCTACCGTCTCGGACCACCCGACGGCAGATACCCCAGCGTGTCTCAGTCTGTGCTGACTTCGTTGAACCGCCGCCGTCGTCGTCCCCCATCCCACATGTGTCAACCCGGATTATGAGTTGTATCAAAATATATGACGAAAAACACATAAAATCCAGAAATAAAAAGGTACGATGATTTGTAGAACTATTTTACCCTCTACCGGTGTGTTATAAGAAAATACGTCGAGATTATTAAATAAGTCGGTTACAGATAACAACCCGTCAATTTAAATATTGAACAATCATAATATTTATTTTGTCGTTCCATGTAGAGACATGGATTTAGAATTAGAAAGACTAGAAAGGAATATTTACATAGTGCCTTCATCTAGAAAACCCAATTTTTCACACCTGTAAAATTCTCAGAATTATGTAATTAAATGTGATTATCGTACTCACGGACAGAGTGACACGGGAGCGGTCGTGATTTCCACCATAAAAGAAAAAGAAAGAGACGGTCGAAGGAACCACTTTTACCTTACTAAATCAATCATGAAAAAACTAGTTGTCATTTATAAAGCAAAAACAGTAAACTCAAACATTCTCTGAAAATAATTCCTTTGGTCGTTGACGGCGTAAACGACTTTGGTCAACCAAAGTTAGGGTTGTTCCAAATTACATCATGAACTCTTTTTCAAAATTATACCCCATCTCCAGTTACACCCGAAGGGACTATCGAGTCAACCATTTCTTAGACGGACGTTACGTCCTATGGGACCAAGTTAAGGACCCAGCCCTTCTAGACGACCTCTTCCCTATCCGATAGGTGAGGTCATAAGAACCCGAAGGGAACACCGAGTCGACCATTTCTTAGGTGGACGTTACGCCCTCTGGACCCAGGCTAGGGACCCAACCCTTCTAGGGGATCTCTTCCCTTTCCGATGGGTGAGATCATAAGACCGGACCTCTTAAGGTACCTGACATATCAGGTACCCCAGTGTTTCTCAGGCTGTACTGACTCGCTGGAAGTGAAAGTAAAAGTCTCCAGGTACAATTCGAAGGGTCCACCGTGATCACTATTTCTTGGGTGGACGGTTACGGTCTCTGTATTCTCTGTGTCCAATTAGTGACCCAGTCCTTCTAGGGGACCTCCTCCCGTACCGTTGGGTGAGGTCACAAGAACGGACCTCTTAGGGTACCTGTCTCCTCGGATCATCCGACATCAGGTATCCCAGCGTTTCTCAGTCTGTACTGACTTCACTAAATCGTATCGTGTCTCCAGTCACAACGTCTGTTCAAGGACAGAACAATTGTAAGTGTAGTTTCCACACTACAAGGGAATTTAATGGTACAGTAAAATTTTGTACATACGACATAGTCTTTCTTCGACTGATGTTTAACGGGTTTGATCCCTGAAGGGACTGCCAGGTCACCAATTCTGAGACACGAAGGTGAAGTTCCCAGTATCTAAGCTAGGGACCAGCCCGTCAAATCTAGGATGTTTGACGTGTCACACCGTTTTTTATTTTTTCGGGTTTGATGAGAATTAAATTCATGATTTCTCCTTGTACGATCGACATTGTAATTTTAACCAATTGACCGAAAAATGACACGTAAAGACTAAATACATAATGTTTTATGTTTTATTTTTAATGTTTTATTTTTAATGTTTTATTTTTATTTAAAATTTCAAACTGAGATTTTTTTTTCTTCAAACTGAGATTAATCGAATCGACCCACCATGGTATAAAACAAACTCAGTCTACAGTCACAGTCAGTGAAAATGTCTATTCGATTACAATATGTCTTTAGACCAGTCGTTGACGAACATTGTGTAATTCTAAAACTCTTGTCTCATTTTCCTTTACTATGTAAGAAGTAGTCGACAGAGAGATCTTTTTGGTTCTACCATAAAAAGATAATTGATTTTAACCGTAATGAAGTAACTATGTCCTGTGATCCTGTTTGTCCTTAATACAAACATCCCATAAAAAAACAGTAACAGACATAAACACTCCAAAGAAAACTATTAAGTCGTATAAATTTCACAATTAACACAGTGCCGGGATTTTGCATGTCAAAAACATTCATAAATCCAAAGTGAAGTCCATGTCAAAGATTCAAATTTTGAGAAAAATAATCCAACTTCTCGTTCGATCATGGTGTCTTTCTCATAAAGTTCTATCTGTTATAGTTTAACTACGACGTTAACAAGCTTAATACTTCTACTCTTTCTGTGAATCGGTGTTAGAGGAACAAAGTCTTCACATGTTGGTCAACTTTAAAGGTCAGTTCCATCCATGAAGTCATAAAACAATGACTCGACGAATATATATTTTTAATATAACAAAATATACATACATATTTAATCTAAAAATTCTATGTTTAGAATTTTTGTAACTGATTTTGGAGTTCTGGTAAATGTCCCTGTTTTCAAAAGTAAAGAGTACGAGTATATATACTAAAAACTTTTTTTTTTTGGAAACAACCGTATACACCCGTCGATACTGTTTTCCCCTTTTGTTAAATATTTTCGAGAATATGGACTTTGAATTTTAAAAGTTCAAATAAGTGAAATTAATAAAAAATCGAAGAAACAATGAATTTTTTAAAAAAAGAGGATTCTTATGGAACGATAAACTGTCTAAACCAATAAAATTAATTCAGAAGACAAATCAATCGAACACATTCCCGGTAATTTTTGGTATGTCCGTTAATATAAGGTTAAATTATTTTGAGATATTACAGTAGTAATCCGTAGACAAACATTTGAAATCACTATCAAGACCGTTTGATTTTAATCAGTAGTGTACCGATACAAAGTCATATTTAGGGGTCATTATTTCGTGAAATCTGTTACACCATCGCATGACCTGACATAGAGTACAAAAGCTTCCAAGGGTCTGAGAACACTACTATTTATGAACAATCTGAAACCTATCTGAGAACCGACAAAGTGGAAAACTCGAACAAAAGGAGAAAACATTTTACCTCTACTATTATCATGAATGGAGTATCCTAATAACACTTCGAATTTACTCTACTATGAACATTTTTGAATCGTGACCCGGACTGTGTATTTACGAACAATCGACTGCTATGACAGAGGAGTACTGGTGCGAGAGTGGGAGTAGGATACGGAATTGTTAGTAAAGTGGAGGTCGGTCTCTCGAGTGACTATTGATCGATCGATTCCTTCAAAAATCCTGGTGATATTATTTATACGACTATAAAAACCAGAAAGCGGTATTAATTCTCGTTCAGTAAAACTAAAAGTTTGGAACCTTAAGTGTGAAGTGACTTTAAAACTGACGGGTTAGTTTGATGAAAGGGAGATTGAAAGAACTAGTTCATCCGTAAAATATGTTAGATTTTTCGATAATCGTTCGTTCTAATATAAGAGAAATTCCGATCTATGTTTTCTGTCACCTGAAAACAACGGGTTGTCGATTCTTACGTTAACTTTTGTTCGATATTCGAAAGAATTAACTAAAGAGTTGTTCCTCTTAAATTTTTAATTTTAGTAAAACCCGTTCATTGTCAATTTAGAATGTAATTTGGACTTTATGTCTCTAGACTTTATACTTTACTATTGAAGTGAATAGTTCGGTAAACAACATCATCAGAATATTTATCACTAAAGGTATCATATAGACATTAAATATTTTTACGTTGGACTGAAACTTAAACTCATTTGAGAGTCTCTCTCACCTCCTGTCTCCTCGGACCACACGATGTCAGGTAATCCAGAGTTTCTCAACTTGTGTTGAACCGATGAGTTGTTGTTGTCCTTGTTTCGGACCGAAACTCTTGGTCGAAAAAAGGTTTAAATCCTAGACCAATAGAAGAGTTTGATAGAATCGTTTTGATTATCGTAAGACAAAGGAATTTGATATTGTACAAGAAGCACACTTCAATACTACCAGAAAACATAAACGCGTCTCTTATCGACCAAGAATCGTCTAGAGAAATTTTATCTCTTACATGACATATTGTTATCCTGTTCTATACTGTCATATACATATCATCTTTTTGTAAAAATTGGACTAAATAAAAGTAGTACGAAAGGAGAAATTTTAATTCCTCTTCCCTCCTCCCTCCCCCCAAGTCCTACCCCTTGTGCACATGTGGGCACCACCTAAGTACAACTACATACCGTTTTGGTTATGTTATAACATTTCATTAATCGGAGGTTAATTTTATTTATTTAAATTCAAATTTTTTTATTTTAATTCCTCTAAACTTCCGACAACAAAAGAAAAAGAAAATTTAACTCATAACCATTTCCCCGAACGCGGTCACCCAATACTTGATACGTGACTTTTAAACGGAAGAGAATGTCGGACGACTAGAATTCTTCTCTTATCTTAGAGATTAACTGGCTCTGATGTACCTTTCTCTGTTTCTTTTAGGTTTGGTCATGTTAATGTAACGTATTTTACAACAACCGGAACTTCGTCAACGACAGTATGTGTTATCGGTCACCGATTTGATTGGACAACAACAAACTCAAGAAAATATGATGGTTACTGGTTTACTTTGTCACATTACCCTTATCAACTCACTGAAAAGTCACCAATTGTACGGGTAAATTTCTCATTATGAATGGAAATTTTTCTTACAACAACTTGAGAAACGTACAATAAATCATACTACACGTCTTTTGAGAAATTCTTTCATGGGCCAAAAGTACTAAGGATAAACCTTGACCCCTTCTCCAGGAATACCGATAATTCCTTCCTCCTCCCCCAAGAATATGTGGTAAATTAATACTTCGTTTTCCAAATAAACGAATTTTACAGTAAATTTCTATGAATTTGACGTACGTTTGAAATAAATGACATGTCTCCAGACCTACATAAATAGTTTATCTTTTTGGTGGGACCTGAACTAACAAGTGGACAAAACACTAAAGGGAACTTCTCTTTTTATACAACAGTATCGAGAACTATAAAATGATTCATTACAAGACAATGTGACTTTCCCTACAAAAATTTTAAAAATAAACCTTTGTTCAAAAGTTCATCTCCCTGTCAACGAATGTATAACAGAACATATGTGTGTAGGATTTTACAAGGTAAATACTCTACACACATATACCAAGTCGGGACTCAAATGACACGACTAATTGTCCATGAATATTTTTATCGACTTTATCTTTTAACGACTGGTCAACACGATCTTCTTGTACCATCCTCTCTTTTTGGGTTGATAAAGAAGCATAATTTTTACTTATATTATACTTGTAACGTTTTCTCTGGTTTGGGTGTAAAACATTGAAAAATGTTCTCGTTTTTATGTGTTTGATCAAAAGTTGAAAGAAATCTGAAGTTTTAACAAACCTATCAAAACAGAAACTGAACCTGGTTAACATCTAACAATGTCCGAAGGACCCTAAATCGTAAGGATAAAAGAGATGGTTTCAAAAAAAACCTTCGTGGAGTTGAGAGGAAACCTCTTCCGTGACCGTTGGGTGAGGTCATGAGAACGGACCCTTTAGGGTACCTACCTCCTCGGACCATCCGACGTCAGGTACCCCAGCGATCCTCAGTCTGTGCTGACTTCGTTGAATCGTCGTCGTCGTGGAGAGGAAAAACAACCGTATAATCAGAAAGGACAATAGGAATAAAATTGAAGGAATTTCGGGATCTATCTTGATCTAGGAAGGAGTAAAAGGGGTGTGTGGGGGAGTAACCCTAAAGTTTAAGACATAATACGACTAGAATAAGAAACGTTTCAACGAACTTCCATTTCTCAAGAGTATCGGTGACCTGTGGACGAAAAGTCTCCTTACAGGATCCTAACAAGTATGTATCTTTTGTCGTTTTCATAACAAAAAAAAAGTTTAACTATTACACTCATTTTCGAAGAGAAATGGTAGTCACCAAAAAACCAAAACATAAACCCCAAAACAAAACGAAGGAACAAACAAAAAGGAACTTCAAAACTTCCCTTAACTAGAACCTTCTCTTCGTCTTTAACACAAAACCAAATCTTTTTAGTCTTGACGATAATACGACAAACGTCGTCAAATAAAGGAACTGATAAACTTCGATAACCCTTCTTATGGATCCAGGATTGGGAGTCGACTCTTCTGAAAGTCGAGAACACAAACGAGAACTAACTAAATAACTCAAGAGTTCCTGGACACTGGTATAAAAAAAATTCGACGGACAAAAGATTAACGTAGTTAAATGTGTGACAACAGATTATTATACACCATAAATCTTACGGCGGAATTAATAAAACTCGTCGGTAACGGACATAAAAGAATCGTGGAGCAACCAAAAGAATGTACTTGAGTAGACTGTCCCTTTACGTCGAAAAAACAAACGGGAGAGACGTATGACCTGGCAGATTCAGTCACAAGATTGATTAGGGACTACCAGAGACTCGATGACAAGATGGTCTGAGTCATCAATACACGAAGTCCTTAAAGAGCCATCTTAACCAGGATAATCTTATGAGAACCACAGTGGAAACAATAGAATTTTCGACCAGGGAAGCGACTCCGAGAATTACAAAACTTTTAAACTACGATAAAGTCGACTTTTTTTATCCGTTCTGACAAAATTTTTAACTCCCTTCGGTAAATTCTTTACCTTTTCATTAGCGTTTGTTGTAACCCATCAACACTGAAAGTCAAGACATAGTCAACTTAAAAACACGAGAAAAGGGACACATGCACCACCAAGATAAAAAGAGGTTATTTTGAAAAATAAATTTTTTTTAAAGACCTCGTCTAGAAATTTTAAGTCTATAACATTCTTACAATATTTTGGTGTCTTGAATTTTAGAAGAAGGATTACTAATTACTTAAGTATCAACAGTCACAATAAAAATTTTAAAGAGAAATAAAAACACCACCAAACTACTATTACGATATCCTCACATCTCCCCTTCCCTACCATTACCCACTAAAGATCCTTAGGAGTTCCACTCATACATAAGAATTGACAGGATAAAATCTTTTTAGTTCGTGTTCATACTGGTAACAAAGTAGGTTTAGAAATTCAGTCTATCAAATATTTCAGTTATACTTTGATCAGATCTAATTTCAACTCTTCAATAAACAACAAAAACAGTGATTCAACACAAACTGAGAAAATGTTGGGGTACTTCACTGATATCAGATGGCACAAAGAGACAGGTACCTTAAAAGGTCCGTCCTTATAACCTTACTCAACGGTGAAGGAAGAAGTCCCTAGAAGGACTGGGTCCCTAACTTGGGTTGGTATAGAGGACGTAACAATCCGTCCAAGAATGGTAAGTCGGTGACTCCTTCGGGGTTTCAACTCTTTCTTTCACTTCAACGAGTCAGCACAGGTTGAGAAACACTGGGGTACCCTGACATCGGGTGGTCCGAGGAGACAGGCACCCTAAAAGGTCCGTTCTTATGACCTCACCCAACGGTAAAGGAAGAGCCTCTAGAAGGGTTGGGTTCCTAACTTGGGTCCAGAGGGCGTAAGATCCGTCTGTGAAATGGTAGACTCGGTGGTCCCTTCAGGAGTTTCAACTCCTAACCACAAACATTTATAAATGATCTTAAGTGGTTACCTCGATAGACCAGGACCCGAACGAAAATACCCCTTAAAAACTAATAACTAAGTTAGAGAGGTGAATTGTCAACAAAAAAAGACTAAAAGATAAAGAAGAACTCAACCAAAATCATAAAACAACATTTTATTGATGAGACTGAAAACAGATCATAAACGAACCATATCGAGAAGTAACGAATTGTCGGAAAGAAATATAAGAGTATAAAACCACTCCGAGAAGTACAATCTACTTAAAAGAGTAAAAAAGGGTATTAGACTGTTTAAAAACAGGAAAAAAATGTATTATATGCAATTGTAAAAAAAAATGAATTTATATCAACTGTTAAAGACAGGAAATTGACCTTTTCATATAGATAAACGTAAACAAAGATTGTAGAATGACTAACGAGAGATAGGATTAAAAGAAACGAAAAAGAGGAAAGAGTCGAAAATTTTATGTATATAACTCAAGACAAACAAATGAAAGAATAAGGTAAAAGGGGTGATGAATAAACCTTTAATATATAAGATAAAGAAAAGAAAATGACTAATGGAAGTTATAGAATCATACACACGAATTTTAGATTTTACTTACAGATTTAAAAGGAGGGTTAATTATATTTCTACAATCTTTTGAAATTATGACTAGTGGAGAAGGGGTTGAATGTGTCATAATAACAGGTCACGAAATCAAAACAGGAGAAAAATTTTTTACTTATGGCGTTTAATTTCGTAATCAGAGTTTGTGGTGGAAGAGACCCTTCGAATGGTATCGGTAACATAAATTTTAAAGTTGAACGGGTGGTCGGTATGGTGTGTAATGGTTAAGGTGTGAGTGGGATGTAAAAACGGAAAAAGTGTATAGTAAACAGTGGAAAATGTACGATACGTCAAATGAACAATTACTATGAGTACCGTATAACAGACAACTCTTATCTCAAATTCGAGATAATCCCATCTCTGGAAACAAAACAAGTTTGCGAATCCCTTCAGAGATCGGTACCATGCACGTAATCAAGGGACACCGACGACATTGTTTAATGGTGTCTACAGTACCGAATTTTGTTGTCTTTAGTTAAGAGAGTGTCAAGATCGCCGGTTTTCAACCTTTAGTCGAAATGACCCGACTTCAGTTCCACAATCGTCCCGGTGTGAGGGAGACCTCGATATAAGGAACTGAGTACAGGGAAAGAAGTGAAATTTTCGACCAAGGTATCGTAGAAAAGAGGCTGAGACGAAGATAGTGGACTGACTGTCGACACACATTAAAGAGAAATACACACACTCAGCGAGTCAGCACGGGTTGAGACACTGGGGTACCTGACGTCGGGTGGTCCGAGGAGACAGGTAATCTAACAGGTCCGGTTCCTATGACCTCACCCAACGGTAAAGGAAAAGGTCCCTTAGAAGGGTTGGGTCCCTAACTTAGGTCCAGAGAACGTGACGTCCGTCTAAGAAATGGTTGACTCGATGTTCCCTTCGGAAACCGTAAAACCTAGGTAGGTCTATTAGGGTTTTATTGAAGAGTTTTAGGAATTTAGTGTAGACATTTTCGGGGAAAAGGTTTATTCCACACCGTAAAATGTACAAGGTCCCTAATTCTGGATTATAGAAAGTCAAGTCAAGTCAGCGAGTCAGTACAGGCTGAGACGTTGGGGTACTTGACGTCGTGTGGTCCGGAGGGACAGGTAGTGGTTGAGGACCTCAACTGAGTCTGAGCGCAGGTAGCTCAGTCACTACGGTAGGTCGGTAGAGTAGGAGCCAACAGGGGAAGAGGAGGACGGGGGTTAGGGAGGGTCGTAGTCTCAGAAAAGGTTACTCAGTTGAGAAGCGTACTCCACCGGTTTCATGACCTCACAGTCGAAATCGTAGTAAGGAAGGTTTCTTTAGGGTCCAGACTAGAAGTCTTACCTGACCGACCTAGAGGAACGTCAGGTTTCCTGAGACTTCTCAGAAGAGGTTGTGGGGTCAAGTTTTCGTAGTTAAGAAGCCGCGAGTCGGAAGAAGTGTCAGGTTGAGTGTAGGTATGTACTGATGACCTTTTTGGTATCGGAACTGATCTGTCTGGAATCAGCCGTTTCATTACAAAGACGAAAACTTATACGACATAATAAGTCAAATGATATCGTCCACTATGTATTATGTACGATTTATTTACTTGTTAAATAAAATATGGTTCATATCTAATATATGAACAGTCTAATAAGGAAGTGGTAGGACCGTAGAGTCTCGAAGAAAGAGTCAATTAAAAGAAAGGAAGAACTTCATTAGAAAATATTTACATAACCCAACATCCATATAACACATTTAAACAAAAAAGAACTGGTTCTTGTAAAAAAAAAGTTGAGACAAAACTTTACAATAAAAAGTTCGGTGTGTTAAGAACCAACGGACAATAAAAAAGAGTCGTGAACCTTCTATGGTAGTATGACGGAAGGTCCAAGGTAATAACACTATTTCTTAGATAGGCAATGGGAGTAAAAAAAGGAAATGTCTACTAGTACTGAATAGTCAGACTAATGTCAAATCTAACGGAGAAACGTCGTCTACAACACGTCAAAGTCATACCTCTTGACACCTAAACGAAAATAAATAGGAACCGTATATTATCACAAAGTAAACGTACACTTAAGTACAGAATTTAATCAAGACTTTTTTAGAGTTGGTAATAAAACAAAAAGTTGATAACGGAGGAGGTAAGAAAGAGGAAAGAGGGGGACTTGAATTCAGTCTGTATATTTCGAATAAAATAAATGGTACAGAGAGAGAGAGAGAGCATAAAAGTTTGGCATTCCGACGTAAGAACCATTAAAGAAATCTTGACAAAAGGTTATTTGATTAAGACAGAAGTCACGGGTTAGAAGACAAATTAAGTAGATGACTTGAAAATTTGTCAAACGTAAAAAAATTAAAGATTTTTAGGACAAACGACGAAAATATTTAGATGGACTAGTAAAGCTATCAGACGACAACTACCGAGTAAAAACACCAAGAAAGTTAATTTATAAAAAAAAATGTAATCGTTGAAACAAAAGACATAGTCCATTAAGGTTATAGATTTCGTGAACTCCCTATACATGAACAAATAATAAAGACTCTTAAGTAACTCTCACCAAACAAAGGAACGTATAAACAATAGTAGGGACAACACTAAAATTAAAAGTAAAAGAACTAATGATTATTCCAATTCGTACAAAAAGTGTATAATTAAATCGGTATACCTAAAGGAGAAAACATCACAAGTTTATAAAACGGTAAAAAGAATATCAGACAGAATAGGAAAAGAATTAAAAAGAGAAACAAAAACCCCCAAAGAAACAAACAAACAAAAACCAAAACCAAAAAAAAACGGCGAAGTGAATTGAAAGCTCTAGAATCAAGGGGTTCGACCCTAACTTGGGTCCGGTACCGTCACTTTTACGACTTAGGATTGGTGACCTTACAGTTCCTTAAGGGAGACTAAAGGACAAACTTATTGTAAAAACCATAGGTGAACAAACATGAAAAGGGTAAAAGAAGGACATAACCAAAGATCAAAGTACGGTAATACTAACCCCTTTTTTTACGAACTATATCCCACAAGGGACCAACGGATTACCAATCCTTATGATCGAAAGTCAGACACACACAGGAACGTCAGACAGACTGAGAAACACTAGGGTACCTGACATCCGGTGATCCGAGGAGACAGTACCTTAAGAGGTCCGTTCTTATGACCTTACCCAACGGTACGGAAAAAGGTCCCATAGAAGGGTTGAGTCCCTAACTTAGGTTCAGATGACGTAATCGTCCGTCTAAGAAATGGTAGACTCGGTGACCCCTTCGGGAAGCAGGACTTCACTCAGAGAACGTCCGTGGTATAACTTTATATACCCAAAAAAAAAATTTTAGTTTAGTGGGATACAGAAAACTAACCGTTATTGAGCTACACCAATTCTTGAGAAATAATAATGAATTTTATTAATAACTAGGTACCTCAACGTTTTTTCAACCTGTGTTGAATCGTTGACTTTGTTGTTGTAAAATGAATAATGGTCAAATAGTGAACAAAAGGTCAACAAAAACATCAAGAGACAAATAAAGAAGACAAAGTAGGACACACCAAACTACTAAAAGAAATCATCATAAGAACTCATGGATAGAAAGATCAAAAACACCTACAAAACAAAAATTAATGACAATGGTATCCCAAGTATATACAACTGGATATTAATATAGATAAGTAAAATTTGACCATCAGTAAATTTAAGTTTGTGTAAGATTTTCTATCGTAGAAAAAAATGAGGGAAGGTAAGGTAAAACATAAAAACTACAGGATAAAATATAGAAGTACGAATAGGGAATCAACAAAATCAAAAATACTTAAAAACAGAAAGATATAAGTTTGACCGGATAAATTCACCAACTAAAAGTCAGGAATGACATATTAACGGAAAGACTTACCCTAAAAGGGAAAGGACATCTAAGAAAAATAGGTGAACCTCTTAAAAAAGTCCCATCGAAATCATAACTACTTAGAAAATCTAAAACGAATGGAATCTTCCAGGAAATAGAGTAAAAGAAAAGATTTACTATTAGAAAAAATTGAAAAGTAAAATATAACCTTATATCGACTAATTGTTACAACACTATTAAAGTCCACCTGTCACTTCCCTGAGTCGGTATACATATGTACATAGGTAAGAGGAGGTTTGAGGGGAGAATAGGTCTGACGGTATATTGTAACTCGTCTCAAGGGACAAGACATGTCATCCTGGAACAACCAATAGGTATATTTACTATTAGAATAACCCATCTCATAGGATCCAATATCCAAAAAGACAAAGTCGTGAAATTTATATAGCACGGTAAGGGATGACCGGACGTTTCACAGACGTCTCTTTATTTAACTACCGGAATGCCCCTAAGGGAACATGTACTGAGAAGCAAAAAGAGAACGAAGGAAATTTTGAGTAAGGTACATTTTACGACTTAAAAAGGGTTTGTCCCTAACTTGGGTACGAGGGACGTCACCTTCGTAACTTAGAATTGGTGACCTGGTGGTCCCTTCAGGGTTCTTGAGAAATAAAAATTGAAAATGGTAAAATTAATACTATACAGCAACACACCTAGAACAAACCCTTACAGACACGAAGGACATGTCTACAAAGGAAGAAGTCTAAACCCTTTAAAAGTCGGTATTAAAGTAATTTATGTAAAAGTTAGAAGAGAGAGGAGGACCCTGGGAATATTACGTTTACAACCATGTGAATTACAATAGGGTCTCTAGAGAATTTAACCAAAGTTAAAATTTTAAAAGAGCACCAGAATTACACATTTTGATATTTTGAAAACCCTTTTTTTGTCCCTTTTTAGATACCCCTGAATACGATTTTACAAGAGTCTAGTTTAGTTTTATACTAAACTAAGTATTTACCTTTTTCACTACTTAATCTGAATCATAATTAACTTGTAATAAAAATGGTGAAAATGACCAAATAATTGACAAGACTTCCATAAAATCACCAATGAAATCTAAAATATCAGTATGTTAAATTGGACAGTATAAGATGAAACCCCACTATTGATATAGTGAAGTAAATATGATGTTCTTAGTGTAAGATAAATGTATAAAATATTTGATGTACTTTACGACAATGACAAAAACAAAATTTAGTTTATATTTCTCTAAATTTACTAAAAAATTTGAGAACGTATAACTCTGAAGGGACCACTAGGTCACCGATTCTGACGTGAGGGTTACGTCCCTCGGACTCAAGTTAGGGACCAGTCCCTTGATCTAGGGTGTACGGTGTCGATTCTCAAACGTACGGCGTTGACTTTCTAGGACGTTCGGTGTTACTTCTAACTTCTTGGTACTGTCGATTTATTCATTTATTTTTTTTCAAAAAATCAGAATGTATAAATGGGTACATCAATAGTAAACGTTTCGACAAGTAAGGGATGCATCTAGGTCTAAAGGTGGATCGTATTAAAAAGAAGACAGACTTCCTGTAGTAACTTGTAAAGAAAATCACCCCCTAGACAACCATTACTCAAGAAAGACCAAAAAAAAAAATTACAGACTTGTATGAAGTGGAAGTAAAAATCTTCTATAATCTATGTCTTAAGATCCAAATATCAAAAAAAAGAAAATCATAAAAGTTACAAAATAAGGTGACGGAAGAACAAACGTACCAAAGGTCACTCTTTAGACTACAGTAAGAAACACATGTTTTGGAGAAAAAAAGAGACTAACGAAGATTCAAAAAAACAAACGGTGTACAAAACTTGACAAAGTAATACTACAAGGAATACCATCACAAAGAAGGACAACATTAAACCCCAAGTAGCTCGAAAAACCTGGACACTCAAATATCATCAGTATTTCAAACCTTTGAGAAAACGGAAAAAAAGTCTGTAAAAGAGCGAGAGAGGGAAGAAATACTTGAAGTCAATCCGGTAAATTCTAAGAGAGTGTCAAGTAAATACGAAAAACCAGAACAAAAAGACAAAGGAAAAAAAAAGAACCGGTACTCCATACGTCCTAGAATCAAAGGGTTGGTCCCTAGTTTGGGAGTGGGGGACGTAACTTTTGAGACTCAGAATTGGTGACCTGACGGTCCCTTCAGGGAAATATAAAGGAAAACCTATCAAAACAAACAACGAACAAATAAAAGTTTTCGTCAAAATAATAATGTCAAAAGTAAAATATAGAGTTTTACCCAGTTTTTATTTACTCGACAATTTCTGAACCCAATTCCTAGTGACGACAATAAACGTTTACCTAGGTAGAATTCTATTTTACTAAGTTACTAGTATATGTAGACTATAAATTGACAATATTTGATGTAACAAGATATATTACACAAGTTTAATAAGTTATATGTTATAAGTTTAAACTTCATAAGTTCTTGTACCGTTTATAAATTATCTTATTCATGAAATAAAGAACGAAATTTTGTAATTACGTCCATCGTAAATAGATCCAATGTTTGATTTATCCACTATTGTTCTTTTATTAGACGTGTTGAGTTGAAATTTTCTTCTCAGAGTCCTGAAGGGACCATCAGGTCACTAATTCTTAGAAGGAAGTTGTATCCCCTGTGTACAAACTGGGGACTAACCTCTTGATTCCAGAGTACACGACGTCCCGTTGATTCGGATACACGGTCGTTGGTTCTCGACCTTCTCGGGTACACGATACTTATTCTGGGTTACACCGATCTATTTATCATTTTTATTTGCTCAGAGAATTACCGAAATAAAAATACATATCTAGGGAGCGGTGACTTTTCTTACAAAGAGTAGATACTTGTTAAGATTTCTTTGGGTCATTTTAATAAAAAGACCTATATTAAAATATGATAAAATTCTGAAAGTCAATTATCAAACTTAAGAGATTCAAATAATCGTTCTTTAGTCCTCAATATTTAATCCTGGGTACTTATTTAGTGACATACTAAAGAGTTCGAAACCTAGTATATTACAAATAAAATTAAAAAGAGACGAAAAGATCTAGACGGACAAAAGAGAAAAAATAATAATGATAAATAAATAAACCGACACAGTCCAGAATCAAAGTCGTGTGCCTGAGAGATCAACACCAAGTACCGGAGGTCTCGTGTCTCCGGGTCATCAACGTCATGAGCCCATATCAACAAGGTACCTACACCCTAGGATCAAGGAATTAGTCCCTAGATTGGACATAGGGGACGTAACGTTCCACCTAAGAATTGCTGACCTAGTGGTTCCTTCAGGGAGGACGGACAAACGTTCCTATTTATGTGGTTGTTATTCTCCCTCCCACATGATGTAATATATTAAAAAATATATTAATAAATAAAAACCGAAACGACTCAGAAGCATCGACGTGTCCGAAAATAGGTCAACCCGGCTCACCCCCAATGAGAGACCAACGTCAGGTGTCCGAAGAGTAACGGTACGAAGAGAACAACGTCTCGTACCCGAGATCCCGCCCACCCGAAGTCATGAACGTTGAGGATCCGAGATGTCGTGTCCGAGTCATCAACACCACGTGTTCAAATCAACGAGATGTCGTACACCCTAGTCGGTCCCTAGTTTGAACACAGAGGACACAACGGTCCGCCTAAGAAATGTTGACTCGGTGGTCCCTTCGGGATTTCTTTTCCATTCGGTAGTCTAACTAATATAAGAAACATCGGTTTCTACCTTTTCGAGATATGTCAGTCGTTTTTGTTCTGACCCTTGACTGACACCGAGTCTAGTACTTGAGGAATAACGGTTTAAGTCTGAATTTAACTTCATCCCTTTTGGTGATCTGGTAAGTCCATACTGGATTTAGTTTAGGGAATGCTAATATGTGACCTTCACTGCTTATCTAAGTTCCCTAATCTAGACTATCTGCCTCACGTACTTCTTGATACCTGTCTCTAAGGACTGTAACATGTCCTGCGTCACTAGTTCTAGTAGCGGTTCTTTTTCTTTACGTTTTTCCGTTTTACCAAACAGACTCCTCCGGGTTGTTTATCGACACTTTTCTTTTCTTCACTTTTCCTTTCTATATGGGTAAACTTACGTCTAAAGGTTTCTTCTCGTTGCTCTCTCTTCTTTCGGAAGGAGCTACTAGTTACGTTTCTTTATCTCCTTTTGTTATCTTACCCTTTATGATCTCTTGAGAAGTTCTTTTTAATTTCTATGGTTCCCTTAACACTAGGTGTGTCAGTCTCCGAAACGGTATCAGTTATTTCGTCTTTATCTACAAAGAGACCTTGAGAACGAAAAAGCTACTAGGTCGCCTACAACCGGTAAATTAGAGACCAAGGAGACGGAAAAGATTTAGGTCGAACTTGTAGACCTTTAAGTGTCAAGTGCATAACGACTTCGGACCGAACCTCTTAAAACTCGTAATCAAACGATCGTACACTCTACTCACGTTAACACACCATCAAACTAGTAAGAAACCGTAACGGAAAGACCCTAACCTTACTTTTGACTGGAAAAGGTCAGGACACCGGTGACGACTCAAAAGGTTTAAACGATCGTATAACTCATGTCGTGAAAGTGTCGTAATAGAAAGTCTTAAACTTTATCGAGGTGACCTTAAGTAGTGGAGGTGATCGAAACAAGTATCACTACGAAGGATTCCGGGTGAACTGAAGTGTAAGGTCCTACAGACCAAGATCCACTCACTAGTATGGTAGTACTAATAGACCCAGAACTTCTAGAAATAACATGTCAAGACACATAAGAACGGTGGTGAAAAATTATAGAAGACGAAGACAACCTAGGTATGGTAAAGACAGTTATTTCTAACTCAGGTAGAAACGTACTTTAAAAGGGAACCATAGAGATTAAAAGAATTTCTCTAGAGATCAGAAAGGGTAAGATAACAAACGGAGATAAAGAAACGTGACTAGTGACTCCTTCTGAAAGAATAGACAGGAACGACAAGAAGTCTTGAGACGTAAGTTTACCCATATAGAAACGAAAGTGAAGAGAAGAAAAGTGTCGATAAACATTCCGGAGGAGTCTGTCGGTAAACGAAAAAACGTAAAGAAAAAGAATCCCTACCAGAAGTAAGGACAGAGGACATGTCACAGTACTTGGAGGTAGGTATCAAGTAGTCCGTGAGACAGATAGTCTAGTTTAGGGAACTTAGATAAACAGTGAAGGTCACATTCCCTAAACTAAATCCAGTATGGACTTACCAGATCACCCAAAGGGATGAAAGAAGTTAAATTCACACTTAAACCGTTATTCCTCAAGTACTAGACTCGGTGTCAGTCGAGGGTCAGAATAAAAACGACTGACATATCTCGAAGAGATAGAAACCGACGTTTCTTATACTAGTCAGACTAAAGTCACAACTGGTAGACCACTACAGGTACATATCTCAGAAGAGAACACAACAACCTTGTCCCACAAACGATACTGGTCACGTAAGAGAACCGTTTCGAGACAATCGGAAAAGGGACGAAGTAAGACATGAGGTTCCGGTTTAAACGGATAATGAGGTCCACAAAGAACTGAAGGATGAAAACGTAAGGTCAGGGGATATTACTTTTCCTGTAGAAAAAACCCACAATCAAGATTTTCCAGAACATCCAGAAGTGTCTTGGTAAGTTGAATTCGAAGAAGTCACAATGACCAGCCCGGTATCCGAACCTAATGGGACTATAACTTACCAAACGGAAGTTTTGCTTGTCTCTAGTAAAACAGCAAAAAACTCTAACGTAGGTTCATGACGTAAAACCTGAGAACAACTGATACTACCGATGAGGTAAAGAAGATTACCTAAGAACCGGTGTCATCATCTATATTACCAGTAGACTCAATTTAAGTGGGTAAGGTCAGGTAACATTAAGTGACTAAGGATTTTACAGTTGCAAGTGAGAACGGTAGAGGACAAACTGGTGAAGGTTAAACGGAACTAAGTACCTGGACTGTAAGGTCCAAGGATACGTTATAACGAGAAATGTCGTAGCCTGGAACGAAGATAGTGGTCAGTGTAGGCGTCGACCTATAACAAAAACGAAACCGAGGTAGGGAAGTAAGAAAGACCTCAATAAAGAGGTGACTAGAGGTCATCGTATAACCCGTGGATGGTTGGACCCCTCAAGGAGAAAGTCATAGGATAGTAAAACGGAAAAGTATGACAAGTACCCCAAGAGTTCCGTTCTTATGACTTCACCAAATGGTTAGGGGAGAGGTCACCTGGTGTAAGATAGTCTGGAGAGGTGGTACTGGGTAGGTAGAACCCACCGGGATGTTCTGTACTGAGTATCAAAGTAACTCAACCTGTTCCGACACTAGGTACACTAGTCTAACCGATCAACAGACACTAACACCAAAGTCAGACAGACGGGAGACTACGGGAGAGAGTCACGGATGGTAGAATGAACCCAAAGAGAATGGAACCTGTACCCCATAGAGAAGTGCCGACGAGGACGTTTCACGTCGGCGACGAGGAATGGAACCTGTACCTCATAGTGGAGTACCAACGGTGATGACTGGAACCTGCCACCCCATAGAATGGTGAGTATAGATACATATAACACTTCCTCAAAGGTGGTTGTGTAGGTAGTGGAGTAATAAATGAATTAATATGTTATGTCACAATTGATATCACTGGTACAAGATATAATCCAGGAGTCTGGTACAAATAGAATATTACCTTTCAAACATAGGGAGATGGTTGTTAAGGTCGGGGACCTTTGTTAAAAAGATGAGAGAAGAATACTCAAACTGAAAATTTTTTTTTAAGGTGTCATCACTAAAGTATGTCATAAACGGAAAGAGACAGAATAAAGAGAAGTCCCGTATTACGGGAGTTTGTGGTAGGTATGACAGTGTTTACCCTTCTAAATGAAGAATTAGTATTGTTGTTATAAGGTACTCTAATATATATATATATAGAGGTAATATATACCTGTTCATACATATAGGTATATATATATATATATATATATATATATATATATATATAAACAGGTATAGGAACAGGTAAGTAGACAACTATCCGTAAATCTAAAAAAGATATGAAACCGATAACACTCGTTACGAAGTCACTTGTACCCTCCCGTCTATAGAGACTCTAGGACATAAGTAAAGGTAACCTAGATTTGGGTCTTCACCTTAACGACTTAGTATACCTTTCTGATAAAAATTCAAAAACTCCTTGGAGGTATGACAAAAGTGGACACCGACGTGGTTAAATGGAAGGGTGGTTATCACACATTCATAAAGGAGAAGAGATGTAGGAGAGGTCGTAAACAATAAACATCTGTAAAACAACTAAACATAAGGAAAATTGTCCGTACTCCACTGTAGAGTAACAAAACTAAACACAAAGCAACTACGAATTACTACAACTTGTAGAAAATAATATGGACAGCCGGTAAACGTACAGAAGAAATCTTTTTATCGACACGTCAAGGAGACGGGTAAATAACTAACCTACAAAACAAAAACAAAACAAAGACAACTTAAGATACTCAAGAAATCAAATAGTTAGATCCAGAATGCAATTTCAGAAATTAGGCAAAACTCCACTATAAACACGTACCATATTCTATCCCCAGATTAAAGTAAGAAAAAACAGTCTATAAAAGTTAACGATATGGAAATCCTAGTGATTATACAAGAAAGTGTTACAGATTAAACGTCAATTAAGGTAGACCATATATAAAGTATAATTTGTAACATCAAAAATAGAGACACTCAAGTAAAACACAGAAAAGAAATAGAAGGTACACTGATGAATTAAAAAACTTGTATACTTTATGTCAATATTGACCAAATTATAAAGGGCGAGGAAGATTGTAAAGACGAAACAAAAACTAGTTAACTAATACGAGGAGGAGTACCCAACACAAAGGAACGAAGAAACGTACAGATCATTAAAATTAACCTACGACCCGTGACAGTTAAAATGGTAAACCCAGAACATATAAAAACATGATGATACTTAGAAGAACTCTGAAGATGACAATTAATAAGAGGTGATGAGGTCGTTCTGAATAGACAGAGGAGTTACGGGACACTCAGTGCTCCAAAAGATAAGTCCGACCACCCTTGTCCGTGATAAGGACCGGAATGTCCTCGTGGTGCGTAACAAACAAGTGTAAGAAAGTCTACCAGGAGAAGAGACACCCAATAAAAGGAGTGTACTTACGTGACGAATGAAAAGACGACTTGTGAACTCCCCGCTGTGGACGTCTAGAAACCTCTAGGTGGAGACACGTCAAGAGAGGAGAGAGACTAAGACAGAATCCACGAGGTCAACGGCACCTCGGAGGTCTACGAGTAGATACAGATGAGTCAGATCCTTCAGACGGTCCGACGGAACCAAGTGGAAAAAACCATTTGTTTTGACCGAGGTACCTGGACACTGTCATCGCGTCCCGGGGTTCGAAGTTTTCCCGGGTACAAACCGAAATTATGAGACACCGGTGGTAGAACTTGAAGTATTATTAAAATGAAAACACAAAACATTCACTTTAGGGTACTCTGTTTTCTCGTATGTGACCCCCGAACCTCGGACCCAAGTGTGCGACGGGAAGGAGAGAGACAAAATGATGAAGAAACCTATCAAAGAACGGTTGGTGAGAGAGAGATCGTGGGGTCGGAGGAGGGAGTAGACGAGTGGATTGTTGATTACGACGACAGACAGTCGTCACCCCCGAACCCGTACCCATGTTCCTTCAAGTCAAGTCAAGTCAGCGAGTCAGTACAGGCTGAGAAACACTGGGGTACTTAGCGTCGTGCGGTTCGGAGGGACAGGTAGTGGTTGAGAGTCTCAAGTGAGTCTGAGCGTAGGTAGCTCAGTCACTACGGTAGGTCGGTAGAGACAGCAGGGGAAGAGGAGGACGGGGGTTAGGGAGGGTCGTAGTTATAGAAAAGGTTGCTCAGTTGAGAAGTGTACTCCACCGGTTTCATGACCTCAAAGTCGAAATCGTAGTAAGGAAGGTTTCTTTAGGGTCCCGACTAGAGGAAGTCTTACCTGACCAACCTAAAGGAACGTCAGGTTCCCTGAGAGTTCTCAGAAGAGGTTGTGGGGTCAAGTTTTCGTAGTTAAGAAGCCGCGTGTCGGAAGAAGTGTCAGGTTGAGAGTGTAGGTATGTACTGATGACCTTTTTGGTATCGGAACTGATCTACCTGGAAACAGCCGTTTCATTACAGAGACGAAAACTTATACGACAGATCCAACCAGTATTGAAAGGAAGGTTCCTCATTTGCAGAAAATTAAAGTACCGACGTTAGTGGTAGACGTCCCTAAAACCTCGGGGTTTTTTATTTCAGACTGTGACAAAGGTGAGAAAGAGGTAGATAAAGGGTACCTTACTACCCTGGCCTACGGTGCTAGAATCAAAAGACTTACAACTCGAAATTCGATTGAAAAAGTGAGAGGATAAATGAAAGTAGTTCTCCGAAAAATCAAGGAGAAGTGAAAGACGGTATTCTCACCACAGTAGACGTATAGACTCTAATAACTATAAAGAGGACCGTTAGAACTAAGGTCGAACCCAAAAAAGGTCAGGTCGCAAAGACTACTACAGTCCTAGTTTACGAACAGGGACACCGTAGAGTCCATCCCCGTACCACCGTTGGTAGGGATGGTGTTCGACCGTCGTAGTGTCCTCTAAGTCGATTCTACTTGGAGAACGGATGAAAGAATCAATAGATGGGTAGAACCGTGTCTTCAAAGTCATGAGAACCCCCGACGGGTAGGTGTCACCAAACCCCATAGTCTAGGTACCCTCCACCTCTAAGGACCGAATGGAAAGACTCCCGTGACTGAGTCACCAACCATACGTTCTACCGTTTTTACCAACAGACTCCTCCGGTATGTTTATCGACTCTTTTCTTCTCTTCGTTTTCCGTTTCCTCTTTACCTTTCTATATGTGTTGACTTAAGTCTCAAGGTTTCTTATCGTTCCTCTCTGTTCTTTCGGAAGAATTCACTTGTTACGTCTCTTTATCTCCTTTTGTTATCTTACCCCTTTTAATCTCTAGAGAAGTTCTTTTAATCTCTATGGTTCCCTTGTAAAGTACGTTTATACCCGAGCTATTTCCTATCTTTACCATAATTGGATTGTCTTCGTCTTCTCTGATTCTTCTCCGTCGTTCTTATGTGTCTTTTTGACATGTTTTTTCCAGAATTACTGGGTCTATTGGTACTACCCAGGTAGTAAGTGGATCTCGGTCTATAGGACCTTACACTTCAGTTCAGTTCACCTTCATAGGGATGTTTGTTTCGATCACCGCCACTACCTTAAGGTCGACTCGATAACTTTTAGGATTTTCTACTACGACAGTTTCGTAACGTGAGTTATACGGTGGTTAAACCTTTTGAGTCGTCACCGGCGTCCTGACCTTTTCCAGTCAAAAGTAAGGTCAGGGTTTCTTTCCGTTACGGTTTCTTACAAGTTTGATGGTGTGTTAACGTGAGTAGAGTGTACGATCGTTCCATTAGGAGTTTTAAGAAGTTCGATGTGAAGTCGTCATACACTTGACTCTTTAAAGTCTACATGTTCGACATAAATCTTTTCCGTCTCCTTGGTCTCTAGTTTAACGGTTGTAGACAACCTAGTAGCTTTTCCGTTCTCTTAAGGTCTTTTTTGTAGAATGAAGACGAAGTAACAGATACAATTTCGGAAACTGACACACCTAGTGTTTTTTGACACCTTTTAAGAAGTTCTCTACCCTTATGGTCTGGTGGAATGGACGGAGGACTCTTTGGTCATACCTCTAGTTCTTTCCTGTCAATCTTGGTCTGTACCTTGTTACCTGACAAAGGTTTAAGCCTTTCCTCATGTAGTTCCGATACAGTGGGACGAATAAATTGAACATACGTCTCATGTAGTACGTTTTATGGTCCGATCTACTTAGTGTGGGACCTTAGTTGTAACGACCCTCTTTGTAGTTATTGGAGTCTATACGTCTACTGTGGGGGATTACCGTCTTACACTTCTCCTTGATTTCTCGGAGAACTACTTGTACTTTCTCCTCTCACGTTTTCGACCGAATTTTGAGTCGTAAGTCTTTTGATTCTAGTACCCTTGAAGGGACTATCAGGTCACCGATTCTAGGACACGAGGGTTACATCCCCCGGGTCCAAGCTAGGGACCAGTCCCCTGATCTAGGGCGTACGACGTTGATTCCGGACCGTTTCAGTTTATTTATTCATTTTTATTTATAATAAATTTTTTTTTGGGATTCTAGTACCATAGACCAGGGTAGTGTGGTACCGTTCGCACACACACACACACACACACACACACACACACACACACTCAACGAACCAGTACAGACTGAATAACGTTGGGGTACCTGACTTCGAGCGGTTCGAGGAGACAGGTACCCTAAGACCGTTTATCTACCCCCTTTTTTACCTTTGACACTGTTCGAATAAATTGAATATACGTCTCATGTAGTACTCTTTGCGACCTGACCTTCTTTGTGTTCGACCTTAGTTCTAACGACCCTCTTTATAGTTATTGGAGTCTATGCGTCTACTGTGGTGGGAATACCGTCTTTCACTTCTCCTTGATTCTTCGGAGAACTACTTTTACTTTCTCCTCTCACTTTTTCAATCGAATTTCGAGTTGTAAGTCTTTTGATTCTAGTACCGTAGGCCAGGGTAGTGAAGTACCCTTTATATACCCCTTTGTCACCTTTGCCACAGTCTGAAATAAAACCCCCCGAGGTTTTAGTGACGTCTACCACTAACGTCGGTACTTTAATTTTCTACGAATGAGGAACCTTCCTTTCAATACTGGTTGGATCTATCGTATAAGTTTTCGTCTCTGTAATGAAACGGCTGTTTCCAGGCAGATCAGTTCCGATACCAAAAGGGTCACCAGAACATACCTACACTCTCAACCTTACACTTCTTTCGACTCACGGTTTCTTAACTACGAAAACTTGACCCCACAACCTCTTCCGGGAACTCTCAGGGAACTTGACGTTCCTCTAGGTTGGTCAGGTAGGATTTCCTCTAACCAGGACCCACAAGTAACCTTCCTGACTACGACTTCGACTCTGAGGTTATGAAACCGGTGGAGTACACTGCTCAACTGAGTAACCTTTTCTGTAACTACGACCCTCCCTAACCCCCGTCCTCCTCTTCCCCTACTGTCTCCTACTCTACTGACCTACCGTAGTGACTGAGCTACCTACACTCAGACTCACTTGAGACCCTCAACCACTACCTGTCCCTCCGGACCACACGACGTCAAGTACCTCAGAGTTTCTCAGTATGTGCTGACTTGTTGACTTGACTTGAGACTGTTCGAAATAAAAGAACCCGAGATTTTAGTGACACCTGTCACTGACGTCGGTGCTTTAATTTTCTACGAACGGGGAACCTTCTTTTCGATACTGTTTGGATCTGTCGTATAATTTTTTGTCTCTGTAGTGAAACGGTTGTTTCCAGATATATCAGTCTCGGTACAAACAAAAAAAAAAAAAGGGGTTAACAGGACATGTCTACACTCCCAAACCTGGTGTTTCTTCTGACACACGGTTTCTTGACTACGAAAACTTGACACCACAACCTCTTCTGAGAACTCTCAGGGAACCTGACGTTCCTCTAGTTTGGTCCGTTAGGATTTCCTTTAGTCAGGACTTATAAGTGACTTTCCTGACTACGACTTCGACGTCGAGGTTATTAAACCGGTGGACTACACTTCTTAACTAAGTAACCTTTTCTGGGACTACGACCCTTTCTAACTCCCGTCCTCCTCTTCCCCTACTGTCTCCTACTCTACCAACCTACCGTAGTGACTGAGTTACCTGAACTCAAACTCGTTTGAGACCTCTCTACCATTTCCTGTTCCTTAGGATCTTATGACGTTAGGTACCCCAGTGTTCCTAAGTCTGTGTTAACTCGTTTACTTGTTATACCCCGTCTTCGGTCGTCGACCAAACGACGTTCGTACACACACGTACGGAACAGTCTCCGTGTCGGAGACCCGTGCAGACACTCCCAGACGTGAACTGGACGTTCATAGGGCACAGACTCTCGCACATCGTAATTTGTCGTGTATTATCGGTGGTACCACCCAATTCTCTCTCTGACCCCCACCCCTTCCTTTTGAAGAAAAACACGGAAAACGATTTCCGCAAATGTAAAAGTAAAACTGACCCGGGACGTCGAATACATCGACCGTAGGTAGTCTCCTGAGTGGATTAAAAAATTGGTAGAAACTCTCTAGTCAAAAATAAATAACGGACTACACACAAATTTTTTGTTAGTAACAGAGTACTTAAAACATAAAAAAAAATTAGAAAAAACCAACAAGGTCCGTCCTGTATTTAAGTCAGGAGCAATGAGGTAGAACCGACTTCCGTCCTCAGGAGATGTAAAGGTATGTAAATAGAACTCATAATACGTAATCATAACACGTATTCATAATACGTTGACGTATTTTCGAGTTGTAGTCTAATTACCGTTCGATTTGATTATTATTATAAACTTTAGGAATTTCTATCTATGCAGTCTGTACCGTTGTTATAACCCCTGAAGGGACCACCAGGTCACCAATTCCTAGGCGGAAGGTGTCGTTTTCTCTGTGCCTACATTTCTTGTCTGAAAACCTGAGATACCCTCTTCCGCTCCCACCCTACCAAACTCTCCTATCGTAACTTTGCACATATAACGGTATACATTTTATCTACTGGTCAAATTCAAGTTGTGTACTTCGTCCCGTGAGTTTCGACCACGACTCTGTTGGGTCTCCCTACCCACCCCTCCATCCACCCTCCCCCCGAGTCTTACTCCCCTGTGCACATGGACACCGACTAAGTACAGTTACATACCGTTTTTGGTAGTGTTATGACATTTCATTAATAGGACGTTAATTTAATTAAAAAAATTAACCTTTTTTGTTTGTTTGTTTTCTTTAGTGGAAGGTTACGTCCCCTGCACTCAAGTCAGGGACCAGTCCCTTGATTCTAGGGTGTACGGCGTCCCGTTGATTCGGACACACGGTGTTAATCTCTCGGGGACGTGCGATTTCGGGTACAAGACGTTATTCTGTCCGGACACGTGATGTTGACCTCTTCGGGGGTACGGTACTACTTCTGGGTCGTGTCGGTTTTTATTTAAATTGTAAAAAATTTTTTCTTTCTTTACCTATGTTAGAGTAATTTTACTTTTTGTATATCGAGAGTCCCTTTAGTAAAGTCCTTTAAACTGGTCTTAGACAAGAGTCCGAAATTATAGACGAGGTCCTGGCACCGTGGGAGGGCCCGTCGGGACTCAAGGTCCTATGTATCACTTTCACAATCAACGAGTCAGTCAAGACTGAGAAACGTTGGGGTACCTGACATCGAGTGGTCCGATGAGACAGGTACCCTAAGAGGTCCGTTCTTATGACCTCACCCAACGGTAAGGGAAGAGGTCCCCTAGAAGGATTGGGTCTCTAGCTTGGATCCAGAAGGTGTAACGTCCGTCGAAGAAATGGTAGACTCGGTGCTCCCTTCGGGATATTTCGTAATTAGGTGTTTACCCAGTAGGACAAGTTAAAGGGATTTCTGTGTTCGACCGTTAATTGGTATGTTCTGGTCAAACAGTGGTTTGGTTAATAGGTCTCCGGAGGATTAGGTCTTGTGTTACAAAACTTTTTTCACTTTTTTTTCACTTCAGCGAATCAGCACAGGTTGAGAAACGTTGGGGTACCTGTGATCCGAGGAGGTAGGTACCCTAAAAGATCCGTTCTCATGACCTCACCCAACGGTAAAGGCAGAGGTCCCTTGAAGGGCTGGGTCCCTAGCTTGGGTCCAAAGAGTGTGACATCTGTCTGCGAAAGGCAGACTCGGTGGTGAACTAGAATCGGTTTTTCGGTTCTTTCCTGTGTACTTTAGATAGTATAGGGTATATCGGACCGGTCCTAACGTAAACTTCTCATTTCCAGTTGTTCCCTGTTAAAGGTAGCCTGTCTAATCCTTACAGTGATTTTCCGGTCCCGTTCCCGTTCATGGATCTTCGACGACGACGACGATTCAGTGAAGTCAGTACAGGCTGAGACACGCTGGGGTATCTGTCGTCGGGTGGTCCGAGGGGGCAGGGACCCTAAGAGGTCCGTTCTTGTGACCTCACCCAACGGTAAAGGAAGAGGTTAGGTCCTTTCACTTTTGACTTTTGGATCTTCGACCCTCTGTTCTAGGTTCCCGGTCCCGGAGTCCGCGTCGAGGGAGGGAGTAGGGTGGTTTTCTCGTGTGACGGGGAGGGAATGGAGAGGAGTCCGGTAATTCCGGGTTGGGAGCGTTTCCGAGGTTGGTACTCGCAAATTGGTCAGATACTTCTTCGTTTCCATACCAGTGGACCTTCCTCGTGGCCTGAATCTCTATTTTCTAAACTCAAATCCCTAAGACACCAATCTTAAGACCCGAAAGGGACGACACCGGGTCCAAGTTAGGGACCAACTCCTTGTTCTAGGGCGTTCACCTCGCCTTGGTGTTTTTTTCTCTAAACGCAAATGGAGACAAAGAGTGTGATGGATTACCACCCTGGAACTCGTAAAGACCCGAAGGGACGAAGTAGACTTCTGCCTCTTTATGAAACGAATGGAAGTAAACATACTGACAACATTCCTACTTTAATCTATTATCCTTTCCGATCAACCACATCACTTTTCTCGTACAACCCTGAAGGGACCACCGGGTCACCAATTCTTAGACGGACGGTTACGTCCCTTGTACCCAAGCTAGGGACTAGACCCTTCTAGGGTCTACGAAGTCTAGTTGATTCGGGTACACGGTGTTGATGACTCGGGCTCAAGATGTCGGTCGCGAGGTGTTCTCTTTGGTGGCGTTACCTTTTGGGTACGCGACGCTGATCTCTCTTCGGGGGTAAACGTCTTTGATCTCTTTCTTGGACACGTTGTTACTTCTGGGTCGTGTCGGTTTTTAAATTTTGAATTAATAAATTTTTTTATTCTGTGCTCCGTACATCCTTTCTTTTCATCTTATGTCCTACATTTAGGTTGACATAGTTATTATTTTAACTTATATTACCCTACTTTTAATTTTTTTTATTCTCGTACAACCTAAGTTGTTTTAATACGAAGGTTGAGGTTATATTTGTGAAGTATCAACACACTGAAAGCCCTTCGTCGAGTCTGTCATTTCTTAGGCGAACGTCACGTCCTATAGGTCCAAGTTAGGAACCCAACCCTTCTAGGGGACCTCTTTCCGTACCGTTGGGTGAGGTCGTAAGAATGAACCTCTTAAGGTACCTGTCTCCTCGGACCACCCGAGGTACCACAGAGTCTCAGTCTGTGTTGACTCGCTGATTGTTAAAGAAAGTACAAAGGTTAAGGTTATATTTATGAGGTATCAACACACTGAAAGTCCTTCAATTGGAAAGTTCCGGTCAAAGGATTAGACATCTTACCCTATTGTCATAGACAGAGTGTCCCTATAACACTCCTAATTCACTCTATTACAAGTCTTCACGGACTGGAGATTGTCCGTAAGTTCTTCATTATTAGTTAATATTTTGGATCTACTATTATAAAATATTTTAAGATATGTTTACCTTGTTACCCCCGTTGAACGGACAAAAAAAAAAAAATTCCTACATCGGGAAGAAGTATTTCTAACTAATAGGACCGAGAACCGATATTGTAGAAATTTAAGTTCTAAAGTGTTATTACCAAAAGTCACTTCGAGACTGTCATCACAGTAATTTCCTGACTATTTACTGAAAGTTTTTCAACCGTCTCTGGAGATAGAGAGGGGTATTATTCCACGAGAGCCTTAATCGAATCCTGTAATTAAAGGAGTCCGTTTTATGTGTAAAGAAGAACTAAAAAACCGGAGGTATCCGAGACGTAACAAACGTATAACGTATTAGATCACAAACGGGTAGTCTTATAAACCCCGAAGGGACCACCGAGTCTACCATTTCGCAGACGAACGTTACGTCCTCTGGGTCCAAGCTAGGGATCCAGTCCTTCTAGGAGACCTCTTCCTTTGTCGTTGGGTGAAGTCATGAGAACGGACCTTTTAAGGTACCCATCTCCTCGGACCATCCGATCTCAGGTACCCTAACGTTTCTCAGCCTGTACTGATAAGAAGTTAATAAGTACATATAAAAACATGTTGTGACCATTAAAAGTATGGATAAGATTAAAGGAAAGATAACATTGGGATGTAGTGATTAATAATTCTGAAAGTTGTGAGAATGACGAAAACATCCACAGTATATATAATTGTTACAAGTAACTTCACCAGTTTGTATCCGTTTTAGTGTTCTTTGTGTGGACTACTTACGGTTACGGTCTCTGGTTTTACTGTCAGCTATTCGACGACGTTCGTCTCGGTCAACTACTGTAAACGGGAGGTATTTCGAAACACCGAGATTCTTTACAGAGTTCATCTCCTCAAAGACATGTATATCCCTTGAATGAATACGGTCCGCAACACGGTCCTCGACCCTCACGTTACCGGTCGTTCTCTCTGGATCAGGGACGAGAGGGGTTTAATAGTTGTCTAGTCCTTTACCTGTTGACGGTACGTCACACTACTATACTGCCCCTCGATCTCTTCGTCTTTCCTTCCAGTGGATTTGGTCTGAACGTTTCATCTCTTCTGACGATCTCCTTCACTCCAGATGCGACTCTGGTCTTCCTGTTCACCCTAACTCAGCCCATTTCTACCTCTCTTCTCCCAAGATTCGTCCTTCGTACCAGACAAGTCCCTTGACCTGAAGTAAGGACGACCTACGTTTAGCACTACTCCTTCCGACGTCTCTCTTCGACCTCGGTCCGGTGTCTCCCGGAATATTTGGTGTGCCTCCCTTACTCCTCCTGTGAACGTCAGAGGCGACAGAGAAGAATCACATTTTGACCTGTTCAGTAAATTCTAAAATTCGGGGGGGTTTTTAAAAAATTCGGAGTCAAAGGTGTACGTTCCTGTCATGAGATTATTGTGAATGAAGTATCCGAACATATTCTCAAGCACTCCATCGCGTGTATTCTATGATTATGGATCTTACACGAATTATTTATAATCGTTAATAATAAAGACACAATAAAGTAGATTATACTTGAACTGTATTAAACCGACCAACCTTTTAACGACTAGAGTATATAAAAACATCATATATACATACATATACATATATGTATATGTATATATGTATTTATTTGTGGGTATAGATATGTTAAAAAAGTTTAATATAAATAGAAACAAAACAACAAATATTTTGTCTTCAAAATATGCAACTATATGAGGATAAGTCGGAGGGAAATAAAAGATTAAACAGAAGGTACTGAAATATAGAATTGATAATAGTACGGAGATCACTGTTATAGAAGACAGAAGAAGTCAGTCGGAAAAAAAATTGGAAAATAAGAAAAAAGGCAAATTAAGAAAAAAATTATATTTAAATAAATAAAATTAACCTCCAATTAATGGAATGTTATAACATAACCAAAACGGAATGTAGTTGTACTTAGGCGGTGTCCATATGTGCACAAGGGGTAGGACTTGGGGGAAGGAGGGAGGGGTATGGTAGGGAGCCCCAGCAGGGTCACGTCAGAAATAAACTTCGAACGACCAAGACACCGAAGGATGAGAAGCGCAGACTTAACTATCGGAACCCTTGCCCGCGGGAGACCGCAAGTAGAACACAGTCAAGTTCTCTATTACAGGGTCATTGACACTAGGCACCAGGGAACGGATAACGGAAGACACGTTCTTTGAGAGTCAGGGTCTCTTACACTTCCAACAATTTCGACGTCCAAAACGTTATGTTTTGGAGACCGATAGTATTTCACAGGAACCGGAACTTAAAAGTTTCCATAGTTTGTCGATAAATAATCGGATGTCAAGTGTAATAACAACAACGACAACAAGTCAACGAGTCAGTACAGACTGAGATGTTGTGCGGTCCCAAGGGACAGGAAGTGATAGAGGACCTAAAATGAGTTTGAGTACAGGCAACTTAGTCACTACGGTAGGTTGATAGAGTAGGAGACAACGGGGAAAGAGGAAGACGGGAGTGAGAAAGGCTCGTAGTCCCAGAAAAGGTCACTCAACTGAGAAGTGTAGTCCACCGGTTTCATAACCTCAAAGTCGAAGTCGTAGTCAGGAAGGTTACTTATAAGCCCTGACTGAGGGAAATCCTACCTGACCAACCTAGAGGAACGTCAGGTTCCCTGAGAGTTCTCAGAAGAGGTTGTGGTGTCAAGTTTTCGTGGTTAAGAAGCCGTGAGTCGAAAGAAATATCAGGTTGAGAGTGTTTGTATGTACTGATGACCTTTTTTGGTATCGAAACTGAGATGTCTGGAAACAGTCGTTTCCAGAGAAATTATGCGACAGATCCAAACAGTATCGAAAGGAAGGTTCCTTGTTTAAAGAAAATTAAAACACCGACATCAGTGGTAAGTGTCACTAAAACCTCGGGTTCTTTTACTTCAGACAGTGACAAAGGTAACAAAGGGGTAAATAAACGGTACTTTGCTACCCTGGTCTACGGTACTAGAAGTAAAAAACTTACAACTCAAAATTCGGTCGAAATAGTGTAAGGAGAGAGTGGAAGGAGTTCTCCGAGAAATCAAGAAGTGAAAGACGGTGGTCCCCCAACAGTAGACGTACAGTAATGACAAACTCGGTGGTCCCTTCGGGCTCAACCTGGTATTTCTTCTGACTCACGACTTCTTACCTGCGAAAGTTTGACACCACAACCTCTTCTGAGAAGTCTCAGGGAACTCGACGTTCCTCTAGTTTGGTCAGTCAGGATTTCCTTTAGTTAGGACTCATAAGCGTCCTTTCTGACTACGACTTCGACTTCGAGGTTATATAACCGGTGGACTAAGCTTCTCGGTTGAGTAACCTTTTCTGGGACTACGACCCTTTCTGACTCCCATCCTCCTCTTTCCCCTGCTGTCTTCTACTCTACCTGAGTTACCTGTACTCACACTCGTTCGAACCCCTCTACCACCTGTCCTTTCGGACCGAATGATGTCAGGTATCCCAGCGTCTCATTCTGTACTGACTCGTTGTTGTTGTAGACGCATAGACTCCAATAACTATAAAGAGGACCGTTAGAACTAAGTTGGAACACTAAGTAGGTCGGACTGTAAACCGTACTACGTGAGATGTATCTTCAATTTTTTCGTCCCACTGTTATATGTCGGAACTGCATGAGGAAAGGTTTAAACCTTGGTCAGCCAACAAGGTACAGACCAAGATTGACAGCGAAGGACTGGAAGTATGTCCTAAGAGCCCTTCGTCCAGTCCACCAGACCATAAGGGTAGAGAACTTCTTAAAAGGTGTCAAACACCACGAGGTGGGTCAGTTTCCGAAATTGTATCAGTTACTTCGTCTACAAAAAGACCTTGAGAGAACGGAAAAATTACTAGGTTATCTACTACCGTTAAACTAGAGACCAAAGAGACAGAAAAGATTTAGGTCGAACTTGTAGACCTTCAAGTACCAAGTGCATGACGACTTCGGACCGAACCTCTTAAAACTCGTAATGAAACGAGCGCACACTCTACTCACGTTAACACACCATCAAACTTGTAAGAAGCCGAAACGGAAAGAAACCTTAGTCTTACTTTTGACTGGAAAAGGTCAGGACACCGGTGACGACTCAAAAGGTTTATACGACCGTATAACTCACGTCGTGAAAGTGTCGTAGTAGATAATCCTAAACTTTATCGAGTTGACCTTAAGGTAGTGGAGGTGATCGAAACAAGCATCACTACGAAGGATTCCGGGTGAACTGAAGCGTGAGGTCCTACAGTCCAAGATCCACTGACTAGTGTGGTAGCACTAATAGACCCAGCACTTCGAGAAAAAACATGTCAAGAAGACACATAAGAACGGTAGAGAAGAATCAGAGAAGACGAAGACAATCCAGGTATGGTAAAGACAGAAAATAACACGGGTAGAGCCGTACTTTATGAGGGAACCATAGAGACTAAGAGAACTTCTCTAGAGACAAGAAAAAGTAAGATAACAAAAGGAGACAAAGAAACCTGACTAGTGACTCCTTCCGAAAGAACAGAGAGGAACAATAAGAAACCTTGAGACGTAAGTCAACCCATATAGAAAGGGAAAGAGAAAACGGGAACGGAAAGTGAGAGAAGAAGAGAGTCGACAAACATTCCGGAGGAGTCTGTTGGTAAAACGGAAGAACGTAAGGAAAAGGAACCCCTATCGAAACCAGTGGTGGAAGACATGTTACAATATTTGGAGACAGGTATCAAGAAGTTCGTGAGACAGATAGTCTAGATTAGGGAACTTAGATAAACAGTCAAGGTGACGTATTAGTATGCCCTAAACTAAATCCAGTATAGACTTACCAGATCACCAAAAGGGACGACGACGACGATTCAGCGAAGTCAGCACAGGCTGAGACACGCTGGGGTAGCTGTCTTCGGGTGGTCTAAGGGGGTAGGGACCCTAAGAGGTCCGTTCTTGTGACCTCACCCAACGGTGAAGGAAGAGGTTACGTACTTTCACTTTTCACTTTCACTTAAGTGAGTCAGCACAGACTGAGAAACGCTGGGGTACCTGACGTCGGATGGTCCGAGGAGACAGGTACCTTAAAAGGTCCGTTCTCATGACCTCACCCCACGGTAACGGAAGAGGATCACCAAAAGGGATGAAAGAAGTTAAATTCAGACTTAAAATGTTGTTCCTCAAGTACTAGACTCGGTGTCAGTCGAGGACCAGAACAAAAACGACTGACATATCTCGAAGAGGTAGAAACTGACGTTTCTTATATTAACTAGACTAAAACCATAACTGGTAGACCACTATGGTACAAGTACACATCTCAGAAGACAAAAACCTTCTCACACAAACGATGTTGGTCAGACAATGAGACGTTTTGACAATCGCAAACGGGACGAAGTAAAACATGAGGTTCCGGTTTGAACGGACAATGAGGTCTATAGAGAACTGAAGGATGAAAACGTAAGGTCCCGGTATAAAACTTTTCCTGTAGACAAAAAACCACAATCAAGATCTTCCAGAACTTGATTCTAGTAGTATCTTGGTAAGTTGAAGTCGAAGAAACCGTAATCATCGACCCCGTGTCTGAACCTTAGGACACTACAACTTACCAAACGGAACCTTTGCTTGTCTCTAGTAAGACAACAAAAACTCTAACGTGGGTTCATGACGTAAAACCTGAGAAAACAACTGATACTCCCGATGAATTAAGGAAGATTCACCAAGAACGGGTGTCATCATCTATATTACTAGTAGACTTAATTTAAGCGGGTAAGGACAGGTAAAATCAAGTGACTAAGGATTTTACAGTTGTAACGCAGAACGGTAGAGGACGAACTGGTGCAGGTAAAATGGAACTAAGTACCTGGATTGTAAGGTCCAAGGATGAGTTATAACAAGAAATGTCGTAGCCTGAAATGAAGGTAGTGGTCAGTGTAGGTGTCGATCCACAGTAAAGACGAAACCGAGTCCGAGAAGTAAGAAAGACCTCGATAAAGAGGTGAGAAGAGGTCATCGTATAACCTGTGGATGACTGGATCCCCCGAGTATAAAGTCACAGGATAGAAAAACGGAAAAGTATGATAAGTACCCCAAGAGTTCCGTTCTTACGACTTCACCAAACGGCAAGGGGAGAGGTCACCTAGTACTAATGACGTATGTTTCTCTGAAAGGATCTTCTTTTCTGTATTCCTAAACCTCTGGACCTCAGTTCCGGATACATAGATAATAATGACACACTGGAACCCCTTTCAGAAAGAGGGTTAATCTAGAGGGTAAAAAGTTCACTTTTTCAATCTGTTCCTGAAGGACCACTAGGCACCAATTCTTAGGTGGACAGTCACGTCCCCTGTACCCAAGGTAGGAACCAGGTCCTTCTAAGGTGTACGAAGTACCGTTGATTCGGACACGTTTAAACGACCGTATAACTCACGTCGAGAAAGTGTCGTAGTAGAAAGTCCTAAACTTTATCGAGTTGACCTTAAGGTAGTGGAGGTGATCGAAACAAGCATCACTACGAAAGATTCCGGGTGAACTGAAGTGTAAGGTCCTACAGACCGAGATCTACTCACTAGTGTGGTAGCACTAATAGACCCAGTACTTCTAGAAAAAACATGTCAAGAAGACACATAAGAATGGTGGAGAACAATTATAGAAGACGAAGACAATCCAGGTATGGTAAAGACAGGAAGTAACTCGGGTAGAAACGTACTTTACAAGGGAACCATAGAGATTAAAAGAACTTCTCTAGAGTAGAAAGGGTAAGACAACAAAAGGAGATAAAGAAACGTAACTAGTGACTCCTTCCGAAAGTACAGAGAGGAACGATAAGAAACCTTGAGACGTAAGTTTACCCATATATAAAGGAAATGAGGAAACTGAAAGTACAGAAAAGAAAAGAGTCGATAAACATTCCGGAGGAGCCTGTTGGTAAAACAGAAAGAAAAAGTACTCCTACCAGAACTAGTGAGGGAGGACATGCTACAGTACTTGGAGACAGGTATCAAGAAGTCCGTGAGATAGTCTAGATTAGGGAACTTAGATAAACAGTGAAGGTGACATGTTAACATTCCCTAAACTAAATCCAGTATGGACTTACCAGATCACCAAAAGAGATGAAAGAAGTTAAATTCAGACATAAACGGTTATTTTGCAAGTACTAGACTCGGTGTCAGTCGAGGACCAGAACAAAAACGACTGAGAGGTAGAAACTGACGTTTCTTATATTAGTTACACTAAAGTCATAACTGGTGGACCACTACAGGTGTACATCTCAGAAGAGAACACAACAACCTTCTCACATAAACACTGGTGAATTCCAGTGTTTCGATGATTTACCGTCGTGACCCCGACTTCGGGACCGGTCGACGACGGGTTCGTGTATAAATTCATACGATATGGATACCACTATTTTGAAGAACAGGTTTGGCTCTGTAAAAACTCTCACTTCCTAGAGATTTTTATTGATATTAAAAACTTTATAATTCAAAAAAGTGGTTTAGACCAAATTAATAGATGACACGTTTTAAATCAGTTTTCATTTTAGGAAACAATTTTTTACTTTTAATTTAGATGAACATATATGATTTCGTTCTATATTTAGTGAATATAACTAACAAACTTATAAATTTTCATCGTATTCATCTCATTAAAAATAACCATGTATAAGTGTATCAGACTAGTCAAAGAATCATGACGGAAAATGTCACTTAGTAACTATGTAGAAACACTTTTTACATAAAAAAAGTTATACCATAAGAATAAAAATTTAAAATTTTTATTTTAACAGACCCTATTAAAAGTTGGAACTAAAACTACCAATTCTTTGAAGTTTAACAAGTACAGAAGTTAACCGTGTAAAGACATTTGGTGGAATAAAAAGAAAGAAATTGTATAGTAGATAAAATAAATAAGTAAAAACCGGTGTGGTATACCGAACACCCCCGAATCAAGGGGTTGATCCCTACCTTGGGCACGGGGGACATCACTTTCTCGACTCAGAATTGGTGACTTGGTGGTCCCTTTAGAGACGGATAAAATAAAATAAAAATAACTTCACATCAACTAAATGTTATAATATAATCAAAGTTCACCTGTCGTGTGTATCACTAAGTCATAAAAATATCCGATATGAGGTAATTTTCGAAATGTTTTATTACCGATATAAAGGGACACGACACGTTATATAGGAACAACGAATGGATGAAATATATGTTATCAAACATAGAGAATTAGGATATGGAGAGAGAACGGGGAGGGACGAAGGCAGAGAGGTGACCATTGGTGATCAACCAAAAGATATAGACACTCAGACAAAGACAAAACGGTATATATAAGTGGATAAAAAATGAAAGACGTATATTCACTATAGTATATCATAAATAGAAACAGACTCAATAAAGTGATTCGTATTATTAGAGAGCCTCTTCCGTTACCGGGGGGTGAGGTCATGGGAACGGACCTTTTAGAGTACCTACTTCCTCGGACCACCCGGTGTCAGGTACCCCAGCGATCCTCAGCCTGTGCTGACTCGCTGAAGTGAAAGTGAAAAGTGAAAGTCCGTAACCTCTTCCTTTACCGTTGGGTGAGGTCACAAGAACGGACCTCTTAGGGTCCCTGTCCCCTCGGACCACCCGACGACAGATACCCCAGCGTGTCTCAGCCTGTGCTGACTTCGCTGAATCGTCATCGTCGTCGTTATTAGAGATCCAAGTAGGTACAACGACGTTTACCGTCTTAAAGTAAGAAAAAGACCGACTAATTATAAGGTAACACTTATATATACGTACGATTCAGCGAAGTCAACACAGGCTGAGAAATGCTGGGATACCTGATATCGGACGGTCCAAGTCACAGGTGACCTCACCCAACGGTAAAAGATGAGGTCCCCGAGAAGGGTTGGGTCCCTAACTCGAGGTGTAGAGAATACAGTAGACGTAACCCTCGGCCCAATAATTGGTGATCACGGTGGACCCCTCGGGTATATGTATATATATACATATATCATATATGTACATACATGCTATAATGGTGTAAAAGCATTCGGTGAGAAGACAACTACCTGTGAACCTAACGACGGTATAGAACCGATGATATTTGTCACGACGACACTTGTAACCCTACGTACATAGAATAGCTTAATCACAAAAACAAAAAAGACCTGTATATGGGTCCTCACCTTAGTGACGTAACATACTATCCAGATAAAAGTCGAAAAAACTTCTGGAAGACACGATAAAAGTTATCACTGATATGGCTAAATGTAAGGGTTGTTGTTACATCCTCCGAAGGGAAAAGAGGTATTGGAGCGGTCGTAAACAATAAACACCTGAAAACTACTGTCAGTAAAAACTGTCCACACGTCACTATAGAACCCTAAGGGTCTACCGTGTCACCATAAGATGGACGGTTATGTCTTCTACGTCCTCTGTGTCCAAGCTAGGGACCCAGTCCTTTTATGGAACCTAATCCTTTACCGTTGGGTGAGGTCATAAGAAAGGACCTTTTAAGGTACCTGTTTCCTCGGACCGTCTGATGTCAGGTACACCAGTGTCTCAGGTGGTGCTGACTCACTGACTCGTACGTACGTACTTCACTATAGGATAATATCAAAACTAAACGTAAAGGGATTATTAATAGTCACAACTAAGAGAAAAGTACAAGGACAATCGGTAGACACATAGAACCACCTTTACAGATAAGTCCAGAAGCAGGTAAAAAACTAACCCAACCTAAAAAAATTTTATAACTCAACATACTCGATAAATATATAAAAATATAATTGGGAAACAACCAGTACAGTAACCGTTCATAAAAGATGGTAAGACATCCAACAGATAAGTTTCATGGTACGTAGTTACATGGGTAACGATATAAGTTTTATCTATTGGTTGTTCCTTGATGACACATCGTATCCCTTACGACGAGTTATAGACATTATTGACTTTACCCTTTTCTTAAACTTTTTCTTATCTAGGTACATACACATATTGACTTAGTGAAACGACATGTGAACTTTAATTGTGTTGTAACAATTAGTTGACACAAAGTTATACAAATTTTTCTTTTACGGTGTGTAGTCCTTTATGAAGGTGTTTTCAATAAAATTTCAACAGAAATACAAAGAAAACTTTGAAAGTGGTTTAAATCTACGACTTTTAGTATCCGGAAGAGTTAAAGTAAAGTAAGTCCATGTCTTGTATTTACATCGGTTAATTTCAAAATAAGTTAATTCTATATCTCGAGATAGTTGAAAAAAAAAGACACGACGTGACTCAGTCAACACCGTGCACCCTAACTAGATCAAAGGACTGGTCCCCACCGTGGGTCCGGGGGATGTACCTCTCGTCTTTCAGAATTGGTGACCTGGTGGTTCCTTCAGGGTCCTCGAGATAGTTTTAAAATTCACAGAAGAGTGTTCAGTTCTATAGGGTTTCGTGTTAACGTCTTAAAGTGTTAATTTAGGATCCGTAACAAATGGTATTAAACGAGGTCAGGAAATAATCCCTATGAAAACTCACGGAAGGACAAAATCGACTGACGGTAAAACGATACGGTTTCGGAAACTAACACACCTAGTGTTGTTTGACACCTTTTAAGAAGTTCTCTACCCTTAGGGTCTGGTGGACTGGACGGAGAACTCTTTAGACATCCGTCTAGTCCTTCGTTGTCAATCTTGACCTGTACCTTGTTGTCTGACCAAGGTTTAATCCTTTCTTCATGTAGTTCCAACATATAACAGTGGGACGAATAAATTGAATATAAGTGTCATGCAGTACTCTTTGCGACCCCATCTACTTCGTGTTCACCCTTAGTTCTAACGGTCCTCTTTATAGTTATTGGAGTCTATACGTCTACTGTGGTGTAAATACCGTCTTTCACTTCTTGATTTGTCGGAGAACTACTTTCACTTTGTCCTCTCACTTTTTCAACCGAACTTTGAGTTGTAAGTCTTTTGATTCTAGTACCGTAGGCCAGGGTAGTGAAGTACCGTTTACCTATCCCTTTGTCACCTTTGTCACCGTCTGAAATATAAAACCACCCGAGGTTTTAGTGACGTCTATCACTGACGTCGGTACTTTAATTTTCTGCGAACGAGGAACCTTCCTTTCAATACTGGTTGGATCTGTCGTATATAATTTTACGTCTCTGTAATGAAACGGTTGTTTCCAGACAGATCAGTTCCGACACCAAAAAGATCATCAGTACATACCTACACTCTCAACGTTACTTCTTAACTACGAAAACTTGACACCACAACCTCTTCTGAGAAGTTGGTCAAGTAGGATTTCCCTCAGTCAGGACTTATAAGTAACCTTCCTGACTACGACTTCGACTTTGAGATCATGAAACCGGTGGACTACGCTTCTTGACTGAGTAACCTTTTCTGACTACGACCCTTTCTAACTTCCGTCCTCTTCCCCTACTGTCTCCTACTCTACCAACCTACCGTAGTGGCTGAGTTACCTGTACTCAAACTCATTTGAGGTCCTCAACCACTACCTGTTCCTCCGACCGTACGACGTCAGGTACCCCAACGTTTCCCAGCCTGTGCTGACTCACTGACTTGACTTGGCTTGGCTTGACTAAACGACTCTCGAAGTTTTCGGTTTCCCTAAAAAAAAATCCTAAGATAAACAACTTATAAAAATAATTTGTAAAGGTTGATTACAACTCATTTTATTGGGGTTCAAATCTCTTGAGTAATATTTTTCGAGTTGTGGTGACATCCACCTGATTATTTCTCAAAAGTTTTCGTGTTTGTAAAGATTGTAGACTGACTACTACCTCCCGTTTATCTCTTTCGTGTACGACTCAAAAAGAAAGAATAAAACCTATAAGTTGTATTTAAAACAGTGTATGTTTTTATTATCAAGTCTGGGATTAACACAAATATCTTTTTTATATAAAAATTTAAACTGTGATGTATTAGAGAAAGTTATTCGTAGGTTTGTCGATGAAACCTCCGTCAGTAGTTAACATACACTTGGTGTTGGTAAGGTTCCCAGAAGGGCGAGATATCTAAAGAATTTAGTTCAGTCTTGTGATAAAAAATGGTACTGTTAAAGGAGACAATTTTAAATACGAGTAGAATAGTGGTTTCTTTGTTTTCATTAAAATAGAAGTTACAATTTGACTTGAATGTTATTATAAATGTTGCGACCGTTTACAAAGTGGAAGTAGTTTTAAATGAAGGTTTTGACAATAAACCCTTTAAGGGAACCACCAGGTCACCAATCCTGAGTCGTGAAAAGTGACGGTTCCGGGTCCAAGTTAGGGACCGACCCCTTGATTCTAGGATATTCGACACGTCGTGTCGATTTTTTTTAATTTTTCAGTTTTAACAATAAACTAACGTACACAACCTACTTTATTGACTTGGTAATAATTAAACTTATTAGTTCTCTTCGAAGAGAAGATAAACTTCCGTGATCATATTTCAACCGCAGTACCTTGGTAAGTAAACCGATTAAGTCCGTTGTGGAAGTACCGACGACAAAGTGAAAAGTAAACACGTGTTCCTGTAAATCTCATTTTTCATTCGTTTTATTAAAATCCTGTTGGTGAACTATATGAACTGTCCAGTGTGACGTGTCTCAATGTACATTTGGAAGATATGGGCGTGCACCTTTAGGAACGTGGGAAGAAGACGTCATCTACCACTAAGAAGAAGTCGTTTATCTACAGAAGACCAAAGACGCGTCAGTCAATATAGTGACACCGGAGGTGCTTATCATTTGTAGTTATCTGTAATACACACTCGATGTATATACAGTAGTTGAAGTCACGGATCTAAAAATATTTGTGTATGAAAGTAAATGAACACGAGGAATGAAGATTCTCCTAAATAACGTTTTATCTTTTCGTAATAGTTAGTTATTTTATATCAACATCTAAAGATGATACAGTTTTAATATGTTGGTGTCAACGTTCTTATAAGTCTGACAAACCTTCCTGACGATCGAAGACAAGGGCTGTGTAGAAAGGGTATCTGGATTGTTGGAATTAAAGGGTGTAGAGGGTAACTGGGAAGATTGATCTCTGGACTTTTGAAGATGTTGAGTATAGACCTCGAGTGTCCGTTCTTTTGTTGACCGGTCACACGTCCACCGCCCGTCGCTTTGTCACAGTTTGTGCAGGAGGTTGTGGTGGACTTTGGACTGCAACTATCGACAGGGACCAACGGTACTAGACTCGTGTAAAGGAAAATAGGGAGTACCATTCCAATTGATACAAACAGACTTTTCCCAATCTTTTCCTCTACCTAATAGTGACCAACAACAAGTCTACACGTCCCAAGAGTTTGACTTTGGACGTCTTCTTCGTCACACCCGACGAAAGCGGAATACCCGACCAGGTGTGAGACGCCTCACACGAAGAGAGATTTATTTAGGTAAAGAATGGATAGTGAAACAGAGACCGACTTAAGAAAGAAACTACTCTGTAGTTCTTGGACTTTGAGGACTCTGTCCACACACTGGAGACAATTTTCTGCCACCACGAGGTCACCGATTCTGAGACACTAGGGTGACGTCCCCTGGACCCAAGCTAGGGACCAGTCCCTTTATCTAGGGTATATGGCGTTGATTCCTGAGTCAAGTCAAGTCAAGTCAGCGAGTCAGCACAGGCTGAGAAACGCTGGGGTACTTAGTGTCGTGCGGTCCGGAGGGACAGGTAGTGGTAGAGGGTCTCAAGTGAGTCTGAGTGCAGGTAGCTCAGTCACTACGGTAGGTCGGTAGAGTAGGAGCCAGCAGGGGAAGAGGAGGACGGGGGTTAGGGAGGGTCGTAGTCTCAGAAAAGGTTACTCAGTCGAGAAACGTACTCCACCGGTTTCATAACCTCAAGGTCGAAGGCGTAGTCAGGAAGGTTACTTGTGGGTCCTGGCTAGAGGAAATCCTACCTGACCAACCTAGAGGAACGTCAGGTTCCCTGAGAGTTCTCAGAAGAGGTTGTGGTGTCAAGTTTTCGTAGTTAAGAAGCCACGAGTCGGAAGAAGTGTCAGGTTGAGAGTGTAGGTATGTACTGGTGACCTTCTTGGTGTCGGAACTGATCTGTCTGGAAACAACCGTTTCATTACAGAGACGAAAACTTATATGATAGATCCAACCAGTATTGAAAGGAAGGTTCCTCATTCGCAGAAAATTAAAGTACCGACGTTAGTGGTAGACGTCACTAAAACCTCGGGGGGTTTTATTTCAGACTGTGACAAAGGTGACAAAGGGGTAGATTAAGGGTACTTCACTACCCTGGCCTACGGTACTAGAAGCACAAGACTTACAACTCGAAATTCGGTTGAAAAAGTGAGAAGAGAAAGTGAAAGTAGTCCTCTGAAAAAATTGATTCCTGACCGTGTCGGATTAATAATTAATTAACTAAAAAATTTTTCTTCGTCGTCGTTATACCTACGGATAATTTGTGCGACTAGGACCTAGATTGGACTCTCTAGGATTAACCGATCTTGTCACATCGCTGGACCCAGACCCTTAAATTCTTCGTAGGGTTCGGTACTCTTTGTACTCTTAAGGTACCTGACATATCAGGTGCCCCAGCGTCTCAGTCTGTGTTGACACACTGAAAATGAAAGTCGGGGACTGGAGGGGAGTAAGATTGGAGAACAAAGGTACGATATCTTTTCGGATGGTTAGTGTGCCCGAGTAAACCGTTATCGGACGAGAGGAAAGGAGGACCCCTCTCGTTTGAGACGAGAATGTACATGTTCACAGACCTAGTGTCTGTAAAGTTGAGTGAAAAGGATGATAGTTCCCTCCTGACGGTTCAGGAGATAGTTCCCTCCTGAGGGTTAGAAGAAGGAATAGTACAACTCTATGCGAACTTTAAGTCACAAGGTTTGTCAGTCGTTAAACCACACACAAAGACGCAGTGACTAAGGGCAAGTTCCTTCCTGGACTACGGGTCGACACCTCTTACACGAGTCTGGGGTCACCAGTCGGGTCTGTGAAACCCCAGGCGAAGGTACAGTCCAGAGTTCCAGTACCCCATCGGACGAAGTCTACTAACTCTCTCCGTCTATTTCCGGGCCGGAATAGTCGGGTGGCCCCTGTCAGACGGTCCGTTATGAGCGAGGTCTGGAGGGACACCCCAAAAGGTACCAAACATTTCGACCGTAGTGACAAGGTGTAAGGGGAGACAGGTTGGGACGGAGGGTGCCACGGGAAAGTGTCTATAACTAGAGATTTGTAGAACGTGGTTAAGATGAAGTCGTAGACGAAGACCTTTTGGGTTCAGTACTGTGGGGTGAAGAACGGGAGTGTCGTTGATGTGATTTCATGTATTTCAGGTCCCGTCGTGAAGTTATGTTTGAACCTACTAAGGGTCGTCAAGTCGTGGTCCACTGTATGGGACCCAGGGGGCGTGTTCCGAAGGGACACAGGACCCGGAATCGGTGTTTTTTCCGACGCCTGTAACGGAACTTCCTACGCTTCGTCCCTTTCGTGGTACCTCCCCCGACTGAGAGTCCACTTGTAGAGTTTCGTCCCTCCCTTTTCTCCCTTTTCTTGGTCATGGGTGACTCATAGAGAAAGTAGATCCCGAGAGACGATCGTTGAATAAAATAAAGTGATTACACCATGAGTGTTATGATACCCCATCCATCAAGGGGGTGGTCATTATTGTTTTATTATCCATAAAACTAGCTCCCTTACGTCCTGAATTCTCATAGTCTATGAGAAGACTCAGAAGTGTAAAGTGACAATAGAGTACGTACGGAATGGTCAGAAGTTCCGGAACCTTCGAAAGTCTAAAACTTCTGTAAGGAGCCTGAGGGTCGGAGATCGTGGTCTCAAGGTACCTAACGTGAAGTCTAGTTGAAAACACTATCAACTAAGAGGGTCCTTAAGACGTCCTTAAATGACACTCCTTCACCAGGTCTAAACTCCGGGGAGATCTGAGACCCGAGGTTGACTTACTACGGCGACAGACGAGGAGAAGACGACTGGGACTAAGTGAGTCCTAAGACACTCCCTCGACTCCGAATCTCTTTTAATCCCTGAGTGAAGGCGCTCATGTCGATCGTTCATCGTCTCAAACTCAAGTCTGGAACCAGTCGGAATGAGGAATCGGACTAAGGACTGAACACATGGTAGTAGAGGATGACTATAAAAGAGAAGAAAGACAGGAATAAACCAAACCTCCGTGTGACCGAACCACAAAAGAATCGACAGTGTTGGTAACATTTATTTTGTGAGTACTTTGTCGGAGGAGACCCTTTTTTTTAGACGTTTATTTTGGTACACGAGTGTTATAACATTTCGTTAATAGGAAGTTAATTTTTATTCAAAAATTTCACACGAATATAAATGTCTTTAAATTTCGAAATTTTATTCATTGTTAATTGAATGGCTTTTCCCGTTAGTTATAATTAAAAATTTGGTGAGTCACTGTATTTATTTTTTTATATAAAAACGTAAAATAGTCAAAGTTCGTATAGAGTAAAATAACATGAAAAGTGTATACCACAAAATAACCCCACAAAACAAAACAAAATGTTTAACTTCCAGACACCGTTGGGATGTAGCTCTTTAAATAGTCACGGTAAAAAGGTTGTCATTAATGAGTGAAACACAAAAACAGTGCAAAATCGTCAACAGTGTTATAAAGTTAAAAAAAAGTAATAATAATACAAACAATGTCACTGCATACTAGTCACTGGAAACTACAAGGATAATATTAACGAACCCTCTTGGTGTTGTCATGGGTAAATCCTGTATCTTGAATTACCTAACAACTTTACTGTTGTTTCCTAAATCTTAAAACATATTTGAATCAATTATTTCGTCGTCCCAAACTCTCCTGACTGAGCCACCTGTTTCTCACAGTAGACGGTAAAATCATTTATTTCCTACAACACCGGTGTTTCGGTAGTCAGTGACGTCGACGGGGGGTGTTGCGTGGGACTCCCCTAAGTCCTACCTCTTTTTGACCTATGACCAGGATCTATCAACGGCAAGGGTAGTTTCCTTATTAAAGTTACAGAGAACGTGAAAGGGTGTCTATCTTTTCGTGATTTTAGTAAGTGAACTCGCTGGGTCAAAAACCACTACTCCTCATTATAGAAAAAGACAAGGCTGATGTACAAAACAAAAGAAGAAGGGTCGTTTTTGAGTATACCGAGGAGGGAATCGAGAAATCTCATCAGGGAGTCTCGATAGACTCTCCGACATAGGACCCGATATCAGGAGTCATTAAGACGGCTTATTTTGTATTAAGAGTTGAAAGTCTAACACGAAAAAAAAAAAGTCAGCTGTTGAGGTTAAGACTTTCTTCAAGATACACCCATTTTACGATAGCCATATAATGTACGATATGTTATGTAATGGACGTTATGTATTTAGTAAGCACTGTCCTTCCCAGGTAAACTGAACCGTTTGCAAGCAAAAACAGAATAAAATTCTTTGACGGTGTCGGTGGGGTCCGAAGCCGTTTGTGGTGGGACTAGTCAGTCGTCAGTAGTTGTACCTTCCTTCTGGGAGGTCGTCGTTTCTTTAATGGAGAACGACTCTGTAATGTTGAACGACTTTCAAGACTACTACCAATCGTAAAAAATCGTTGTTTTATAAAAATTTATTTCATACATGAAACAAAAAAAGTCTGTCTTACGCCAACGTGTGAATTATCTGATGTTATATTACATTTTTATTGAAAATATACTTGACCCTTTGGTTTCGTAAGTACAGGGAGTGACACAACGGGACTAGACCTTGACTTGGGGGATATAGAGGTTCTATACGGGTATGAATATATCAGACCGAATCGTAAATAATCAATTAGGTGACACAAAGAAAATTTGTCGAAAGTTACCGTGGGGTGAGGTCATGAGAACGGACCTTTTAGGGTACCCGCCTCCTCGGACCATCCGACGTCAGGTACCCCAGAGCTGTTCAGCCTGTGCTGACTCGGTGAAGTGAAAGTGAAAAGTGAAAGTACGTAACCTCTTCCTTTACCGTTGGGTGAGGTCACAAAAACGGACCTCTTAGGGTCCCTACCGCCTCGGACGACCCGACGGCAGATACCCCAGCGTGTCTCAGCCTGTGCTGACTTCGCTGAATCGTCGTCGTCGTCGTCGTGACTTTGTATTAACTGTAAGTTACCGTTTCTCAGGTGACGTGACTCCCTGAAAGTGAAAGTTTGATGTATGTAAACCACAGAACCGGTGACCAATTCTGAGGTACGCAGGTGACGTTCCCACACACACACACAAGAGTCGGGAGACACCGAGAAACACTGGGATACTTGACATCAGGCAGTCCAAGGATAGAGGTACCTTAAAAGGTCCGTTCGTATGACCTCACCCAACGGTAAAGGATGAGGTCCCCACCCCCTTGACCCAAGTTAGGGACCATTCTAGGGTGTACGGTACGGTGTCACTTTCAACGAGTCAACACAGACTGGGAAACACTGGGGTACCTAACACCAGGTGATCCAAGGAGACAGGTACCTTAAGAAGTCCGTTCTTATGACCTTACCCAACGGTAAGGACAGAGGTCCCCTAGAAGGGTTGGGTCCCGAGTTTGAGTCCAGAGGACGTAACGTCAGTCTAAAAAAAAAAAAAATTGGTTGACTTGACGTCTCGGTCTTTGGTTTTGTTGCTTTTTTGATATGTATAAATTTTTACATGACAAACTACCCGAAACTGTAATCCGTGTAAATGCTTGGTCAACACCACAGAGAAAGATTCAGTATATATCGGTTGGGTCGTCTCCGTGGTCCGAAACCACGTCTAAGAACGTCGGTATTTCCTATGGTCCACTAATTCACGTGGCCTCTTTCTGCAGTTTCGTGGATGACAGTCGCTTGAAGACTTTCGTGGTTGAAATCTGTATTTCCTGGCATGAAATAACAAGAAAAAAGGCTCTCCAGCACTAATTGACGATTCTTAATGTCCGATGAGAACCGCGGTTTCGGTTCTTATTTCGTCATAGTGTGACGTTTTTGTTTGACGCAAATTTCCGGCGGTCCCCATCTTACCAGGACCTCCTTACGGACCTTTCGCTGTTTCGGAGGCCTCAGTGATCAAGCTTCATGTTAACAGCGAAACGACTCGTTCCAGCGGAACTGGCGACCGTCGTTCGTGCCGGCGGGTGTCGACGTCGGCCGGGAGGCTTCCGTGGTTTGCGTCCTCTGTGTTTTTCGGTTACAAAGCGGGTCTAGCTACACAAGGTGGGCTTTGCGACTGGGTGCACAGGTCTCCGCGCGGATCGACCGGGTCTAGGGGGAGGAAGACGGAGGGGAGAGCGAGGCCGGGAGCCGCGCGGGCGTCTCTAGGTTTCGTATCTTAGGGTGCGAGGGGCGATCACATTGTGTTGGTTCTCCCCCACCTCTTCCCTCCCTCGGTTGGTGAAGACCAATTCAAAGCAAAAATAATTTTTGAAGTGCACTGACGGGCTGAGAACTGAGTCGCTAAAGAGGTTTGGCGGAGGAAATTACATAACCAAACAGCAGTGGCGGAAGTGGAAAAAAAATATATCAGGATGGACGGTCAAAACTTAAAGATGTCCCTTAAGAGGGTAAGCCATGTTTCTTGTTTATTGAGTGCCCATTTTAAGGAAAGTGGTTAAGTAAAGTTCGGCCACTTTACTACTCTATCCACAAAATTTATTAGTGAATTGTATCAAAGGAGAGAGTCAAAGGTGCCTTCGTTGACGGTGCGTAAAAGAACTTTTCTATAATTTTCCACAACTAAAAAGGGGGCAAGGAGAGGGTATCAATGACTTAATAATATCTAAATAAGAATTCGTTTATCCCTTTAATCGACTTCTGCTATTTGCCTACAGGACTTTAAGGCTGGGGGGGAGGTGTCCGTGTGGGGTGGTCACTGTTAAGACTTTTCAAAAGGTTTAACTTAAAAATCTTGAGTTTGGAACTAAAAACGAAAATATCCAAATAAAATTAGAAACCCTATTTTTATGATGTGAATAATATCTTTTATACCTGTTAGTCTGTTGAGTTTTCTGTTTTTCCTTCAATAAATGTTAGAGTTGCAAGTCTTTGTTAGGGACAATTATTAAACTCCAGAGAGGAAGGTCCGAAAAATGATACCTAAAATTTTTTAGTAATACTATCTTAAAACAAAGGTTAAATACAAGGGAGTATTGTTCCGAACGTAAAAGGGTGACATACTTCTTGCATTGAAAACTACTGGGAACCTATCAAGGAACATACTTGCACTGTACCAAGTGAATTAGGAGGTAAAACTCTGTAAGTTCAGGTTGTAAAAGTTGACTCGTTTGATAAACTTTATCGGGTCACCATTTTAGCAGGACACTTGACTCCGTAGGAAACTTTACGTTTATCGGTGAGGGTCCAGTTTAAATGGAAATATATTCACATTCCCGTCTTTTAAAGAGAAGGGAAGAGCTAAGAAAGTGACTCAACTGTATTCTGTTCAATTGTCCTCTTTTTGTTAAATTTAATGCAAATGAATGTATATATGTCTTCGGGGTGTCTCTTTTACTCCTCAGTCGTCGTCAGTCCATGAACTCCAAAGACTTGTAAGGGTTCGACTCCTCTTCCCCCATCCCGAGACCCCGAAGTTTCCTTTCCTTTTGGTAAGTGTCCCTCTACCCTTCTCCTTTACAAACCATTTGTTTACAAACGGTCCGGTCAGTTCCTTCAGAAAGACTATATTATTTTCAAGAGAGACAATTATCGAGAGAAGGACCACGTCCGACGGATGGAGTCAAGAAGTTCCCTCAATTCCCCTTCCCCTTCTCGAAAAGGATTCAGACAACCCCAAACGGTGTCACCATGTAAAGTCCCACCACACAACATGAGGGGGGAGTACTTCAAAGAATCAAGAGTAAATAAACCAAACAAACTCCATTATGCCCGAAGGGTCCACCGTGTCATCATTTCTTAGGTGGACGTTCCGTCCTCTAGGCCCAAGCTAGGGACCCAGCCCTTCTAGGGGTCCTCCTCCCGTACTGCTGGGCAAGGCCATAAGAACAGACCGCTTAGCGTACCTGTCTTTTCGGACCTCCCGATGTCAGGTATCCCCACGTTTTCTCAGCCTGTGATAAATCACCGGTTTGTTGTTCGATTATATCCCCGACAACATACTCAAAAGACAAGGACGAAATTACCTAGTGGTGTCTGAACCACTGAAGTTTGTTGTGTTTAAATAGTATGTCAAGACCTCCAGTCTTTAGGTTTTTAGCTCTACAGTCGTCCCGACCCAAGGAAGTCCTCTGAGTTTCCCTCTAATCAAAGGAACGGAAAAGAAAAAAAATTTTTTCACAAAAATCAAATAATTACAAAAACGGACGAGACACGTCGTAAGCCCTAGAATCAAGGAAATGGTCCCTACCTTGGACACGGGGGACGTCACCTTCACGCCTCAGAATTGGGGACCTGGTGGTCCCTCCAGAGAGGACGGAAAAGATCAAAGACATCCGACGGTCGTAAGGAATAGTGTATTGTAGTGAGAAAACATAAAAGTATGTAAACATTTAAGGGAGGAGATTGCTGTTGACTCCGTGTTCCTTAAAGTCCTTCGACACCCTAGGTTCTACTATCACGAACTTCAGTAAAATGGATTGAAAAGAAAATTACGACTTTACGTAAGAATGTAACAGACCTATTTATGAGGAAGTCGAAGAAACATTTGTGAAGGGCACTGAGATTTGTTCAGTGATACTCAATAATGAAAAATTCTAGAATAACAATCTTTCAGAAGGAAGGATGACTGGACTTAAGACCGAGGAACACTGAAGTTCGACGAGAAGGATAAAAGAGAGGTTTCAAGGCGTCCTGTGACAGGTGGGAGAAGGAACACGAGTAGGATATCCTGAAATGTCTGTCGACGGGACAATCCTGAAGACAAGGGTCGGACTCGTTAAGGGGTTCCCCTCTAAAGAGTCAAGGAAAGGTAAGACCAGAGGGAAAGGGCCTCCGAGAGATCAAATTACAGGACTTTGACACCATGGATCTTGTCCTTAGAAAAAAAAAAGAAAAATCGACACGGTCCAGAATCCACCCCACACACCCTAGATCAAAGGACTGAGCGTTAGCTTGGACAGGCGGGCGTAACTTTCGTACCTCAGACGGTGACCTCGTCGTCCTTGACCTAGATACCGAGGTCCCGTTTCCCGTGACCTTATAGCGGCGGAAACTGAGTTCAAAAGATGGATTCACTAGGTTCGAACGTGAACTACGAACAAGAAAAAAAAACTGAGTGTGACAACTGAGTGCAACTCAAACAGTCATTATTCTTGGACGTCTAGAAAAAGTACGTTCACAAGTGGTTCATCCCAGAGAAGGTAGGACATGAACACTTTGTCTAATTTTTGTTTGTTCACTTTTCATTTTGGTCTGAAGTACAACTAGAGACAAATTAAAGTGGAGTGACCAAACCTGGGTAATAAAGTCGGATCTGGTTCAGGGAACTCCTCGTACGGACGATGATCCCACGAATAGGAGTCGCGACGGGTGTCACGAGTTGTCCCACGACGTCAGTAGACGGAAGGAACAGACTTGCGATTACCATAGACATTCGATAACCCTACAAGTCGTGACTTATTTTCCCTGGAACAATCTTTATAACTAAGTAAAGTTAGAGTCAGTAGTCTTATCGAGTTAGAGGATCTGACCCTAGTAAACGTTTCAAATACTGGTGAGTTAAAATCCCTTTTACAAATATAGTAAATTTTGTGGAAAAACAAGAAAAGGTATGAATGTCAGTTAAGATTACGTAACCTTTAATTGTAACAGGAAGTCACACTCAGTAATCAAATTGTTACTTGTTTAGAACACCAAAAAAAAAAAAGAAATCTCGTCTCTTGGTATTAGCGAAAAGGGCATAGACCGAATAATGTCGATGTCTAAGTAAAAGACGGTTTTCATACAAAAATTCGTTCATTTACCTGGTGTCTGAAAGGATCTATATAAAAGTAAATCTTGTCTCAAAGAGTTTTACATAGGGTGTCTGGATCATGTGGACTTATTGGACCGATAAAAGATTTTTACGTCCAGGGACCCGGGGTTGGTCTGAGAATCTAAGAGACCATCACTCCGAGTCTTTAATAGTAAACTGCAATTCGTGTCTTATAAGAATACCTGTGATCTCAAATTCTTGGGACGAAATCCTGAAGGTACGTCACTAGATATCGTCACCCAGACTTGGGACCGGTATGTTCTATTAGTATGTCTTTCACTTCCAGAGAGTCACAGACTGAAAAACACTGTGGTACCTGATATGTTAGGTATCTTAAGAGGTCCGGTCTTATGACCTCACCCAACGGAAAGGGAAGAGGTCCCCTAGAAGGATTGGGTCCTTAACTTGGCCCCAGAGAGGACGTAACGTCTACCTAAGAAATGGTCGACTTGGTGGTCTGTGAAGAATTTTGGAGACGGTGTGTCTAGTGTGGACCATACTTCAGTCTTAGCGAGCCTTCCCTGGGACCGTAAATATACAAAAATTTTCAAGGACCAAAAAGGCCATCAATACATACTTACACTCTCGACCTGATATTTCTCGACTCACGGCTTCTTGACTACGAAAACTTGACACCACAACCTCTTCTGAGAACTCTCAGGGAACCTGACGTTCCTCTAGGTTGGTCAAGTAAGATTTCCTCTAGTCAGGACCCACAAGTAACCTTCCTGACTACGCCTTCGACTTTGAGGTTATGAAACCAGTGGACGACGTTTCTTGACTGAGTAACCTTTTCTGGGACTACGACCCTTTCTAACTTCCGTCCTCTTCTTCCCCCACTGTCTCCTACTCTACCAACCTACCGTAGTGACTGAGTTACCTGTACTCAAACGTGTTCGAGACCCTCAACCACTATCTGTCCCTTCGGACCACACTACGTCAGGTACCCCAACGTTCTCAGCCTGTGCTGACTTGCTGACTTGACTTGACTTGACTTGTCAAAGAGTTCACTAAGATTACACGTCAGTAACAACTCTTTGTGACTAAAAAAGAACTTCATGTCGACTGACTCTTTGTGACTAAATATACAAGGTGTCATATCAAAAAAAAGTACAGAAATCCAATTTTAGATACAAAATATATGTTTTAACATATGGATTTCAAGAAAAAAGAAAAAATTTTTCAAAATAACTTCATATCAACTAAACGTTATAACACAATTAAAGACGGTCGTGTCACAAAGTTAATATGTATATATTGGTAAGAAAAAGTATAAGAACAGGTGCTACTAAATAGTGTCCTATGACTTATATGAAGACACGGTATGCCATCCTGGAACAACAAATAGGTAGGATATATATGATCAAACGTAGACGATTAGGGTTTGAGGGGTAGGTAGGGAAAGGGCGGGGTAGGGGGAGAGGGAACCCTCGGTGATCAGAGAGATACAGACACTTAGACAAAGTAAGGTGTTCTATCTAAAGTCCCAATTTATTATAAATTTTTGAACACTTTAGAGTTTTGTTTTTGGGAAACTCGAGTATTTTCAAGTGGGTGAATGAAACCTGAAACTTAATAACACGACCTCATTTTTTTTTCTTGAACAGAGACACTCCTCTATATGTTCCACGGAGAATAAGTTGTGATTTGTAAGGTCATCAAATGTCTGTGGTAATAATAAGTCTGTTCCTTCAAACTACTAATGTCGTGGGACAATTCGTGACACCCGTCACGACCCCTATTTGTGAGATTATCTTCCATACGAGGAGTTCCCTGAATCAGATCGACCTCTTAGTTTTACTTGGATCCTCCCTGAAAGGACCACCAGGTCACCAATTCTGAGGCGTGAAGGTTACGGTCCCTGTACTCAAATTAGGGACCATCCCCTTTATTCTAGGGTGTGGGAACACCACGTCGGTTTTTTTTTTTTTTTTTCTCGGACCTTTTTCTCTCTTTTCGTCGATATGTTTTGGAGTAGTGTTACTTCATGGTTTGACGTCCTGTATACAATTTACGATCAAATCTTCGAGTCGTCTCTTCCTCCTAAACTCGACGTAGGACTTTTGTAAAGTTCTAAACTTAACTACCACCCTGTGTACCTGTCGAAGGACCTACATCCCATAATATTCAAGTCTACTGAAGTTCACGGTCCGTTGTTTCAAGAGGTTGAGTGTCACTGAATTCGAGTAAACCTGAAAATAATAGGGTGAATTGTTCTTCAACCCCTCACCCGTCAAAGTCCTAAACGTATCGTTGAGTTGGTATAGTAGTTATAAAACAAGAAAATCGAGACTGTAGGAGTCTACAGAGGGGAGTACCAAGGTTGTTACTACAGAGGGGAGTACCGACGTTCTATCGACGGTGTCGTGGTCTGTAGTATAGGATTCAGATGATGAATTGAGTTCTCCAACTACCTCAGGAAAAGGTGTAAATAGAGTAAAACCTTCTTCTTTTCGGAGAGGGTCTTCACGGGGGTCTCAGGAGGAGTACAGAGTAATCGGTCTTGATCCAATGAACTGATAGGGATGTAAGTAGCAATCGTTTCCGAATATAGTTACTAAATCTCGCTAACACTAAGTGGAGAACCTCTACACGTATAACAGTGGACATTGTATTAATTCCAAGACAGTGAATCCTTGATCCCCCTTACTGAGAAACCATCCGTTGTCCGGCACGGACGCTGTCCACACTACAGTAACTTTTGAATATGTCGTTATTCCTCTGGTTGGTCGATCTCGTCTATTACATATTACATATCTATTCTAACCGAACCATCTCTCCTGGATTTAAAACCTACGGAACTTTCGGTTCGTCTTTTTAGATCTCAATTATATCAACCTTTCTCTCGAGCATTTCCCAAAACTCCTCCTCCTCATATACTATTCTCGTCAGAAACTCCCTCTAGTTACACTGTAAACACACGTCCTTCCCGACCTCAGTTCCTCCGGTTGATCCGTTACTCCCGGACCAGATCCCACCCTTATCTTTCGATTCCTACCTAAGTTCTCTTTATCACTTTCTTTGTAGTTGTCTTAAACCACTCACCGATCAAAACCCATACCTCCTTGACCTAATTTCTGTTAAAGTTCTATAATTTTTGTCACACATCCCTGAAGGAAACACCAGGTCACCAATTCTGAGGTGAGGTACGGAGACGACAGTCCCTCTCCCCTGTGTTCAAGTTGGGTAACAACCCTTTGATTCTAGGGTACGGAACGTCGCGACGGTTTTTTATTTATTTAAAAATTTTAGTGTAATTTTTTATTTTTGTTACAGGTCTTTAGAAACACTCCTGTTTCCCTGACTCCTTGTTCTCTTTACTAATTAAACCAAATCCTCTTTACTTCAAACGCTACTGGTACTCGACACATTTACCCATACTGGTTACCCGTCTACCTAGAAGTCTTTATCCTGGATCACAATCTTTAAAAAGTGTCGTCACATTAACTATCTTTGTCGCTGTGACCTCGATCTGACGATCACCACCCCCACCAAATCACCGAGTCAACACAGGTTGAGAAACGCTGAGGTAGCTGACTCCGGACGGTCCGAGGAGACAGGTACCCTACAAGGTCCGTTCTTGAGACGTCACCCAACGATAAAAAAAGAGGTCCCCTTAGAAGGGCTGGGTCCTTAACTTGGACCCAGAGGACGTAACGACCGTCTAAGAAATGACTGACTTGGTGGTCCCTTTTGACGATCCCAAACGTGAATTATCTATGCAACAGTACCCGTCACGATACTAACTTACAGACACAGGGGGGGATTTAAGTATACAACTTCGTAATTACGGGTTACATTACTACAAGCCTCCATCTCGGATACCCTCCATTAATCCAGTACTCCCGCCTCGAAAGTACTTACCCTAATCACGGAATACTTCTCTTTGTAATCTCTCTACTACAGAGATGGTACCCTCCCGTGTCTTTCTTCCATCGACAGTCGGTCGAGACTAACAGTGGTCTGTGACTTAGACGGTCGTGGAACTAGAACCTGAGGGGTCGGAGGTCTTAATACTCTTTCTTTATCAACAACGAATGCGGTGGGTTAGGTACCACTAAACAATGTCCTCGGACTCGACTGTTTCTGTCCGTTCAATAAATCGGAAAAACACGAAGACAAAGGAATAGACATTTTGTCTCTGTTATGGATGAAGGATCTCAACAACACTCTTAATGTACACTCTTTCCGAATGTTGTCAGGGACCGTATATCCTACATGTCGACAATCATAAAAAAAACCTCAGTGGTCGAATCTCCACTGGGATCTCCGGACGGTACCCACACGAGAAGTTCAGAAGAGCAAAGCCGACAAGAAAAATCTTGTTTTCTATGGTCTTAGGAAGTAATAGTCTGTCCGAAAAGAACCTTTGGGTCTTTCTTGGAACCCAAAATAAATAAATAAACTGACGTGACCCAGAGTCAACGTCATTATACTTGAGAATCAACATCGTGTACCCTAGATAATTATCAAGGGACTGGTCCCTAACTTGGACCCGGGGGACGTAACCCTCGAACCTCAGAATCGGTGATGTGGTGGTCCCTCCAGGGTCTTGGATCCTGAAATCTGACAATACCGACTTTTACTAGTACCACTAAAAAGTCAGGTTACAAAGAATATTTAAAAAAAATCGGTCTCTCGGGAAACAAGTTTTCAAAGGGTGTCTAAGGTGGTAGATTTTCTCTTTTGACCTCGGTAAGGCCAACCACACCCATCCTGTAGGGCGGACGGATGAGACTCTATGTAGGAGACTCGGACACCTGAGGGACCTTACGTGAAACCCTTTGAGACGACAACAAGTTTGGGATTCGTCGTCTCCACTAATTCACCGGGTTTCTCTATTCTACGGACTTGTCCGGTGTCTTGCTCATCACCGGTTTTACCCGAGTCCTTCGTCGAAAGGACCCAAAATACAACTCCTCGTACTCGTTCATAATCCACGATCGGGACACGACCTACGGAGTCCTAGCAGTCATAGAGGTAAGACCAAGTGTCCCGAAGTCCACCTACACGGATGGGGACCTTCGGTAGGACCGAGTGTCTTTAGTGATTCAGACCCCTCTTTCCCACCCCTTTATGCCTACCTTCCTTTGCCTACTTTAGTTCGCTTCACTTGAGTAAAAAGAACGGAGGATAATGTAGGGATTACTTCCTCAACCGGTCTACCTGACAAGGAGTTTCGGTCGTTCCTGAAGGTACTTGTCAGTCGGTCTTTTTCCTTATTTATTGTAGACCTTCTCACTTCAACACCTCCCCACCCACCACCCTACTCAGTCCTCTAACCTTGCCTGTATATACGTGTTGATACATATTTTATAACCGAAGGGATCATCGCGTCTACCATTTCTTAGACGGATGTTACGTTCTCTGGGCTCAAACTAGGGACCCAACCCTTCTAGGGGACCTCTTCCCTTACCGTTAGGTGAGGTCATAAGAACAAATCTCTTAAGGTACCTGTCTGGTACCCCAGTGTTTCTCAGTCTGTACTGACTCGCTGATTGTGTGTGCACATATTTTGTCTGTTGCTCTTGGGGGACATCTCCTGTCCCTCGAGATGAGTTGCGAGACACCACTGGATTTACCCTTCCTTTACATTTTTTTCTCCCCCTTACACATATGAATATCGACGAAGTGAAACGACATATCGTCTTTGATTGTATCGTAACATTCCGTTGATACGAGGTTATTTTTACTTGTTATTTTTTTCTTACTTCAACGATCCTTTGAATGTATAAAGTTAAGTGTTCTCACGATTTCAGAGGTACATTATTTAAGGCCTTGACTTGTCCCGGGAGTCGCAAAAAGGACCGGAAAGAGTGACTGTACTTTTAAATTGCTTCCCCCGGAAAATCTCGTGTCTCAAACTCGGTTGTCTCTTATCTCGTGATCCGTTCTTTATGTCTCGATTCTGAAGAGGGTCGAGACGACGGATAAACCGGTTCATTGAGCTGGAGGGACCCGTGTTACTTCCCCAACTTCGTCTGTTCTCGAGAATGCTAAAATTTACTGATAGTAAGGGGTAGTCTTCGGACGTCAATCACCGACGGTAGAATACGGTTTCTCGACCGTCGTCGGAAGAGCCAACGTAAACTTCGGGGCCCACTAACAGTGGTAGTTGTCACAGTATTTCCTCCCCCGACCATTCTTAAAGACTAAGACTTGGGAGAGGAGGTTTGGGACTGACGTTTCCTTCCCTCACTCTACCGTACTAACGAACCCGTCGTGTGGTAGAGTGTCAAGGTACCCAGGACTACAAGACCCAAGGGAGAGGAAGTATTAGATGACTCACGTTTTTCCTAGACCTCTAAGGTCACTTTTCGATTCGCTCCTTACATACTCACACACACACTCTTTCTCTCTCTGAGTCTATTTTTTCTCTCTCACGCTGTATCTCTGTATATCTGTTTCTCTTTCACTCTTTCACCATCTTCACCTTCGTCCTTCACTCAAGTGTCAGTCGACCGACCGGATCACCTTTCTTCCGTACATACACCGGTGAAAGGGACCACACTACGTCTACCTTTTTTGAACCCTTTATAAGACGACCCTTCTTGTAAGGCGGTCGAGTGGTGGATCCAGGACACTAGAGGTTTTCGGTCTCGGACAAGAATCTAGACGGTAAGTAAACACTTAAGTTGTTCGTAAATGACTCGTGAATGATACTTGCATTCTAACCATCTTTTTTACCGGTACAGGAGACGGGATTTCTTCGGACTTCCGAGGACACCTCAGATCCGGTCACTTGTCAGTTAATCTCGTACAACCTACAGTACTCCTCCCTTCACGTCCCAAAATCCCTTCGTCAGTCACTTTGGGGGAATTAAGTCGGAACTGACCAATTACTAAAGAACCCTCTCCGAGTACAGTGGACTTTCTCTTCGTCTTCGGTCGGATCACAACGTCCTCCATCCCCTTCCTTACAAGATCCGTCTTCAGTCTAGGGTCCAATAAAATTAAAAGAGGAAACATAAATCGCTATACAGTCTTTACAAGAAGTAACCGATACACAAGTAAATATATCTTTCTTAAAATCCCTGAAGGGACCACCAAGTCACCGTTTCTGAGGTCCTAGGGGTCCGTTCCCCGGACCCAAGGTGGCCACTAGTCTCTAGATCTAGGGTGTACGGTGTTCATTTCTAGGATGCACGACGTTGATTCTGGACCACGTCGGTTTGATTATTTATAAAAATTTTTTTAAAAATTTATACTTCCTTTCGTTACCGGGAGGGAGTCCGTCACTCGTGGTCACGGTTGAAGAAATCCAGACACTGTGTGACCGTCTCTCTTCCCTTACACTGTTAGCGATGATGACGATTGTCACTGTCGTCACAAACAACTCACGTGGTGTGCAGTCGCAAAAGGGACATGGAGTACGTTAGGAATGGTATTAGGATGCACTATTTATAATGATAGTAATGGAGGTAAAGTCCCTACACCCTTGACTCCGGGTCTCCAGTGTGTTTAATCATTCATCGTCTCCTTCCTGAGTTTAGCGTCGTCAGGTTACGATCTCGATAGGGTCGGGAGAAATTTATTACTTCCACTGTGTGCGTTCTCTGACTAATCATAACTTTCAACCGGGAGAAGATTCTTCGTTGAAGGACGGTGGTCGACTCACACGAGGAAGAGGAGGTTCAGTCCTCCCCCACACACTTCCCCTTCTGGTCTACGTGTGTCTCGTCCCTGACTGGAAGGGTTCAAACGTACTATTAGACTACTGACTTTTCCCACGGTTTTTAGGTGAAGTTGTAGTGTTGGCACCTGGGGTAAGGTGAGACCGGTGTGATCGTTACGAATAGAGTACTGTTCAAAGGCGAAAACTTTTGTCGTATTTTGAATCCGAATACTTTTGTGTATTCGGATTTACTAAATAAGTTTAAGGGAATAATAATTACCACCCGAAGGGACCATCGAGTCTGCCATTTCTTGGACGAACGCCACGTCCTCTGGGTCCAAGTTAGGGACCCAACCCTTCTAGGGGACCTCTTCCTTTACCGTCGGGTAAAGTCAAAAGAACGGACCTCTTAGGGTACCTGATATGTCAGGTACCCTAGCGTTTCTTAGACTGTCCTAAATTTTTTTTTTTAGACTGCCCTAACTCTCTGAAAGTGAAAGCACACTACGTTAAGGATACGATTGGTGTCCCACCACGACGTCTGTCTAGATCCCTAAACAAACCCCCTTGCCCAAATTCTTATAAACCCAAAAGTATTTAGCTCCATGTCGATATGTTACTTTCGATTAATCTTCTTACTCCAATTCTATATACTGAAAATTCCTGGTAGAAGTTTTATACGGTGATTCACTCTTTTCGTTCAGTGATTTGTTATACTTCTCATACGAATATTAGTACTTTTAAAATTTTGCATTTATATATACGTCCATGCACGTAGTAAAAAAGGACTCTCAATTTTTTATCTAAGAATGGTCAATAATGAAACTCCTCACCCCGATCTCAGGTCCTCCTCCGTTTTCGCACGAAGAAAAGTCAAAATATTCAATTTTTTAATAAACTAAAAATTTTTACTGAACATGAGTGATTAAAATTTTGGTAGTAATGTTTTTGTTAGACTAACGATATTTTTAACTTTATGACGTCCTCAATTGTCTTCAGGGAAGAGAAGGTGGAAAATTGGGGTAAGGGGTCTCCTGTCCACTGGAGACAAACCAAAGACCTGGTCGTCGTAGTCTTGGTGTACTCTTCGCCGGTCTTTACGTCTAAGAGTCCGGGGTGGGGTCTGAACGAGCTTGAGGTGTCACCCCAGGTCATTAGACACAAAAGTTTTCTAAAAAACCACTAACACTATGTGAGAGGTTCAACTCTCGGAAATCGTCCAATCTGGTCGAGAAACCACCCGTGCACCTCTTATGACGACGTCTTTACTTATTGAGGTTACCGGACGAAGGTGAGTGGGTCACGTGAAATCCAACTCCAACCGTCGGGAAACTCAGGTGAGACTGGAGAGACAACCCCGACTCACTGCTGGTAAAACAGTGTCAAACCTCCTCTTTCCTTTTCTCCTCACCTCATCTTTGAAATTTTTTTTTTTCCCATTCCTTTCCCCCCTTTTTACCGTCTCTTTCTTACGTTTATTTTATTAGTGTACTAAACCTCTGTTTTTTTACAAGGGGCGGTAAAGTGATTTGTTTCTTACAGTGGGGGGTGGGCGGGGGGTGGTAGGTCTGTAGTCGGTGACGTCACGTGGTCGGGTTTCCCTAAGTCCTACCTCTTTTTGTCCTATGACGAGCATTTAGGAATTCTACGTATAGATTCCTTATTAAAGTTACTCGGATCTAAGAACGTAGAAGGGTATGTCTCTTTTCGTCATTTTAGTAATTGAACTCTACAAAAGACACTAATCGTCATTAAAAAAACCTACAAGTTAATGAACAAAAAAAAGGTCGTTTTTAAGGACCGAGGAAGGAAACCTTGTCAAGGAGTCGCGATAAATTCTCCGACAAAGTACCCGATATCTGGTCATTCAAAAAACTTATGTTGAATTGAAAATCTGCCACAAAAAGAAGTCAGTTGTCTGCCGTCCCTCTACTCTAGTCTCGGAGTCCCGACGAGTAAGTAAGTAAATTATTCGTAAAGAGGAAAAAGGTAAGATTTAGATATACAACTACAAGTAAAGGAGGGAGCCTGGATGTGTAAAGTAACAGTAGTAAATGGTTTAGACTCTCCCAGTAATAGAGAAGGTGGGAAGCCACACAAGTGAAAAGCCCCTTCACAAATGGTCGCTAAGGAACGAGAGTTTCGACGAGTTTTTCTCAGTCTTAGATGGACCCCACCGCACCCGGACAGAGANCCCCCTCCCCCTGACTCCTCAAAACGCGTCCGTCCACCCGTGCCGCAGGGGATTCTCCTTCGCGTACACTTTCGCGAGGGAAAGGACCGTTGTTGTTAGTTCGGGTGTCGACCTTTCGAGTATACGGTCCCCTTAGAGTGTTTCAAGAAGTTCGGTGGCTGGGATCAGGGTGAATCCTTAGACGGAGAGGACGTCTTCTCAGTCCCCGTTCAAGGAAGTTGACCGGGCCACTACCCTCTGACGTCTTTTTTCGCTCATCAAGAGCGTCATAGAGTGACGCAAACTTAACAATGTAATTTAATTCAACAATTTAATTTGTTTCCAAACTCTTAAAACTCGGACACAGAAGACTGTTTTATTGGCTTGGAAATGAGTGGTTAGGGGGTGGGGGGTAGGAGGTTGTTGTTGTTTTTTGTTTGTGACAAGACAGAGGACTTCCTCCGACAGGGCCAGTTCTTTGGTCGCAAACAAAGCGCCCTTACCACCACTACCCCCGCCCACCCCCCCGCCCTAAATCGAACATTCCGGTGACTATAGAGAGAGACAAGGTAAAAAAAGTAAACTAACTGTAGACGTTCTTCAAGTCATGTTAACCAATTTGCCTTAAGAACGGAGTTACCCTGGGAAACAAAAGAATATAAAATATGTTTACTCGTAAATGAAAGTATCTTAGCATCTGAACATTTCGACCCTAATGGAAGTCAAGTAGAGACCGGGTAATTATCAGAAACCCTCAAGATTCTTTTTATGTTACGGGTCCGGGGTCCGGAATAGATGACTTAGTCTCTTAGAGTTCCCCACCCTGGTTCCCAGTAGAGATCCAAAATTCGGGATATTCACTAGGGTCTCACGTCGGCCACGACTCTTTGTCGAGATCAGTGTGCAAAGATCAAATACCTACATCTTCGAGTTTCTCTACTACACTTCCAGTACCACAGTCAGTCTCCATAGAGTACGGGTTGAGAAGACTTACAGGTGGGTCACAAGAAAGGTGATACGAGAAAATAGAGAAGAATCGTAAAGCGACTTGTACTTTAAATCCGTCAAATATCAACTCCCTCTTCCCTGTCTCAGGGAAGTAATTCCTAACTCGTCCCGCCCCACCCCCCGTCACACGAAGGGACCTCCAGGTCCCCAATTCTAAGACACGAAGGTGACGTCCCGAGTGCCCAAGCTATGGACCAGCCCCTTAATTCTAAGACGTACGGACGTACGGTACGTCGTGTCGGTTTTATTTTTTTATTTTTATTACCCCCCCCCCGCGTGAAGACTCGCGAGCTGAGTCGACGGCCAAGAGGTCCTGTCTCGACGAAGGATCGGAATAACTACCCCGTCAATCAAAGTGAGTACTGTGTTGTGTAAGTCACAAGAGTGAAAGTCCTTAATTAGTGTAAGTTCGCTTCCTGTCACCCCCTTATCTAGAATTATAACCTCGTTCTCACCCACAATCCCACTCTTCAGTATCCAGGATGAATTCTTTAACATTTTTGATGGTTGAAGGAGTCTTTTTATGTGTATACATTTAGAACGGACATTAAAAACCCCTAAGTGTCTGTGGATAGGGGGTGGGGATCAAGTAGGTAACCTTGGTCTAATTCTAGAGGACCCTGATCTACTAAAACTTCGACATAAAAGACCATGAACTTTACATCAGACCCTTGGTATCCTTAGTCTTAGTGAACCTCAAGAACAATTTTCTTGACTAAGGATCCTCACGGTGTCTGGATGACAAAGTCTTAGAGACCCCTTACTCCACTCCTAAGATGTACAATAATTTTTAGGGGTGTACTGTGAAAACCTTTGATTGTAAACTCTTAGTTGCGAAACAGGGTTAAACTCTAGAAATATCAAAAACTTACGAAAGTAAACAACTTCTCAAACCCAAAGTAGACAAGTCAACAGTTGATATGATTTATTACACAAATCCCACTTAAGATTGATTTCTTATAAATGTACACATATCCATCTCCTTTTTGTCGAACAACCTACCACAGAGAAAGACACATGAGCCTTATACCTACTAGGAAAGAAGGGAACAGGAAGATAAAGAAGGAGTAACGGAAAGATATAAATTTATTCTAAGAAGGAGAAAGACTCAAGTCAAAGGGGTAGACTTTTTGTCCCACAACATTGATCCACTTGAAGTTCCGGACGAGACCACAAGTGACTGAGGTATAGTGGGAGATCAAGGGAACAGGAAAATTACTGTACTTGACGTACCCGTTGCCACAAACCTCTTATTAGGACAAAATAAAGACATCCATACTGCAACGTTATGGATCGTTGGTAAAAATGAGGTCGTTTTCATAAGAGTTTCTCAGTCTTAACTTTATTAGATATGATAGATGTGGGGGTTTTTTTCAAGCAGAGAGGAATTTTTGGAGTCTTTCCCGGCAGGCGCGCGTAGAGAATCCTCGTATTTTTACTGACACTTGGTTTTTCGGTCCCGCACCAGTGGGGCGGGTGACCCGGGTTCGTAGTGGTGGGGATCCCGGAGAAAGTTCGCGCGTCTAACCGACTTCCGTTCTTTCTCGGGGCGGGGACCAGAATACTGGGCGCGACTTTCGCGGCTCAGGACCGAAAACGTCGCAACAACAGCCACCAGTAGTCGCGAGGATAGTCCAAAGTCGCTCGGAAAAGGGACGACAGCGACGAGAACAGCGGCGGCGGACGAGAGGCCCTAGTACCACACGAAGGCGGAGCGGGGCCAAGGCCCGACACCCAAGGAAGAGAAGACGGAGCAGGACCCACTCAACAGCCCGGGAAGACGAATCAGGGACTAGGACCCGGGCCCCGAGGGTCAAGTCTCCGTCATTGGACTTTCTGACCAGGCCTCCCCTCCCCCAACTCTCCGACTTACTGTCTGTGACCCGCAACCGCGAACCGGGCTCCACTACTCGTCACTGGATCGCTTCCGGGCTGACTCCCTACCGCTCCCTGTTCCCGGGTACTCTTATTTTTTTCTCGTTCCCCACCCCCACCTGCGGCTCCCTCATCCATCCCTTCTCACTCCTCACCTCGTGACCCCCACCTTTCTCATTGAACCCCCGCTACGATTCCTCTCCACTCGCACCCTCCCGCCATGCACGCCTGAGACCCCACCGTGCCTGTTAATCTCAGGACCAGGATCCTAGTTCCTTCTCAATACTTCTACCACCCTTGGACACCCCGCCCTCTCCTTTGACTCCTCCCTTCCCCTGACGGACGCACCTCTTCGAACCCAATTCCCCCCCACCCCCTGTCTATCCCCCTCTAAGACTCCCCGTTATTCTCCGAACCACCCCGTCCTCAAATTGCGACACCTCCTCCCCACCAAGATCTCTCTCTTTAACCCCAAACCATGAACCTCACAACTACCCCTTCCCCCTCGATGCCACCGACCCCGTTAAAGGTCTGCTCTTTTGAAGCTACATGGATTAGAGACCTCTGATTTTCCCCACTTATGGTTGAAGCCACCCCTCACTTATAGACTGAACCTCCACGACTCCTGTATCAACAAATAAAAAAATTTTGGTCAAAATAATGAAGGAAGGTCGATCTGACTAATTTTTTTCCAGGGGTCTATAACTCCAAAACGCCCACCACATAGACTCAGAACACATGACGGTGAAATGCAAGTCTTCGAGGAAAAGAAGAGAGAGTGTGTTGACCGGACAATGGCGGACCAAAAGGCTCCTCCTCCTCCTCCCGTCCAGTAAAAGATTCCTAGCCCAAAAATGATCCAGGATTCTTACCGACCGACCGACGACCGCGACACTCGCGGGGCACGGGGTGGGGGTGGGGGGCCGGGCTTGCGAAATCCAGGGGCTCCGGAAATTTATGGACTTTCCACTTGAAACTGGTCTTAAAAGAAGGACAGGACTATTTAAGACTCGAACAATGATGGACTAAGAACGGCAAACACTGGATTATTTTCTGGTCTTCCCCGTCTGAGTCTACCCTTATCTCTTCTTTATCTATGTAATCCCCGACCCCTTCCCGTCACTCTCCGTGTGTCAAACATTAAGTGTAAAGTCATCTTCTTATTTCAGTTGTGCACCTTACCACCTAAGAGTGGGTTCTCCGTAAATCGTTACAGACCTCTGTAAAACCCAACAATAGTGACCTCTAACGAAAACCGTAGATCACCCTTCTCCCGTCACCACGCAGATTTGTAGGGTGTTCCGTGTCCTGTCGTGTGGGGGGGGGGCGGGGCGGGTTATTCCTTACTGGGTAGAGTCTTACAGTCCTCACGGTTTCCTACTCCTCAGACCGAGGTTTCGACACCGCAACCTTCCCCAGACCTAGCTGATCACTAAGAATTCCTAGAAACCCCCACCCCACCCCCCTTCAAGGACAGTCTACTTTTGATAAAGGTCTGACTTTAATTCTATAAACAGAAAAAGTGTGAGTAGGAGAGGAGTCATGCCACCTCAAAAGGTCTTCGATATCTTACACACTACTGTAGTGGTGAGAGTACCCAGACTGCACAAAATCAGGAAAAAAAATCAAAATTAAAGATCATGTCGTTCATTGTTACCTATATTCAGTGTATTTGTTTCGGGAAACTCCAGGAGTCACCTATTCTCTCATTTCCCCGGGACTACGGTCTTCCCTTAGATCGACACGTAAATCACGTCCTTTCGGAGATCGGGAAAACTTTCCCCGGTGCCTCGAAACGAGTTTACATTACACGTCGGAACTGAGGGGACACTTCGTGAATCCCTCCGGTTTACTGGGATACTCTCCTAACAAATGTCACTCTTCGTGGAATAGTCACTGATCTTGTGTAGACTGGTTCCGTAGACCATTAGTCATCAAGAGACGGTTAACCTAGTCGTGTTTGTTGTGAAAATAACAAGTCTCTTTCCCCCTTTTTAAGTAACAGAACAACCGAACGAACAGTAAAAAAAAGGAAAATTACTTTCGAAAAAACACACAAGAAAAATGTTTTCGTCATGAACGAGTAACGTCTTTTATTTGTCCTCTTTTCTTCGTGTAATTTTTTTTCGTAGTCGAGTAGACGATCAAACGGTAAATAACAAACCCTGATTGTAGGAGAACCTTCTAAAAGTTTGAGGACGCACACAAATTCTTAAATCGTTAAGAAGTCAAAGAACCACCTAAAACGTGGAATGGAAATATACAGTTTCACCTATGGTTATTATCAAAAAACCTTTCAGTTATTTCATAGACGACACTTTAAGTGTGACAAGACTCGTGACGTCTCCCAGGGTCCCTCCTCCTAAACAAGGACCTAAATACTGGAGTAGTTGACCATCACGTGACCAAAGTGAACCATTGAAATATTGAGAGAGGGTCGAGATGGTCCATCGAGAAATTTTTATCGACGAAATCTCATTCATATCTTTCCTTAAGAGTCTCGGACACATAACCGGAAAAAGTGTTTCTAATTTAATACGATCATAAATAACCTTACTTAACTGGACGGATCTCTTGCAGACTTCTTTTCGATGGATCTCCGCAATCTCTCATCACCTACTTTTTGAAAAGGATCGTAGTAACGAATACAAAGGGGACACTGTAATATCTAAAGTCTCAAGGCACCAATGACTAAGGGTATTGATCAGACTGAAGACCAAAAATATCCCACCTCCGATAAGACCCACCCCTTTTTGGACTATCTTTAAAGGGTTCACACACAAAGTGATCATCTCCTCAAAGAGGAAGGGTGTCAACAACTACCTTCGGTGATCCGTTTTCCCCAGCTATCTCGTTACCTCTTCTGCCAGTCCAAGGACGAGAGTCCCTCGAATGGAGAATCACCCTCTTCTGTCGGGGAGTCCAGTTCTTATCTCAATGTCTGACGTTATTCGTCCATTTCCGTTACTCCGTCCTACACTCCTTCTTCTCGCTCGTCGTCGGCCATCCTTCCCTCACCACCCCAATTGGGAGAAACTGTAAACACCAGTCTCCGGAAACAACAACCCACTGTAAACTCGTCTCTGAACTTCCTCCGGTCGGGTTCACTGAATAAACCTCCTTATCCTTAGTCAGAACAGAACAGGTTTACGGATCCAATAATCCGATCGGACAAAAGGTGGGAAAATAAGGGGGAGGGGGGTCGGACANTCAGAGACCTAAATCAGAGACTCACCTCTGACAGACGACATGACGATTGAAGGGTAACGGAGGGACCGTGTCCCGGACCCCCGTTCCCCAATTGAGTCATCCGAAAACAACTTCCAGAAACAACCACTCACGACCCCTCTGTAGCCACTTGATCTAATTCAACCAATGGAAAAAGAAGACATTTGGAATGTAACCCGAAACGTTCTTGAAATTCTAGTCACGATTCGACATGTTTATTGATATTTGGTTGACTAATTTTATATTAGGGTATATTATTACGACCATAGAATGGACAACAAGTGAGCGTTTCAACACAGAGAAAAAAGCTGGGTACCTAACATCGGACGGTCCGAGGAGACAGGGCCCCCTAAAGGTCTATTCTTACGACCTCACCCAACGATAAAGAGAGGTCGAGGTCCCATAGAAAGGTTGGGTCCCTGACTTGCGCAGAGGACGCAACCGTCCTAAGAAATGGCGATCCGGTGGTCCCTTCGGGGTAGAATGGATATAGGAAAGCGTATTTGGATTCGCCATCACTTCCAAGTGGACCCCTTGGTCTTGTAGGATCTACTCCTCTTATTTATTCCAAAAGTGTTTCTTGGTCAAAGAGAGAGAACCTCCACTAACTTTTTACTCTTTCATTCGTGACTCTAAAAAGACATCGGAATGGTGACTATTGAAACCAAAGTGGCAAAAGGACTTTAATAAGATCAAAATTATTTCTATGAGCTTTCCTGTCCGAATAATAAGCAGATAACCAGTAACCAATAGTGTAGACTATCCTAAATATCTATAAGTGTATAAAGGGCACTCACGTCGAAAGAAGGTGATATAGGAACTCACCTTAAACACTACTTCCTAATAAAGTGTCGTAATATCGACTTAAGTCACTAGGAACCACGTTCTTCTGACGAGAAGGAGGACATCACTACTTTCGTAAAGCTAGTATTAAAGTCTAATTTCACTAGTCTCTAGGGCAGTCGAGGTTTTCACATGAAATATTCATGAACAACCATAGGACGACACGTAACTTTTTCTTAAGACCTCCAGACGGGTTGTGGTGAGTCGTTATTCGTGAAAGGTAATCAACTTACCTTTAGAAAATAAAGGAATGGGTGAGAGACTGGAATTTTTTTATAAAGTATCGAACTTTAGATAAAAAAAAATTAAAATTCTCTAAATGGTCTTAGGTCTCATAGTCCTTGATGGTGCACCATTAACATGAATGTAATCCTTAACTCCTTGTCAACTAAACTGAACCAACTGAATTGTTTGGATACTCAACTTTTGTTTCACATTTATCTACGACATACGGATACAGGACTAAAAAAAAAAGCACAAAAACAAAAATTCTAGGAAACGAGTTGGAGTAAGACTTAACTATAGTCTCAAACTCCTGTTCTCAGGTAGTGAATTATGTTACTTTCATCTGTATGACTTTTAAACCCTTCTCTAGGGAAATCCACGACACAAAGAATTTTCCCTTTTTGTTTGAAAACAACCTTAGAGAATTGAACGTACCGTTTCCAGAGAATCGAGACTTCCCGAGAGCTCGAAAGCTTCTTACACAATCTCTTTATGTGACATGTTAAGAATCGTTCCAATTGAACGGGTCTCAGAGTGTTGGTCACAAATTTAACCTGACGGACTAAACTTAAGATCGAGAAGTCGAGGTCACTACCCAGAGAAATTAACAGAGTAATATGATAACGGAGAATCTATTAACAAAAAATAACCAAAACAAAATGGTGATAATACTACAAGGGTGGGGTGGGGGTATAACAAATGTTTACATATAAAAAGTTAGTGTGAAACCTAGCTTTTCTGAATCCTTTTGGATCGGTGAAAAACGACACACAGTACGAATCTCTGGTCTCAGGATTTTCTTGGATATTTACTAAAGAAACCTTTGTTCTCCTATAAACGTAAACCCTTTCAACTAAAACGGAGGGGTGGGGGTCGGGGAAACCTCTCATTTGAGTCCAGATATTAATGTGTGAGATCCTATATAAGTCGACACAAAAAATTACAGTATTCCGGAAAATCTGTTTTTACCAACCGATTAGATTTTAGACATCTTCCGTTACCGTGGGGTGAGGTCATGAGAACGGACCTTTTAGGGTACCTGTCTCCTCGGACCATCCGACGTCAGGTACCCCAGCGATTCTCAGTCTATGCTGACTTGCTGAAGTGAAATTACGTAACCTCTTCCTTTACCGTTGGGTGAGGTCACAAGAACGGACCTCTCAGGGTCTCTACCCCCTCGGACCACCCGACGGCAGATACCCCAGTGTGTCTCAACCTGCGCTGACTTCGTTGAATCATCAGATTTTAGTCTGTGAAGCTATCCTACGTTCACCGAACGACTTCTAAAAAAAATTGGTTTTACATTTACAAAGTTGATATTTGAAGACCCTTTTCGTAATAAGGATCGAACTTAGGTACAGTTTTACATAACGCTTTTTGGCTGTATCCCCAACTCCCCTCATAGGTCTTCTGACTACCCAACCCAAGTACTAAACCTTCTCCACTTCCGAATCTGAAGGACATTAATCTAATTCGACACAAGGTCCAGGACTAACGTAGCATAAAAGTGGACCTATATTAGTTAGTCATAAATAACTGTTAGATTAAATAAGTCGTGATGATCCCTACCACCCTCTATCTCCTTTCATTATATCAGAGGGGAAGAGACTGTGGACACTACCTACTGTAAGTATTTTTTCTGTGTGAGGATCCCCGACACGTATCTATTCTAGTAGACGGATTCCCTCTTATAATCTTAAGTTTACTCATCGTCTCTGGAATAGTTTTCGCTTAGAACTTAGATAAGCACATATAGTAAGTAAGTGCCAGAAACCATGAAAAAATAATCGATTGTTAAATAAACGACATATAATATTAAATGGGACCGTATAGTCAAACAACGTTTCAATGTCAACTTTTGACAACAAAACCTCGAATGTCATTATCTCCTCTGTCCTAAATGTCCGTATTTGATTGACTTATTAAGTCCCATCATATTTTATATACCTTCACACCGTTATACGTGATACTGACGGGGAACTCCCGACAATGTCAGTCCTTTAGAAATTCCTCTCTTACCACCGACTTTTTACCTGTCGGATAGTCGGACCCAAGAAATAACATTTGTTGTCTTTAATTTAGTAGTTAAAAATTCGTCTTTTCCTTAAAGAATTTTCCTATAACCCTGTACACGTATGGGAATCTGGGACGTCAAAGTAAGGATTTGTATATGGGGCATCTGTGTGTTGTGTGTGGACACAAGTAACTACGCAGGTAAACATTATCTTGGTTTGACCTTTGAGAACGGTTACAGGTGTTCGTCATCGTATCTGTACGTCACCTCATGACTGGATTACGTCCTTCCGACATACATCTATGTCTTAATCTTTACTGTTTGGCGCTAATACGAGTTGTGGTACCCACTTAGAGTTTTCTGTATCACAACGTACTTTCTTCGGTCTATGTTTTCTCTCGTATCACTTACTAAAGTAAATGTAGTCCAACTTGTTGTCCGTTTTCATTTGACACGACAAACAATCTTCAGTCCAACAACCGACGGGAACCTTCCCTTAACCATTGACCTTCCCCCTTCACTCCCTTGAAAGCTCCCTCGTGAATCTTACAAGACGCAGGACCGTGTTCACCCAAGTCAAACACTTTTACGAAGTTCGACGTATGAATTACGTGAACTTTAGGGAAGACATACATACGAAATATGTGAAAAGACATACATACAATGTGTAGTGTGTAATTTTTTTTTTTAGAGTGCAACCTTCTTTCCATGTCACCTAATGAGTCTTAAATTCGGTTCAAATCACAAGTTTGAGTACGGTGACTCGACGTGACGGCGGCGGTTCGTAATTCGTCGTTGAACGGGACGACCGACCGGGGACGGTGTAAAAGTCGACAATGTCACCCGCCCCGTCCCCCCACCATAGCCGGTCTTTAACAAAAGTTTTTTTCCCGCCCCCACAACATCTAAAACCCTGTCGGTCTTTATCACTTTAGGGGAGGGTCCATTTGTTCAGATAAAGTCTATAATCCTTGCCATCTTCGGACCCTGTCTCCAACTGATCTCACGCCGTCTTCGGACCCTGTCTCCAACTGATCTCGCGCCGCTTACCCAGGTCACCTTGTTCAAGTCGGCCTAACTTCCCACACAAGACCCTTGTACCGGAACTTTCTTCAACTTCCTTATCCCACCCTGTTCTAATTTCCAATGAAACTTTCAGTCCGTCTCCTTAATTTAAGATCCTACCCATAAAACCTCGGGCATTTTCCAAACCTTGTTCTGTCATAGGACTCTCCTTCTCTACAAATTCCTGGTAAGTAGACTGTTGTGGAGATCCCCGACGATCCTCCGTAGACATCATTCAATCCCCACACAACCACCTCAACCTCATCTTTAATTTCCGTCTCTAACCTAAAGTCTCCCTTAACCTTCCTTTTTTTTTAGTTCTGAGTTGTTTCTCTTACTTCCTCCTCGGTCAAGGGTTTTATAAAACTCGGACTCACTGACATGTCCCACGACGGAAAGGAAAGTTCGGTCACTCCGACTCTTCCCCCCTTACTCAAACCACTACCTGTCCCTTCGGACCACACGACGTCAGGTACCCCAACGTTTCTCAGCCTGTGTTGACTCGTTGACTGTAGTTTTGATTGTAGTTTTATCGGATGGGTGGATGGGTTCCCGGGTCGTGTAAGACAGGAGACTGAAGTGTTGGGTCGAGGGACCCTCTTGACACGAAAGTCTCCAGAAGAAGATGGGGGTCGACGGGTCCCCGGTGAAAATGAGTTACGGACAGTGGAGTTTGAGCTGTCTAGGTTTTGTAGGTAGTGGTTTTTTTTTTTTTTTTAGGTAGTGGTTGAGGACCTCGAACGAGACTGAGCTACCTGCATGTCTACCTGACTGCAGGTAGCTCAGTCACTACGGTAGGTTGGTAGAGTAGGAGACAGCAAAACTACAACTACATCACCGTTTATGTCTGTTGACGGAAACGGAAGACAAGGTCTCTCGGCTCAGGAGGTGGGAACTATGACTAGGAAACTATGACTCACGAAAAAGTGTGCCAAAACAAACGATGAGATTATAGAAACCTTTCTTTTACTAATTGTGCACCGTCCGAAAAAACCAACAAAGACTACCAAAACTTACAAAACCAAAAAAAAAATTACTCAAATAAGTCTTAGTTGTTTCTTAAAAAAAAATTAACATAAAAACCGACACGACCCAGAAAACACGAAACACACCCGAAACGTTACTCACCCCCGATGAGAGATCAACGAACCCGAAGAGTAACACCACCGTAGAGACCAACGTCTCGTGGCAAGGATCCCGAGCGTCCGAAGTCATTGACACCGTGTGCCCGAATCACCAGGGCGTCGTACACCCTAGAAAGGTCTGGTCCCTAGTTTGGGTACAGGGGACGTGACCGTCCGTCTAAGAATCGGTGACGTGGGGATCCCTTCAGAACTTATGAAACTTATGTTCCTCTTATACAATTTTACCCCCTGAAATTTGTCTGGTTCTCTTACACAAGGTCGACTAGTCTTAAGCCTCGACGTCAAGAGTTGTGGTGACGTCCCATCGGAACCTAGTCACTACCATCGAGGTAAGGTCTAACAAGACTCTTTTCTTACCGACATTTTGGATGAATCCGGAGTGTCCAGAAAACCTCGGTCATCGGTCATGTAAATCCGTAACAGTCACTGGTGCTCGAATCTGTATAGTCTAAGTCCGAACCGCTCCGTCGAACCAGAGGTCTCGTACTGCGCCCGAAACACATGTCGAACTTTCGACAACGACTCCGTGCGGAAGAACCATAAGGAAAGCCCTGAACTAAGAGATATCAGATCTCGCACAGGGGTGAACATCCCCTGCGACCGTACGAACCCATAGTAAGTTCCGACATGTCGATAGAGTTGTCCTTTGTCACGTGGGGAACCACTCTGTCACTTCTTTTAGGGATCTACCACCAGGTAGCAAATACGACGACCACACAAAAGACCGTATAGCACAAAACTCAGGAACCCGAGAAGTTACATTATCCACTACAGGGGGTAAATTGGATGACATCTTCTAGTCTCAGTTCCATCGACTTTTAGGGGTTTCGAAAAGACAGGGACTTTCCAAAGAGACGATTTTTTTGTCCATCGTCCAACTCTCACCTCCTTCCCTGAAACTCAGGTGCAGTTTTCTACTTAATCCGAAAGATTAGCTAACCCAAAATTTTACTTTGACTTTACTACTTGCAACACAAATATTTTTAATTGAAAAACGAACACCTAGATTGCTGGAAACGTTATGAGAAGGAAACTAGTGCACTATGCGTACGAATCTGGACCGGGTGTAAAAATGTAGTCTTATTTTCCCAAACGGTTCTGAAGAGTCACAGTATCCAGTACATCAAACTGTCCTAAATTTCGTGGTTCTAGCGCCTTTAGTCTCGATAGTAATAAAAATATCTCTTCCAACGTGGTCGACCAAACTCTTTTGTGGTGAAGGTGTAAAGGGGCAGTGGAGTAAATGGATTTTTTTTTGTTTTCAGAATTATTCATTATTAACGGATTTTGATCGTTCCGTGTCTCACACCTTTACTAACAATCCAACTTGAAATCCCCACTTATCTCGAATTAAAATATATACAAAAACATCAGGTTAAATTTTTAGAATAACAAAAATTAGATCCGTGACAGAGCAGAATACGTAACCTTGAATTAAACTGTCTAAGTAGTTTTCGGTGAACGGAAATACGTTTTACCGTCTACTTAAAGTGTTATGCGATACTCTGGTGTCTGTTCGTATTACATTCACGAAAATAAAAAGAAACCCAAAATATCATCCTTAAATTAACATAAGAGAAAAAAATTAGGAAACGTAAGTAAATATGTTTAAATTAAAGTACAATTGATTGTGGTACATGTAAAACACTTCGATAAAATAAATCGTACATGTAAACTTGTATAACATAATTCAAAACCTCACTTAAAAAAATAAATCCTTACTTATAAAATTAAGTAGTCAAGAAACCTCCGAAAAACCTCAACCAATTCCCTGTCACTAGACTTCTGATACCACAAAGTCAAGATTGATGAAGATATTAAAAAATTGTACTTGATTGTAGTTTCGAAAAAATTTATCGAGCGATAATTTCAGAGGAAACCCACCTCCACCCAAATAGGAGAGTTAGGAAAAACGGAATAAAGAAAACCAACTCTAGGACGGACGAATGTCGGACTATATAAAAAAAATTCAGTTATCGACTTGAAGTCTGACCAAAAGGAAAACAAAAATCTGTATACACTTAAACAGGTCTTCCTGACCACACATCAATTTCTTAGCCTTTGGGCAGTCGTATCTGCCCTGTCCTACCGATCACCCCACACTACAGCTGAAGTATCACCGTGAATGCCACCTTTACGAACAAGAGTAACGACGCACAAACCCTGATTCGGGGTCTACAGAAAAAGAGAATCTTTTGACATTGGTAAAGTCTGAAACCACGACGTTGGATGTTGCCTTCGCAAACACCCCTACTGGTTTTACCAGGATTTTATCGTCACGTCAAACCCAGGCCAAAAAGGACCTAACACTTAAAATGTTTTCTCCGTAGTAGATGTAGATGAATGAATCAGCTGTCGTAGAGTAAAAGGATGCTGTGAATACTATTGCGTTGTAAAGGACTACGCTTCCTTTTTCCATTGGAATTCTCGACCTAACGCAAACACAAGAGACGAAAAGTAATTATTACTTGTTACACTTATTAAATTTCCGGTACGAATACGTACAGACAGAGGGATTAACCTTACCTTTACAGGACAGAAACCTAAAAGAACGTGTCGTATCATAAACTGTGTCCCTCCTACAAACTACAGTAACGAACTGCGAAACGACACATGACACATCATGAGAATTCATACAACGGTCGTCGTAGAGTGAATTCGGAATTGTCGTTGAGACCCTTCATCTACAGTAGAGTCGAAACGTCCGGACTACTCTAATCTATAGAAAGGGTTTCCAGTGTGTCCGACCATTCACCATTCGACCACAAACTTGGTTTCAGACAACTTGAATACACAGACACCGTGTATTGATGATAATAAATGAAGTAAGTTATCACCCGTCAGTTATTCACAACTTACTTACACTTTTAGGAAATGACTATTGATAAAATTTACCCATGTTCAAATTATTGGACTCTGGTCGTCTTTTTGAAGTAGAAGCTTAGAACAATTGGCAAATATATATCCTAAAACTGACATTTCATTTTTTGTATTCCCTTTTTTCAACAAATTTTTTTTCCATTCTACTGACTTCAGTTGTAAACGACGATAAAACTCTGTTAAAATCCAGTTTTACTTGAACCCTTCCGTAACCCTTAATCCGGTAAGACCATTGAGGTCTTATGACCTCAACCCATCGGAAAGGGAAGAGGTCCCCTAGAAGGGTTGGGTCCCTAGCTTGGGTCCAGAGGACGCAACGTCCGTATAAGAAATGGTCGACTCGGTGGTCCCTTCGGGTTCTCATGACCTCACCCATCGAATAGAGAAGAGGTAACCTAGAAGGACTGGGTCCTTAGCTTGACACCAGAGGACGTAACGTCCACCTAAGAAATGGTTGACTCGATGGTCCTTTCGACGAGACCATTGAATGATCTTCACTTTACACATAATTTTATAAAACTTCCGTACCTATTACCTCTAAAGTCAGAACAATCCTTATATTAAGGGAGGAAAGAAAGGGAAGGTTACTCCAACCCTATAATTGTGCCACAAGGATCATCGAATCGTAAAGAGTGTCTATCATAAAGTAGGACTGGGGTCTTTGTGTTCATTTACCCGAAGTCAACGGACCAGACTCCCTACTCATTAAGTAAACCTAAATACCTCATAGTTTTCTAATATAAAAATTTCTGGGTCTTCACTTACTCGAGTACATTTTGTACCCGTCATAATAATTGACTCTGAGTCTTTAGTTTAGGATCACCAAACAAAACAAAACAAAACAAAAATGACTAGAGAATCAAACTCTCCTATTGACTTCGTTCAAACAATAACCTATAGAACATATAAATCGAAAGACGACATACAACAGAAAGTCTTGATCCTAATCCTAAACGGGGATTGAAAGTTCCTCGAATTCTTGATCAACCTCTCTTTTCACTCACTTCAAGAAAAGGGTTCATATGTGCCTTTTTAACCTTTCGTAACTCTAGACACACCAAAACAATACCAAACACAAAAACCCCACCTCCCAAGTATTTAGAAAAGACTGTTACACTCCTTTCGAGATCTGAGAAAGAGTTCCACGTCTCACTCGAAATGGATACCATATATCAGGGACTCGGGTAGTCACCTACGGACACCTGTTCTCCCGGACTACTGTTCGTCTCCTGCAGTACGTAACCTCCTCACTCTTTCGAACCATATCTCCTCCTCCCGAACTCGACTTTGAAGCGGATTACCATCTAAAAATCATTCGCCTCTTAAAACTCGTCTCATAAAGGTCGTCCCCCTTCGTGTCATACACGTCATCACTAACCTCTCGACGGGTCAATTTTATCTCCGACATGTAGCATCTTCCTTTTAGTACAACCGGTCCACGTTACTCAGATTTAATTATCCCCCGAAACCTTCGGTTCCTTGACGAAAATCGAACTACCCCATCCGTGACCCCTTGGTAAAATCTAAAAATTCGTCCTCTTACTACATTGTTTTGATTCTCTGTCATCAAATATTTCTTACAAGACGTCCTAATTAGCCCTTCACTCCTCTGATGTCCGTCTCTATTGTCGAATTCTCTGACAATATCTTGAGTTGCCTACTACATTATTCATGGATCTGGTTCCACCCCACCGTCATTTTCGACGACGATTCAGCGAAGTCAGCACAGACTGGGACACGCTGGGGTATCTGTCGTCGGGTGGTCCGAGGGGGCAGGGAGCCTAAGAGGTCCGTTCTTGTGACCTCACCCAACGGTAAAGGCAGAGGTTACGTACTTTCACTTTCACTTGAGCGAGTCAGGACAGGCTGAGAATCACTGGGGTACCTGACGTCGGGTGGTCCGAGGAGGCAGGCACCCTAAAAGGTCCGTTCTTATGACCTCACCCCACGGTGCGGGAGGAGGTCCCTAGAAAGGTCGGGTCCTTAGTCTGCGTCCAGAGGGAGTAACGTCCACCTAAGACATGGCAGATTCGGTGGTACATATACATACCGACTCAGGGAAGTGAATTAGCCGATAAGGGGTTATGTTTTACATAAACCACAATTTATTTACTTTTTAAAATTTTTTAATGTCACATCTTTATCTTTTCATGTCCTTTATTGTCTTGGTGTGTATTTGGGTAATGGATCTTGATTACGACAAAAAAGGTATAAACGGAGTAACAAAATAAAGTTCTTTATTTTTTGGAATGGTCCATGAGATCTCCAAAGGAAACATGGGTGAGGAGTCTCGGTAAAAGGAAGGACGGAGGGTTCTTCCCTGGTGAGAAGCCTCAATCCTCACATCGGAAGAACAGATATACAAATACAAACTGATTATATATACAGTTATATACAAGTCTGTGTTATGTAGTAAAATTTTTACTGTCAAAATAGTACATTGAGGCCACAGATACTGAACAAAAACGTGAGTAAACAAAAAACTCCAGACAGATACATGTCGGTCAAGTCTGTAGACAAGTGAATCAATTGTCACTTTTTACCAAAACCTCCTTTGACAAGACCAAGTAACCAAATTTAAAAAAAGGGAAACCGTAAAGTGATATCCGTAATATTATTGACGTGTCTTTCCGCCATTGAATAACCAAAGCATAAGACTCTACAAGGATTTTACCTCATCAGAGATTTAAGACAGGTCCTTCTCCAAAGTTTTTGAGTAAAATCAATGAAAGTGAATGAAACCCTAACATCGTGTTTTTATTAGGAACTAATAGGGTAGAGAGAACAAACAAAACAGCGATTCAGGACAACGGAGACGGAATCAATACACAAAAGTTAAACGGAGAGACGAGAGAAGAACCCGACGGGACCACCTAGTCATACCATTACTTCGGCGGACGGTCACGCCCTCTACACCCAAGTTAGGGACCCAGCCCTTCTAGGGGACCTCCTCCTTTACCGTTGGGTCAGGTCTTAAGAACGGACCCTTTAGGGTATCTGTCTTCCTTGACCGCCCGATGTGAGGTACCTCAGTGTTTCTCAGTCGGTACTGTCTCGTGCGTGAGTACGAGAGAAGAATGACGGGGAGTGAGAGAACCAAATCCGTTGGGGAGGAGTAGAGGGGACGAAAAAATATGAAAATAAATAAATAAATAAAAACACGACCTAGAAACAACGACAGTGCGAAAAGAGATGAACACCACTGGTCAACGAAGAGAGATCAACACCACACGCCCGAAGAGTAACTCCACCGAAGAACAACACCTCGTACCTGGTATCCTGCGTGCCCGCAGTCATCAACATGGTGCACCCGAGACCTCGTGTCCGAGCTAACGAGACGCCGTATACCTTGGAAGGGTCTAGTCCCTCGGTCAGGTACAGACGACGTAACCGTCCGCCCAAGAAATGGTGACTCGGTGGTCCCCTCGGGAGTAGAAAGGGGAATTGGTTCAGTAATCGGATGATTGATCAAATGGAGAATTTACTGAAACGAATTTTTCAAAAGACGAGACGGACTGGAGATGTCAAAACGACAGAAGGAATTTACTGTGCAAACAATAAAGGTCGAAATTTTTGACTTTGACTGGAAGATAACGATTGTTTTGTTACGGGTTGGACAGGAATCCAGTATCTTGTACGACGTTTCACACTGGTGGACGTTGAATAGAAAGGAAGGATTAGGGGTAGTGGGGAAAGGAGAATTGGGAAACAAAAGTCGGTGTCACTTAAACAGCCAGGGACTTGTCCGGAACAGACAACAGTGAAGTCCTCACCCCACCCCGTCCGTATGTCTTTTCCACTTTCAGATACATAAATATACTAGTGAAAGGAGGATGGAAGAACCTTTATCGACAACAATTTAGAATAGAATGTCCTCAAAAATGACAATTATTAGCACACCGTGAGTTCTAAGGTAACTTACTGTAGAAATCTACGTTATCAAACAGTTGGAATCTTTTTTCACTACAACAGGTCGTGATAACCCTACAAGTACATGTTCGCAAACAGGTCTTACCGTGTCACTCGTGTTGTCCACTCTGCAAAGACATGAACCCAGGACTGAATTCTACTCTCATATGGTTCTTCGAAATCAACTTCGTAGTAGACTTCGTAAATATACCATTCTGAATGTCGAAGTAACGTGACATTTCAAAAATATTTATTGCCGTTAGGAATAAGACCATCTCGAACGTGAAACTCCAAAGACTACCTGTACACCGCCTTACTAAAAGACTTTATGGGATGGACACCACGAGAGGCACCTATTTTGGATTAGAACCAACCTTGTTTAGGAGTTTATCGTAAACTAGGAGTCAAAGATTCGAAAACTTCTAGGGTCTGTTTTCGACTCTTTAACCTAAAGACACAAGATTAGAACTGAAAATATTTAACTAAACCATTGAAAATGTACTGAAATAACCTTTAAGTAATTAAAGAGTCAGTGGTCAAGACCTTTTGCTGGTTGTGAAGGATTCTTCAACTTTACGGATACTAAACGACATCCCCGGTGTGTCTATTTTCCAAGTAAACATAAATTTAGGAAGTCACTAAAAATTTGACAAAAAAATCAATTTTTGTGAAAAAAAAAATTGCATCCCCACTTGACAAAAGTTTGAATTTAGAGACTAAAAGTAAAGTCTTCGTCCACTATTAAACCCTCCCTTATTTCCCATATTTTTCTACTCACACACCGGTGTACACTCATCTATTTCGTAAACATACACAGACCTCGGGTAGACGACACAGTATTGAAAAATTTCTAACAGACGTACACTTCGTCGTCAAACTCCTGGAGGCGGAGTAAATCAAATTTTATGATTATTGTGAAAGTTCTGTAAGGAATAGGGCTTATATTAGGAAAACCTGAAGACAAAACTCTTTATACAACGAGAAGGGACTGGAATACTCAATTTGTCAAATAAAACAGGAACATACAAAATCTCAAAAACACACTATTTCTATTTTCACATTGGTGACGGTACGGGTAGCAAGGGTGGTGCCGCGGTAGAGGTTGTTTTGGTCACCAGCCTAGGATAAGTCAACATTTATCGTTACCATGGACAGAAGACCGATGGTACCCCGACGTCGACTTGCAATGAGTACTATTCCATATCAACGGACAAAAATAACTATGTAAGAAAAGACATAGAGGAAAGGTTACATCACCCAGGTCGGAAGTCGGGTTCTCACCACATTATCTGACTACCTCAAAATTTATGACTAGACTACAACAGAACATCTCAACACTGATTAAACTCAATTATGTTGGTATTTCTCAATTACAACGACAGTTTCCTCACAGAACCGGTCGTCCTTTGGATAATCAAATTCCCTGAAACCCCACATCTAAGAAAAGGACAGTGGTCCAGTGTTATACTCGTCAAAAAATAAAATAACATAAAATAAATAAATAAAAATGAATAAAAAGAGACACGACCCAGAAGTAACGAAACCCACCCGAAAGAGATCAACGCCACTCACCCCCGATGAGTAGTAATGACACGTGTCCGAAGAGTAACACCACCGAAGAGACAACACGTCGTGCCCGAGATCCGTATACCCCGAGTCACCAACACCGCGTGCCCGAATAAACGAGGTACCGTACACCCTAGAAGGACCTGGTCCCTACCTTGGACTCAGGGGACGTAACCGTCCGTCTAAGAATAAGTGACGTGGTGCTCCCTTCAGGTTCGTCAACTAGAAACAAAGTCAATCAAATTTTTATGTCGAGGAAGTGTGAAAATACACTCCCGAAGGGACCACCGAGTCTACCATTTTTTTAGACGGACGTCACGTCCTCTGGGACCAAACTAGGGACCCAGTCCTTCTAGGGGACCTCTTCCCTTATCGTTGGGTGAGGTCATAAGAACGGATCTCTTAAGACACCAGTCTGGTACCCCAAGGTTTCTCAGCCTGTGTTGACTCACTGATTGTGACATTTGAACCTTCTCACGTCGACAAAGAGGTCGACAAACTACTAAACTTACCATATATCTCTTTCCTCACGGATTGTCGTGAAGACGAACGTTTCGAGATAACCAGGATGTCTCCCGCAAGACCGTTTGGCTAGGGTAAAGGTCACAGAACCCTGAATTTGTTCGATCTGTCTACCGAGAACACGAGGTATTTTTTACAGAAAAGTAAACCGAGTAACAAACTCCTTCGAAGGGAGAACAGAAGGGGAAAAAAAAAAAATTTCAGACGACTCAATGTCGAACTCCCCGAACATGGTCGAAACTTTCATTCTGTAGTATGTAAATTTATAGGTCCTCTGTTTTCCTCAAAAACAAGAGGTACTTGAACTAGAATAACCTTATATTCCAAAACGATATCTAAAAATACCAATTAGATACGGAAAGAGGGGAGGAGAAGGGGATTTCCAACGAAGTCAAAAATTATAGTTAGGGTTGTGTTGGTTACGATGACCGTCGACGGTTGGAGTTTGACGAGACGAGTCCAACTCGTCGTCGTTGTAGTTCATAGAACTGAAACAGAAACGACACCACTCATTGACCAAGTACTTCTTAATCCTAGTAAGAGAGTCTTTGTGTAGACTTTCAGGAACACACTTACCCACACATACAAATACACAACTCCCCCTATTAATAGAGATAAAAGGTAAAGTTGTGATCAATTAATATGTCACATCAGGTGACTAAGGACAATTAGGGCGTCCCAGTGAAGGTACAAGACACCTGACCCGAATAAGAGGAGAAGACGACAATATATCTGGAATCCCATCCTCATTCTTAATTGGGTATATTTCTTTTTTAGATTAGACAGGTTTATCTATATACATTATTATTTCAGATAAATATTTTCTGTTTCATGAAAGGTATCAAAAAAAGGTAATAACCAATCTTTGAAGAGGACAAATAGAGAATATTATAAATCCGAAAAAGTCCCAATATAATGACCAGTTTCATAGGCACTATTACTATCGATTGCGAATGACTCATGAGTGACACAGGTTCCGAGACGTACATGATGCAGTCCTATCAAATATTACCACCGTAGGTCCACAAGAAACAAGTACCAGGATAGTTTCCGACCTACCTGGGATTTGTCTTCAAAAGCACGTACAAGATGAAGATCGATCGTATTTAATTAGTAACCCCTGGAAATAAAGGTGGAAGAGTCTTCGTCAACAATAGGGGTATTAAAAAACTTCCCACATACACACACACGTACACGCACGTGTCCAATACTGTTTAACCTTACTCCTCCTCCCCGATCGATGGGTACTCCCTTGGACAATTGGGTGGTTGTCAATTATATATTCACCGATTTTTGTCAACACGAAAATTTAGTCTAATGAGTATAGACCCCTACCCCTTTATCGAAGTTGTAGACTATATACACCAATCCATACAGAAACAAAGAACAGATTTGAACCATAAAACTCATATTTCGGAAAAAGGAGATACCTTTTATTCGCCTCATTAACTACTAATATAAAATCTTTCCAAATATTTTTAGAAGAAAAAGGTTATACATTTATTAAAGAGGTAATGTCATGTGTATACTGGTCACTTGACGATAATTCTTACATATCAATTCGAACAGTAAAAGTCACACCATCTCGTTCGAAGGGTTCAATAGAGTATCTCTAATATAACATCAGTTATTTTTGCTTCTTTCGTTCTAAAATCTAAGTGAGGGAAAACTCACTAACTCGAACTAGAAAGATCGACTCCATCTTAGGATTTCCCTTGTACCAAAAAAGACTGAGAGTACCCCTTTATACATTACGAATTAAGGTCTTCTGAAAAGATTTTACACCAACTTTTATCACTGTAAAATTGGGACGATGTCCGTGAAACTTTTCAGATCTTTATGGATGTCACAGTGGTCTCAAGTCACCCCGGGTAGAGTGGAAGTTAGGATAGTACTGTCAACGAACAGTCCTATTAACTTAAGTCACATATATATCCTACGAAAAATATGACAAGTACTCCAAGATTACCGTTCATATGACCCCACCAAACGGTAAGCGAGGAGGTCATATAGTGTAAAACAGTCTTGAGAGGATACTGGGTAGACAGAACCTACCGGAATGTGCCGTTTCGAGCATCGAACTCAATGCGTTCGGTGAGCGGTACTGTTCCGTACACCCCAAAAAAAAAAGGGGGTAACCTTTTCTGGACTACGACCCTTTCTAACTCCCGTTTTCCTTTTCTCCCACAGTCTCCTACTCTACCGACCTACCGTAGTGGTAAGGTCACCTGTACTTGAACCCCTTGAGGTCCTCCACCACTCCCTGTCCCTCCGGACTGTACGACGTCAGGTGTCCTAGCGCTTCTCAACCTGTGCTGACCGCTGATTCGTTGTTGTGTCCTACGATACCACCCTATGTTTCTTCTTCCGGACACAAGAATTCTACGGGTATTAGATAGCCAGTTCCACACACGCACGTACGTGAGTCAACGTAGGTTGAAAACACTGGGGTACCTGACATCGGGTGGTCAGAGGAGACAGGTACCTTAAAAGGTCCGTTCTCTTGACCTCGTTCAACGACAAAGGAAGAGGTCCCCTAGAAGGACTGAGTCCCTAGCTCGGACGTAGAGGACGCAGTCGTCCGTCTAAGAAATGGTGACTCGGTGACCCCTTCAGGGGTTCACTATTTCTATTGTCACATGTCTATTGGTGGCGAAAATACCTTCCGGAACTTACGAGACGACCGAAAACCTAAAAAAACACCTTTTCATCTGACACGACATCCTCCACGTAAGTTTCACCCTACTCACAATCTGGTCTCCTTTCATGTTTCACGATACCCTCATTTCCTCCCGAAGGGTCCACTAAGTCACCATTTCTTAGACGGACGATAACGTCCTCTGTGTTCTCAGGGTCCAAGCTAGGGACTAGTCCTTCCAGGGAACCTCTTCCCTTACCGACGAAGGTTATAAGAACGAATCTCTCAAGGTACCTGTCCTTAGACCGCTCGATGTCAGGTACCCGAGTGTTTCTCAGTCTGTACTGACTCGCGGGGTTGTGTTGTTACCTTCATATCTCCTTGCTCGGCAATTAAGACCGACCTCCTCTCAGTCCTCCCAAAATGTCTTCTCCACCGTAATTTCGACCTGTAAGTTCTTACCCGGTCTACACATGTATACCTCATATTCCCCTTATTCACTTTTTCATGTCTTATAGGGACCTATTTCCTTGTGTTAGTTCTGGTCCACCTTTTACTCCGTACCTTGTACAAATCACTTAGTATTCAAACCTTCTCACAAACCCTGTTTAACACCTCTCGGAACTTACCGCTTGGTTCCTCTCTACCCCACCGCAACAGTTCTGAAGACACACGAAAGAGGACTTCAAGAGAATCAGACGGGGGAACAAAAGTAAGGGATGGCTAAGACCGGAGGTAATGGTGAATGGAGGATAGATCAAAGTCTGGTGGAGGATTGATCGGGGGGGGAAGAGGAGGGGAGGGGATTACATGAAGCCGTAGTCGACTTAGAAGAACTTCGAGTCGAGAAAGAGTCTTTGGACGTCATCAAGACAAAACTGTTGTTCTTTTGTAGATTTAAGGTACGGACCCCATCAAGTTTGGAGGAGAGGGGCGACACGTTTCATTGGACGTATAGGTCGAAATACAACGGAAGAAAGGGAACAGCACTTCGAGTACGAAGGCAGTGGGACAAGGGACACGTGTAGGTCACACCATCCTCTCACCGGCTCCTTGGTCGTGAGTCCGAGGTGTCGGTCTGAGGGACCCCAGTTTAGGGTCGATTGAGATCGGAACGCCTTCAACGAGTTGTGGGAGATACCTAGTCAATAGGGTAGAGTTTTACCCCACAACATTAAGAAGGTACTTCGGAGGACCCATTTCAAAATCCTTGTCACGAATTTCAAAAGTCCACGGTCACACGAACACTACTACGAGTAAAGACTGAAGAAATAAGTCCGAGAAGGGAAGAACTTGTGAACAAACACGAAGAAACGATTAACTTAGGATGGGGTAAGTCTACCGGGTAGGGATTGGAAGACAACGGAAACGAGGAAGGGATCAACCTTAAGGAAAGGAAAATAAGTATTAAATAGTGAAAGAAAAAACATCATACCAATAAATAAAAATAAACAGAAGAGACCGTCTAACATTTGTGTTACCCCCGTCCTAGGTTTACACAGGTAAAACGACCGAGGGACCTTGTGAATCTACACAATGGAACATGTATGATTCGCTACTTCATTAACCTTCCTAGGAGACTAGTCGAATTACGAAGTCTTTCTTTTATCGTAACCTCCTTTTTGTCTCGACCTATCCGTCTTTCCGTCCCTCGGGACACTTCTCCGACAACACTAGATCCGGTCTCCACTATTCCCGAACCTTTCACTGTCTTTCTAGTCTTGCCTTCCTCACTTAACGACTCACAGACCCTTGGTCCACTCGCGTAGTAGAGACCAGGGTTTCGACCTTTGTTTTTACTTCTCCATTTTCCCATAGTCAGTGTAAAACTCAGAGAACTGAATAAACGTTAAACACGAGGACCCGGTCCAGATTAGGTACCAACCTAGAAGACCCATTATCATAATCTAACGAGAGGAAGGTATCTACAATTGACACAGACATTTGTCGACACTACGTAACTGATTGACCTACGAAAAAAAGTGTGTCTTTTTACTTTTGGCTAAGATAGACTTCCTCCACTTACAGTCGTACTAAAACCAATTACCGAGACCATTCGTTTTGTAACCGGACCCTCCACCCCTCCTCATATCCAAAGTGACTTTCTTATGTTTGGTATGAATAGAACAATGGTTTATTGTTCCATTAAATTACTGTTCACGGAATAAATTACCTTGTCTTCTAAGATACAATTTTAACCCGAAACTGGTATTGAATCTTGACCAAAATAGAAAACGTTATAGAACATAAAAGTTTCGTATCATTCATTATCAATTTCTTACACTGACCCAAAATCTGACAACCTTGTAGGTTTCTCTATCCCTTGGATCAATCACTAGAATTCTTACCGAAAAACACCCGTCTGGGACATGGGACTCGAGAGGGCATAAAGTGTCTTTTAAGGAGTCCTAACAGAAGGGGGAGGAGGGAAAAATTTTTTATAACTGTCCTATTCTTCAATGATTGTAAAAAAAAGGAAATTTCAAATGTCGTAAAGTTTATGGTTAGAGTCGATGACCCTACGAGGGGACCCTTCAAGAATATACACGTTGTTTCTCGTCTGGCAAAGGCACAGACCTCGTAAAGTCTATTTATGGAAACTAGATTCCCAAGTCGGAAAGTCACACTGTCTTCCTTTCATAAGATGACCATTCTTAGTTCGTTCAAAATAATTATTAAATACGAGTATCCAACTGACGATCCACCGAAAAGAAAACTCAACATCTTTAAATTCGGGACCTTATCTCTTTATCCTTAAGTGGAGAGCTGAGAATATCGGGACTCTTTCACCACACTGATATAATCGATTAGTAAAACGAGTTTAATTCACACAAAACATTAGAGTTTTAGTAAACGTCGTTTCAAGAATTCCGATTTTTGACTATCCAGGAAATTCACTCGAAATGTATGAAACCGGTGGAGTCGTTTCTCAACTGAGTAACCTTTTCTGAGACTACGACCCTCCCTAACCCCCGTCCTCCTCTTCCCCTGCCGTCTCCTACTCTACCGACCTACCGTAGTGGCTGAGCTGCCTGTACTCAAACTCACTTGAGGCCCTCAACCACTACCAGTCCCTTTGGACCACACGACGCTAAGTACCCCAACGTTTCTCAGTCTGTGCTGACTCGCTGACTTGACTTGTATTCTGCGTCTGTGAGGAGGTACCCAACAGTAAACACCCTTCCTACCGTGACCCCTCGTCGCCAAAAACTCGTAGAACTGACAGAAGAACCCCGGTAGAAGAGTGACCTTTGTAAAAGTATGAGCTTAATTTCGTCAAACCAGAGTAATTCTGTTTTCTAACGCCATCCTTTCAGAGTCTACACCGGATACAAAACCGGTCGATCTTACTAGACCTCTCAAAATTTTCGTACACGGTCATACTTACTCCGAGAAACTTCCAGATGTGTCCCGATTACCACCATAAATTGTCTAAAAATCACTTTCGAAACACTTGCCGAGTAATGTGACACAAATATGCTAATAGTTTCTACGTAAACCGTAATGCTCTAATTTTAGACGTACTTCTCCCTTTTCATGTATTTTAAGGAATTAACTGAGTAGAAAATTTGGGCTAATGTATTTTACCTACTAAACACCTAGTGTCGAGACGGTTCGTCTCGGTGTGGTCAGTAGGTGTAGGAAAAGTTGTTACTTAAGTCACCAAATCTTTCTTTACACCTTCGACGTAGACTTTCACGTATACGATACTCGACGAGTCGCCAAAACGTCATCACGACTTGTGGATCGGCCGGAACCAATCCGGTCTTATTTAATCCGAGAACTGCGATGGTAAGAACACTAATCTCCCCAACTAGTGTTAATTTTGTATCAGGGTTCTTAAGTACAAGGGGAACCAGTCTAAAACGAACACGCGAGTCAGTGAGTCAGCACAGACCGAGAGACGCTGGGGCACTTGACATCGGGTGGTCCGAGGAGACAGGCACCCTAAAAGGGACGATCTTATGTCCTCACCCAATGGTAAAGGAAGAGTTAATAAAACTAGGAAAGTAGCAAAATGAAAACTCAGAAATAGTTAGAGGAGGGGATGTAATAATGGAAGTTCAAAATTCAGGTCTAAACACAACTTGAAGTCTAATAAACGTCACACGTCAGTCGAGTTCGGACAATTAGATCAGTCGATTTTATGTCTACTCGACATAAAAAAGAGAATAAAAGGCGAAACCAAAAGTATATGTATCTTAATTTTTATAGTGGGTTTCCTCATATGTTGTAAATCATGACTATGACTTACACATTAGATGAACACCTCGATCCAAGAACTGACCATTATGAACTGACACATCCTCCTCATTCCATTCTCACAACTACCTAAAATGACTTAATCTGACGAGAGATCTTTACCTTTTCTATCGGGGACACTCGGGACTGACCTAACTATTTAACCACTTGTGTGAGTTTAATCAGTCTCCAGAGTCAAAGAACTGAAATCGTCGGTGATCTTCGCAAAGGAATTTCAACTCTTAGACGTCCGAAAAAAAACCATTTCCGAGTCTGTCACAAAGTCGAAACCTCCGGTATACCAGAGACAGTGTTGACAACTCGAGACGACAACACCGCACTTTTTCGGTGTCCGTCATTTGTTCACTTGTACCGACTAAAGGTCATTTTGAACGGAACACCTATGGTCTTTGAACTTAAAGTACATTAAGTGTACTTAGTATTTTAGTAGAAGAAAACGAAAACAGGGGGGGGAGTTAGTAAAATTTTACAAGTTTTCCGTAAAAAATCGGAAACCCGGTCTAAACCAAGTGTCCGATATCACACCGAGAAGACTAGGGCACTACTTTGGAAGGACTAGACGGTCAAAGGGATTTCTGTAGTGAGACGGTGCTTCTCAGATTTGACCGATACATCTTTAGACCGATCTAACCGAGGGAAGTAAAGACTATTTCATTATGAGGATAAAACCTTTCGTGAACCTTATATATTTGTTTCTTTATGTCTGTGTACATACACAAAATGTATTTACTCATATGTACGTATAGATAGATTGTGTACGTTTGTATGTACTTACTTTCCTGTTTTTTCAAACTCCTAAAACTAAGATCTTGTTAGGTATTAAATACATCGAAATAGTATTTTTATCTGGACAGGATTAATGAATTTCAACTAGAAAATTCTCGTAAAAGACTGAAAAATTACTTGTAGAAAATGAAAACCTTGTAGTAAAGAAAAAATAATATGAGTAAGAAACAATGTGTGAAAAAGAGTGGATGTCGGGTTCTCACAAGCGACCTACTACTGTGGTAAGATTATGGTTAATATCAACCACGACCAGAAAGTCCGAACTAATAGCAATATCACTAACGAATGGATTAACCGTCTTCTTTTTCAATACGACCTATAGTCTGAGACATTGTGATTAGATGTACTATTATTTTCGTTCATGTTTAAGGTTGTACGTTATGACAAGTTGAATTCCATATATATCAAATGTCACGACTAGAATTTTGTCCACCATAACCCCCTAAAGTTTGAGTTTATCAATTTTTTGTGGGGATTTTACTATTTGATATTTGATTAGTGTACTAAAACCGAAAAGGTTGATTCCTTAAATTTTGTAAAAATATCGTGGAGGGGGGGGGTTTACACGTTTTAGCGTACCTAATATCTAAGACAAAATGTAACAGAACTTAATTATAAAGCAACAACAGTGAACTCTGTAAGACTAATCTTTATGTGTCAAATCCTTTTTCTCGAATTGGGGGAGGGGTGGGAGCACACATCAGTTTAACTCTGTTGTGTAAGATACCACCTAAACATGAACGAGTAAAACGTAAAGAATCACTAAAACAAACGTCCAATTGAATCGACGAAACCGTAACGACGTATAAACTGATACTCTCTATACGGTCATCTACACTTGTCCCAGACTATCATAATACAAGAATCGTTACGTACGAAAAGATTACGGAAAACTCATGTGAACATGAATTATACCGACATCACTGTTTTCTATGCCTTCGAAAATTTTAAAATCTTATCCACAATTAGAATTGGCAACTCAGGAAAGAAATTTTTTTTTCGTTGACTCATTAAGTCGGAAAATTTACCATTCTATTTTCTGATAAGGTGGACCCGTAAAGTTAGGTAAAAGATCTACGAAATCTCTATTAACGATCCGTCACGGTTAAACCCTACAATCAAGAAACATGGGTATTTAACCGGGGATGAGTGTCACGATTATAATTACAGTGATCTAAATACATCTAAAGAGAAATCAGAAACTCAGAGGCACAACCACCATCAAACAAAATAAGAAAGGAAAAGGAATTTCTTCTTTACGGTCATACAGGATCTAATTCTTGAACCTGGATTGCGTTTTCAGAACCAGAGGAGAAACAACTGCTTTTTCGACAAGAAGGAAAGGTCGAACGTAACTACCGATGTAAATGATTACACCGAAAGCATGAATTTATCAAGTCACGATTAGTTTCGAATGCAATAATAACAAGTAATGCCATCGTAGTAATTAAGTGCATGAAAAACAATTCAAAACACGAGACCCCTCTCCGTGGTTTGAGGTAAAGTGGACGTGGTGGATTACAGATCTCGGGGAGAGATCTTTCGATGAACCTCGACGAAACGGTCGAATTCCGTGAAAAATTTCCGATTTATATTTAGACTAAAAAATTTTTTTAGAAATAAATTTATTACAAAATCACATTCTAACAATGGGAATATCCTTACCTGTTACGAAGGTTCTCATACTCGGAATCTATAAAGAGTTCTCAGTTTCGTCGAAAAAATTTTTTATTTTTAACCTTCGTGTTCGTTCACCGTGACCGAATTACGACAATTACAAAGATCTTCAAAGATGGAACTCTAATATATGGACTAAGTATAATTTTATGGAGATTAATCGTGACAAAATATCTCTTAGACTGAATTAACTGATAAAAGCATAAAATGTACCCGGTCAAATATACGATAATGAGTGTGATAATAAGCATATCGGTACACAAGAAACATGGAAAACATCAAAACAAAATGACCCAAATGTAGAACTACCAGATTGTGAGATAAACCAAAGACCCACAAAGAGTACCCAATCGTAAACATACTTCTTAGACCAGGTACATTTACGAAAAGTACAAAAAAAGGAGTTTACAAATTTGGTGATCAACTACATACCATAAAGAGAAGCCAATAAACTGACAGGTGAACGAGTTGTATAACGAAGATTTTGTTTGTTATTTCTAAGAAAATAAAGAATTCCTTTAAACGAGTGTAAAGAAAGGACAACCGATTTCAGATCTAAAACATATGATATATTACCGTTAAAGAAGGTTTTCCTTTTTGAAGTTTTTACGGATCTTGATTTAATAAAGGTCTTACAAGACACATAATGACAGACCCTCTCACCACACACACACACACCCACACACCCACACCCCCACACCCCCACACACACACACCCCCCACACACACATCCAGGAATGACTACAACCTCACCGATGTCTCATTTTTAGTCCAGCCCCTACTCTACACATACCCTACATACACACACACATTCGAGGGGTCAACTTAGATTACACATCGGTCAATCCTTTGGTTACTAAATCTTATAAAATGACATTTTCGTTGTCTCATAGAGACATATGAAAAGAGTTGTGGATTTAACTCCGACTATAAATTATAGACATGTAACGTCGGTGTGTTTGGTTCGATAACTAGGTTCGGTTTTGTCCTAACATACATTAGAAAGAGAGTCTAGTGGAATTTTACGTACTTTGAAGGTTAAAAATCTACTGAAGGGTCAGACGGAATCACACAGTGTGTGTTGGTAAATCGTTGGACCGACCGAAAGGAGACCTAATGGGTCAATTCGGACACTGACGGTCAATTAGTAGTGTCGAGAATGGAGATGATCGATGATACACGGAAACCAGTTCGATGAGTTGACCCCAGAGAGTCAAAAAAGTAGACCCCCAACTCCCAAAAGTTCAGAACAATGAACATAAAGAACTCACTTTAAAAAGTAAAGTCACTTCTTTTTATATGTAGACTCATAAAAATCTTCTTTGGACTATTCGATGAACAATCCCTATTTTTTGTATAAAAGTAGTTCACATTTTGTATGGTAGACTTCATAACGTAAAAAAATCCTCCTTAAGAATTTTCTTAGTTCTATAAAAATCCTAATATCGTAAAAATAAAGACAAATAAATTCATCTATTATAATGTAACAGAATCCGAGTAGAAAGAGGATGAATAGAGGACTAAAAAATAGGACGACGACGATTCAGTGAAGTCAGCACAGACTGAGACACGTTGGGGTATCTGTCGTCGGGTGGTCCGAGGGGGCAGAGACCCTAAGAGGTCCGTTCTTGTGACCTCACCCAACGGTAAAGGAAGAGGTCACGTACTTTCACTTTTCACTTTCCCTTCAGCGAGTCAGCATAGGCTGAGAATCGCTGGGGTACCTGACGTCGGATGTTCCGAGGAGGCAGGTACCCTAAAAGGTCCGTTCTCATGACCTCACCCCACGGTAACGGAAAAGGCTAGAAAATAGGATCATGGATTAAAAGACGTAGTTATTAATAGTATAAAAACTTTGATCATATCTCACTCATCGAAGTTCATAGAAAAGTCTAGGCACATTATTTGAAGTTCGTCAAACTGACATCTAGATTTTCCATACACTATTTACAGTGTATTTTTACACGGAGAATTAAGACTAAGAAGATTTCTCTTTAAATTGAGTAACCAAAATTTCTCCACAAACAAAAGATAAAATAATATTTACATGTAGAACTGAAAAGTTGGGAGAGGGACTTTTCACATAGACTGTTTAAAGACTTGATTGTATTTTAACTTCTAATTGTCGTAAAAATTTTAGAGGTACTTGTAAAAGGGACTCTAAAGTTACCGGTACTTTAAAATGAAGATTTTAAGAAGTGACGAAGACACTAATAATTTGAGAAGGTGAATAGGTAAGAGGTCTTTATAAAAGTCATACCAGAGTTCACATGTAATCCGTCTATCTCGTCCAGTCTTACTGAATGTCTTCCAAAAAGTTCAACACTAAAATAATTTTAAAGACAAATGGTTTTATAGAAATGTAATGGACTTCTTAAAAACGTCCAACTTAAGTATTTTAGTTCAATAATATTTAATTGTGAAGTGTATGATTAACTCTCGTAAAATCCATTTACTGTCGTAGATCTTTTTAGAAACATAATCACCTTAACGGAAAAACTAGATTCTTATAAACAGAATGTACTTTCGGAATAACCGTCATAAATAATCAGCAAAGTCAGCAAAGTTTAACCCAGTTTATGGGTTAAACCCTTTCTCTCCTGAAACTTAAACAAAGGTCTTACTCTTTAATTAGATGATTACTTAAAAAATTTTTGGTTCAATATATTTTAGGTTCCGTATTATGAAATATCATGTACAGCGGGTCGACAAATATACGACCGACCATTAAACCCTTTAACTTCCCCTCCTGAGTGACCCACTAGAATTGTGGTATTTAGGTGTTTTCAGTGTAGACCGTTAGAGTCGATAGGACTAACAATTGTTTTGGTTCTTCGTTCACTTTTTCTAGTAACTCGACCGTCGGTTTCGACTACAGTGTTTCAGGTATTTGAGATCCTGACGTATAACGAGGGTCAACAACGAGGTCTCTGATCACTTTCCGACCGTGTAAAGGATGTACTTTTATGTCTAAACGGAACGTCGATAAGTAAGAAAACCCGTGTCAACATTATTCGTATTAATAGACTAAATAGTTAGGGACCATTTAACGTTCGCTCCTCCTCTTAATCCCGTCCTTCTCCGTTTCTTTACCTTTTATCTTCAACACCAAGTCGTATGATCGACGAAGGATAGAGACGTTTGTATGGTGGCAGATGCGACAAGGAAAGAAGACCTCAGAGTCATCGAAAGGAAGACCAGTCACGAAGATCTTAACCTAAAGAGGACGGAGGGTCCTCCGTAGAAGTTGGACATTTTTTGAGTACCGAAAAAGGAACTAGCACATTGGTGAATTCAGGGAGCGTGGGACTTCTATAGGAAAGAACTGGGTCACAGGGGGAAGACAGATGGAAAAAAAACAGGGAGATTTGAAGAGTATTGTTTATGACACAAGGGTAGGGTTCAAGAACTAGAGGGTTGGTTAGTGAAGGGTGAGTGAGAATTTGGACGTTGTTATACTGAGGATCGGGGGTGGGAGACATAACGAAGTTGGTCACCCGTAAAGAGTCCGTAGAGATTATTAACTGTGATAAGAGAGTACTATTACCTTTGAAAGAAAGGAACCGAAGACTCCGTGGTAAAAGATGGATGGAAAGGATGAAAAGGAATGAGGAAATAAGAAGTTTCCCAAAACAGGGACTGGGAGAATAAAATAGACGGGAACGACTCTTTATGGAGACAGGGACCAAACTGGATAGTGAATTCATGTAGTTGGTGAACCAATTCTGCGTCCATAGTCTTCGAACTTACAGAGGGAGAAGGTGTTTAGGGAGAAATGGGAGAGGATTATGTGTCTAAAATTTTTAATTTTTTGATTGGGAGTGTTTTTATGTATGTATGTTTTGACTTTACGTATAATAAGGAGACATAAGGAATAGTGGTACTTACCGTGGTCGTAGATGGATTAGTGGTTTCGTACCTTAACCTTCGGTAAGATAATAGAGGACGGTGTGACGGATGCAGGTAAACCAGTTAAGACAGAAGAGTAACCTAGAGATATCAGATAGGGAAGATGTAGACGTGTAATGACTCAAGTCCTAACTTAGTAACCAGTAGATTGAAGATCGTCATCTCAACGAAGGATTGTTATGGAGGTCGGAAGGTAGAGGGTATTGAAGACTTTGTTTATAGGACGAATTTTAAGACGTTTTTTTTACAAAAAAAGATAGTCATATTCCGGTCTGATGGATCTCGTATGTTACGGAAACATTCGACCAGGATTGTAGGACAAAGGTGGAGAAAAGGTTCTCATAAAGAATTAGGTAACAAAATCGATACGGTCGGGTGAATGTAAAATGGGTTTCGGGACACAAAACAATGGTAGGTATCCAGGTATAAAAACAGATACGATAAAAGATATGGACCTTACGGGAAGTGGGCAATGTACGTGTCGATTAAGAATGAGTAAGAATTATAGAGTCGAGATCACAGTGGAAAAAGTTTGACACAGAACCGATTGTTCCGACTCATTTAAGCTACTGTGAAACACACAAGGGACGGGGACAATATCGTGTAAAACTTTAACATTGGTGACTAAGAGAACAGACTGAGGATACGGTCTGACTTCAGAACTCCGATTGTCAATAAATTAGGCCCGGCCAACTATGGAAAGGAATGATGATTCACTGGCGCATAACGAGACGTAACTCAGAAGATAGACGAAACATATCAACCAATAAACCGAGTAAAGTAATAACGAAGGGTCAGACGCCCCGTGGACCGTGATACGAAGAAGTTGAAGTATTGCCAAACGAAGACTTTCGAGTGTCGAACTAGTAGTTCCTTTCCGATTTATATAAATAGGTAATAGAAGGTAAATTCTTTAGACCCTTCATCCACTAACAAAATACAGAAAGAAGGTTTTACTGACGTAAACACCCTCCCTCCGCCATGAATTTGCAAAACCAATAAACCTTTTAGTGAAAGCACCCTGTAGAGTAGACGACCATTACTCACGGTCACTAAACAACAGACCCACACTTTTTGCTTACACACACAACCCTTCTTGACAGTAAAATTGAATTTCACATGTGTAATCTTTACAACAGTGACAAAAACAAGAGTTAACAGGAAAGAGGTGTAGATCGAGTTCTGACGTCACGTCTACTGCTGTTGAAGGAACACGGGTATCGCCACCCTCGTCGGAACCGTCCTCACGAATAAGATCACAACGACCGAATGAAATAACCAGAGTTCGCGGTAGTACGACCTATACTCGTTAAAATCTTTGGACGAAAGACTAACTAACATATTTTTATGTACGTGTATTGTTCTAAAAGAAGGAAAAGTCAAAACTTTATAAAACACTTCCATCGTTTTGAAATTCAGAATTTAGTCAGGGTCGTATAACTCTAGTAAGAAATAATCATTTTTGACATTTATCTTGTCGAATTTTAACTTTTTCGCAGCACAATTGACCAGGACTTCTGTTTAAACAACTTTTCTTGTACCCACACGTCACAAAGTTCCAGATAGAATTCTTCGGAACCGGTTTAAACCTAAGATTGGATTCTACGGACTTTGAATCATTGCACCGGTAATACCTCCAACTTACACATCAACAGAGAAGTACCTTAATTATTTATAACAAAGTGATGGCCACAAGACAAAAGTCACATATTCTTGATAGGACTAAATTTGAGTAGTGAAACGTATATCAATTAATTTATTTACAACTACACCGTATTTACAGGTAGTATACGAATTTGAACCAAAAGTCAACTTACAGGAGTCCTCATAGTCGTAAAATACACTGAAAACGACTGAAGAAACTTCGACTTCAGTCATAGAATCCGAACACTAAAAGGGGATCCATATTTTGTCTGGGTCCTCTGGTGTTGTCTCGAATTTGACCGAAGTCTTAATTCTCGAAAAAATTTTTTTACAAAGAAAAAGTGGTCATATCTGACTTTTCTAAGTTTATACAAACTGGTGAATGGAAAAAAAAAAAAATTTCACAAAAAGAGAAGGAACCTACGGGTTAATCGTGACTTTCTATCTTTATAAGATACTTGATTAACCCTCTCTAACACAACACAAAGAGATGGAGTAGAACAACTAGGGACCTCGTAATTTTAGATAAATCACAACAGTAGTCTGACCATGAATACTTTACATTCGATTGTCGTTAGAGTTTTCCGTCCGTCACTCCGTATCGTTGATCCGAGAATCAAAAAGGTTCTGTAGGGGACACCCCGTCTCGTATCTACCCTCACATCTCTCTTCGACAACCGCAATTTTACTCGGTCTCTTAGTCGGGGATAGCTTCGTACGAGGTACAATCTTCACGTCGTGTCTATGACTTACATATCTGTTCATTTTTCCTTCGAACTCTTAAAGTGTAACTTCACTAATAAAATAATTAAGTAAGATGCATATAGAACTGAACAAGTCTTAAAAATATTGAGTGATTAGTCATAAAACCGTGAGTCGATAGTCAGAGTTTCGAAAGTCATTTTATGCCATTTAGGAAAATTATTTTCGATAACAGTAACGACTTTAAGTATAATATATAAGTCTTGCCATCGTTGAAAAATACGTACTGTTTTTACGTTCTCCTCTTTTTCTATCTCATTTTTTCGTTCAATAACAAGCTAGTATTTAGTGTGGTTTATGGTGTAAACAATACATGTACTCTAAATATTTCCTGGAATTTCTGATAAATGAGATATGGGGTATTAAAAATGTCTTCACGGAAGTGACTCCAATATATAGATCACCTGTTGTTTTCGTAATAATGGTAAAAATAAATTTTCTTAGGGTTACTTTAGATTAGTGAGTTATCATTTTGACCAAATTTGAACTTTGATACTCTAATCGTAACCTGTGAAACTCAAAGACATGATTAATGAAGGTCATTTACTATATACTGTGGTTGAAACGAATTTATAAAAACTTCCATTACAATCGAAAAACTTACGGAGGATAAAACTAGACAAACGATAAAAGTTTCGGATTTTAGAGGAACCTACCCTAGTGTTTGTACCCTCCTTTTCTCTTCCCTCATTTGTGAACAACTGGAAGACTACACATAGTCTATAAAATCTTTATATTAACAAAAATTAGGAGTCTATGGAATATTACATCCATAATAGAGGGAAAATATCTACTCCTTTCACTTCGAGTCAAATTTGATGAACTGGTTCCAGGGAATCGATCACGAACTTCCTCAGTTCTAAATTTGAGTCAAGACAGAGTTAGGTCTCGAGTCTTAGATATGACGTGCACGTGTGTCGGAAGGACCACCAGGTCACCACAGGTGACCTAAGACGAAAATAAGGTCCGGTGACGAGTCGTTTTTTATTATATTGGACTATCAATTGATTACGAACATACTTTTTGTAATATAACGTAAAAGAACTAGTATTTAAGAAAAATTGAACTTAAAATAATGAGTAAGTCTTAAAAATATAAAAGTGCTGTCAATACCGTTCCATCCTTCCCTTACCCCTTTATGTGTCCACCACCAAAATAAGAAAAAAGGACACCACGATAATCTGTTAAGTCGTATTTCAGAAGGGTATTATCCGTTCGTGTTAAGAAAAAAAAAATTAAAATAATAATAAAAAAAATTAAAAATAAAAATGAAATAAAATGAAATATTTTGACATAACCAAAACGGATTCGTGTTAAGAAACAAAGTCTGAGAAAGGACAACAGGGGAATTGCCAAAAACATGACTCCTTAATCCACACTTATTTCTACTTCACTGTCACTCTATGTCCTCCTAACCAATTAACCTTTACAATTATAAACCCACCTATATCATTTTTATCTACCCTATTACGAGATTTTCTGATTGGATACATGTGTAAGTTTTACGAACAAAGAACAAACGAACAAAGACGAATTAACGTAAGGAATGATTAAAGGAAAGGAACGAAAGACAGAGAAAAGACTGTCGACTTCTTACAAGACGACTGAGACTGGAGTTGAAAGAATAAGGACAACGTCACCCACACCGGAACCCGAAGGAATATTAACAACAGAAATAGAGAATATACTAACCTTCTTCCTTTTCAGCATGACCAATAGTTAGACACATTAGTTAATTTAGATCATCCAAGAAAATAAAAATAAAAAACCGATACTCTTCAATACAGAAGGTAACCGATTTTCGGTCCTTTACGACACGTTAACAAACCCTATACGTCTAATTGGAGTCACTCAAACGATTGATTGAACCCGTACTCATCGTGAGAATCCTGGTTAAAACAAAAAATAAAAAGATAAAAAACAAGGAAACATTTTCACATTAACTTTCTTTTTAACACCGAATGTCATAGAAAAAATCATTTATTATTAAAATTCGGAGACTGAGGTTAATACTTTCGTAACGATAACTTCCCATTAAAATATACAACGTCAATGAACATAAAACGGAGAAACTGTAATAAACGTTTTAGTTTCGACAACCTCTTAAACTGAACGAAGTCTTTTATTTAAGTTCTTGTATTACCTTAAGTAAAAGTAACCACCGTTTGTATTTTAAACCAAACAGTAGTCTGAATCAAAAGGGTTCTAATAAATTTAGAACTAAAAAGACGATCAATCTTTCTTTCCTTACAAAAGGGTTATAACATAAATTATCGTTTTCAGACCGACAAAAGAATTAATGTTAATCACCGATGAGATAAAATTGTTCCTGCAGAAAAAAAAGGATGATCTCAAACCTTATATAACTGATAGAGTCTGAACGGTAAATACGACTTCCAACTTCATTCTACATGTTGGGAAAAAAAAAAAATTTCCACAAGTATGGTTCAAAAAAACGGTATGACGTGTTGTGTTGTGCGCCCTAGAATCAAGAAGGTGGTGCGTAACTTGGGAACTGGAGACGTCACCTTCACGTCCCAGAATTGGTGACCTGGCGGTCCCTTAAGGGACCAAAAAAAAAAAAAAAAAAAAATCTCAATACTTAATTTTTAAAAAAAAGGAGTACCTCGGAATGGAACAAGTCTTTCAATGAAGTAGGAGGCGATTTTTTCTTGTTCTGCTTCGAAGTAAAACACACGGCAGACGTGAGAACAGGGGACATACTTATTCAAGATTAACTATTTAAAAATTACACAACCAAAGAAAAAGAATGTTGTCGTTCACGATTGAGATCTTTGATCACCCGGGACTTCATAGTAGTCAGTTTACCGACGGACCGGTTTCGACCTGGTCCTTATAAGATATTTAAACAACTAGAACTATTGTCTGAACATAGGGACATCCCTGGAGACTACCGAGACCGACGATCTCAGTCTATGATCTCCGGAAAGGAGGGTCACAGACGAACTAACCGGTCCGATAACTTAGTGGGACACTAAACCTTCGTGTCACGACATAGAGAGATCACACGTCGAAACGTGTGCACACTAAGCACACTAAGGGTACTTCTGTCTACGACTAAAATAGTTCGATAAAAGAGAGTACATTGATTTTTTGTTCGTAGAAGGTTTCTAGACAGAAGCGAAATTTTTGAAAGAACCTAATTTTTTAATCCGAATTTGGAATTTATTTCAAAGAATAATTTAGGTTCCTATTCTAGGGGTAGATGGAGAGTCGTGTCACGTCTACGAGAGGTGACACAACGACGGTAATTCACTACGGTCTTGAGGCGGTTATTAGCCCTGACCTTTGAAAGTAAATTTTTTTTTTAAGTACTTGTAGAAAGAAATGATAGAAATGTACACGTGGAGTTTCCGTATATAAGGTTTGACCTCATCTTTCAGTCTTACGAGTTGATGTGAAGGGAATCTTGAAAGATCAAGACTGAGCGTCTGAACTCGAGAGGAGCTAAAACGATTCATATATTTCTTACAAAAGAAAATTTTACAAAAAAACATACACACTTTTGTTAACTAATCGACAATGAATCAGTCTCACTACCGTGGTATTTCTTGTCACCGAAGCAAAGTTATTTATAAAAATTCTACTAACAGATTTTCGGTCCAATAAATTTAGTCGAACACTGGAACGGTCCATATACCCAACCTTTTAAGTCTATGTAAATCTTCATACCCAAGTAAATTTTCAAAAGATGGACAACTCATCCTCTGATTGTAATTAAGAAGTTTCTCATAGTACCAAAATAGAATCTATTAATCGTTTGTACAAATTAAGAACTCTTAATTCTAATTAATTTTATATTTTAATAGTCTACCAATCTTGTTTTTGACGAAGTTAAGGTCATTTTATGTCCTTCGGGGTTTAGATACTTGACTCACTCGAGTCAAGTAAAAACAATCATGTTGTCACCTAGTCTATCACCCCGAAACTTGAGTACTTATATTTCTTAATAAAAGTGGACTCGAAGAAACCTTCTTGACTACGAACGACGATGGATTTCAAAACCTATATAGTTATATCACTTGATTAATTATGGATGTTTTATTTCGTATGACACCGTGAGGACAAAGTAGACTATACACACTTAAAATCTAGCCACCTAATTTTATGTTATTTCTAGTAAGTTAGATATAATGATACCCATTGAAGTAAAAATAAGGTACAAGAGTCATAAATCTCCAACCTAACCAAACATATTGACTCAAGGAGTTTAAAAACAGAGAACTTAACAGTTATCCTGAATGTATTAGAGTATCCAGACGTTTAAATGTATCCCGTCAGTAATTCCGTAATCTTGGAAATTACATCTGTAGAGTTTATACCCCTGAATATACCAGTACTTTTAAGGTTCTTCTATAACTTTTATTTTATATTTTTAGTTTAAATTCTCGAAGTATCATTAACATGAAAATTATACATATAGACAGACGAAGCTATTTGATAAGTGACAACTTTAACCAAGGTAAGACTCGTTCTATTTGTGGAGTCCCTATACTGTCCCCGTCTTCTCCTCGATAGGTAAAAGACTTTTAAGGAAAACTTAAGGACTATTAGGTCAGATTACGAGTTTACAATATACTGACCTAATTTACCGCGTGTAAGGAAAAATGAATTCTCTGTAAAAACCACCCTCTTCCTTAACTTGAATCGTAGAGAGGTATCAAGACTTATTGCCCCAAAGTAAAAGACTAACAATTCACAAATTACCCGAAATTAAGTCAGTTTTTTTATCGGAATGGAACGTAAACACCCTGACCCCCGCCCCAGCAGACAGAAGAGAGTCGACTTATATAAAGTATTGAAACGTGGAGTGTTTTGGAGACTTTCTTCGTGAAATATCTATCGTTCATCTCACAAAGGTATATACAACGGTAGATTTTTCAGTTACACCTCCAGGTAGAGAAAATTCAAGTCACACATATGACAATTCACGATCTTGTCGGAAATCTTAATGTTCCTTTACAAAACGAAAGAGAAACGACAATGACAGAAAAATGACATAAAACTACCGTCACATTTAAACTCAGGGAGATAAAGTTCTCTCACACTTGTCCTTCTTAGAACCGTAGGTTAAGTAAAAATCATCCTTTTACGTCGATATCAAAATAACTCGTTAATGTCAGGACACATGAAATATGTGTGTAAAGTAAGTGAATTAGGAGTGTCGTCGAGAGACTCCAACTCACGATAGTAAGGGTCAAAGGTCTCTCTTGACTCCAAACTCGACAAATTGTTTTCAGGGTGTTTCTCATTCACTACTTTGACTGTAAACTTGGGTCAAGACAGACGGAAGTTTCTGGTACGAGAAGTGGTGGTACGTAGAACCGAAGATTCTTTCTTATCTAATTTTTCTTTGTATGGAATGTAATTTACCAATGTCTTTAGACTGAGGATATCAGAAGACAGGACGTACTTCAGTGGGATATTTACAAGAAGTCATAAGAATTTTATTGAAATCAAGTCGGGTCAACTTCGCTCGCACTTGCACCACCGTCACACGCAACACTTTCTAGTTTGGTTCCGGTCAAACACGACGTGGAGCAATCTCTAGAATTCGGGACTTACAGTGACAAAAAGTCTCATCGGAGTAGATCAATAAGACTAGTGCATAGTAATAGTAAGACAGGAGTTTAACAAGACGTGGTACTTAGTAAGACTAGCACGTAATCACACAAATTCTCTGATTTACCTAGACAGAGGAGTGAAATGGATTTAATTACAGTAGGGATGGGGGGTCGGTAGGGAATTGAAATTCACGTCACATCGGTACTGTGAACCGTCAGGAACGACCCACCAAGACTCGGGGTCATACGTCAAGGAGGGTGATAGATCTCGGAAAGACTCTCCCGTAACTTTGTACACATAGTGGTACCCATTTTATTCTTGGTCATGTTCAAACTATGTACTTCGTTCCGTGAGTTTCGACCACGAGACCCTGTTGGGTCTTCCTACCCCACCTCTCCCTCCACCCCCCCCCACAAGTCCTACCCCCTTGTGTACATATGGGCACCGACTAAGTACAGCTACATACCGTTTTTGGTCGTGTTATAACATTAATCGGAGGTTAATTTATTTAAAAAAATTTCTTTAGGAGTAAGTGTAAACAACAACCAACGAGTCAGTACAGGTCAAGGAACATTGGGGTACCTGACATCGGACGGTCCACGGAGACAGGTACCCTAAAAGGTCCATTCTTATGACCTCACCCAACGGTAAAGGAAGAGGTCCCCTAGAAGGACTAGTCCCTAGCTTGGGTACAGAAGACGTAACGTTCGTACAAGAAATGACGACCCGGTGGCCCCTTCGGGAATAAGTGGAGGAATAAAAGGTCGGTATCACACGTTGAGAAGGAGAGGGTGGAATAGACGAGAGGACATGAGGGAGGAGAGGTCGGTATGACCGGGAGAACGATGAAGAGTCTCTGAGAGTCCCACAGAAGGGAAGTTCCGGGAACACAAACGAGGTGGAAGACGGACCTTTCTAGGGGATCGATCGGAGTGCCAAGTAGGAGATCAGGGTAAATCCAGAGAAGTTTACAGTGGATCAGTCCCTTCGTAAGGAACTGGTGAGATATTCAGGTCACAAGGGGGATGTGGTGAAGGGTAGGGGAAATCAGATGAAGTGAATGTAATGAAGGTGGGCAATGGTAAACTGTACGATAAATAAAATGAACGATTAGACATAAAGTACATACGAAGGGTGATCTTCCATTTGAAGTACTTTCGTCCTTAGACGTTACAAATGATCCGACAAGGTCAGAGATCACGGACTGTGTGCCAAGTGTGACTTATTTATAAACGACTACCTATTCACCAGTAAAAAACATCATTATTGATTTGTGAATGATTGAGGAATTACGGACAAAATGAGTTTAGATTCTACGACAGCCAACATTCTATTTATGAGCAATTTGACACTCTCCGGATGACAAAAGTTTTTACACTTTTTTTACATGTAGAATCTCAAGTATACGTAGTCCGTGACACCTCTCATGATGACGTAATATTGTGGATGGTAATTAGGTGACTTACGTAGACCCTAAGTCTCGGTTCGGCATGCGTACGATGGTAATGTTGAAGGGAAGTCATACTGTATGACGAAGAACACAGTAGAAGTTAAGGTTTTTGTTCAGACCGCCGATACTAAAAGGTAAAATTTCGTCTGTCATAAATTATAAGTACAAAGGAAGAAAAATTTACGATGTATCGTATCGTACCGTCCATATAGTCTTTTCTTAAACGTAGGAACGAGAACTGTGTGTTGTCCCACTATTCATTGAACCTGTTCAGTAAGTTGGAGAGATTCGAATCCAAAGAGGTAAACATTCTACCTCTACCATGACAGAAGATGAATGATAGAACATCCTAAAATTTCCCTTAATTCTATTACGGTGGTCTAAATGTTTCATTCGAGTGTATTTGTACTCGAAAATTTTTTAGTATATCCAACCTTAGAAAAACGATTTCTACTTTCTACAGTGTACAAATCTGTTCTAGTACCTTTCTCTTTCACTTCTCTCTTACTTTTCACTTTCACTTCAGCGAATCAGCACAGACTGAAACGTTGGGGTACCTGACATCGGATGGTCCGAGGAGCCAGGTACCCTAAAAGGTCCGTTCTTATGACCTCACCCAACGGTAAAGGAAGAGGTCCCCTCGAAAGGCTGGGTCTCTAGCTTGGGCCCAGAGGGTGTAACATCCGTCTACGAAATAGCAGACTCGATGATCCTGTCCGTCTTCTCTCTTATCCCGACTCTATTTCGGAATTCCTCATCTTTAGGTGAGTTTGATCCAATATTTTTTCGTTACTTAATACTTCACTAACATATTCAGAGTGTCTTAGGTCACCTTCTTCATGTAAACTCTGAGTCCTTATCTCAATTTAATATTTCGAAGTTGACTCTTACATTGTCCACTATTGATGTTTCTTTTAAATCTTTTTTCACTCACTATTGAAATGACGTAAATAATTCTACACAATATTTCGAGTCTAGTTCACAATCTACCTATATTATTGTCTGGTTGTTAAATTACCCGTCGTATATATGTGTGTGACATAAACCATAAACTATTTCTACCAGGAAAGTCTAGTCACCCCTTTCTGACCTTGTAACTTTTTACTATGACTCGATGATCCAACTAATAAACCCCCTTTTTATGTAACTCTGGATGGAGTATTTATGGTTATTAAGATAGTTTTACGGTGGTGTGTGTTTAAATTTTTATTAGATGTTTGTTCCCTTTTATGAACCGTAGGATTAATACTGTATCCCAATCCAATTATAGGAATGATAGTTTATTTTCGTTCCACTCATAAGGTAATCATGTGAATCCTGTACTTATTTAGTACTGTCCTCTTTATGCTTACCTATTCATTAAAGTTTTTTATGAGGTAGAAAGATACATTCGTTTCTTTACGTTCAGTTTGATTCTAGAAAGTTTGACCAATTCTAAAAAATTTACTAATATAAATGATAATCCAAAAGAAGAACATCGAGTCGACCATTTCTTAGGTGGACGTCACGTCCTCTGGGTAACCCTTCTACCTCTTCCCTGTCCGATGGGGGAGGTCATGAGGTCCCGAAGGGACCGCCGAGTCGGCCATTTCTTAGATGGACGTTACACCTTCTGGACCCAAACTAGGGACCAAGTCCTTCTAGGGGACCTCTTCCCTTTCCGATGGGTGAGGTCATAAGACTAGACTTCTTAAGGTCCCTACCATATCAGGTACCCCAGCGTTTCTCAGCCTGTACTGACTCGCTGAAAGTGTAAGTATAAATAAGAACCCGTACCATGTCTTCTGAGACGTGTGATTATAACAACTCTCACTTTACTTTTAAACTTTTGTTAGATTTACGGATCACTCTTGAGGAATTCATGTTATTTAACTTTACGACTGTACTGTCGTAAAATGTACTGGTAAATTTCAATGTAAGAGTCTATTAAGTCTATACTCTGTCACACGGGATGACGATTCACTCTTTGTCTACGTCCTTTCCTTATACATGACTTAATTAGACAAAACCATTTATTTAGAGATACATAGACATTGACGAGACGGTGGGTTTTTCACGAAGACAGTTAAGGACATAGAAGACGTACACCCCATGTCTCGGGTGGTTCTTCCCTAGGTTTAAACTCAGTGATGAAAATGTCAACTCCTCCGAAGTTTTTTGTATCCATGGTATAACACAGAACCACATATATTTATACACCAAGAGATATGAGAATTCACACACACATACATTTCATTTATGTAATATTTGTCATCAATTGGAGGTCCAAACCCCTAACATGCACCAAAGTTAACGAAAAGGATGAAGACAACACCACTTAGGTCAAATGAAACTGTCAGTCTTTTCTGGAGTCCTTTTATTAAAGGGTTCTCTCACTCAATACTTAGAGGAACCAAGAGAGAACGTAGAACGAGTATTTATTCTCAACTGAGCCACTCTCCTGTTTCGGAGGTGAGGACGGTCCATAGTCCCGAGACGGGAGTAAACTTTGAACAAAAATAATCTCCTTTGAACTTGTAACGAGCGATCAGACCGATCGACCGTAAACGGTACGTGCCCCATGTCGAGAGTGGACATTGTTCCCACGTCGTGTGGATAGTACCTCGCCAGAAAACAACGGAGGACACGGTGGACTGCCTCTTCCGCTACCGTCGGGTGAGGTCATGAGAACGGACCTCTTAGGGTACCTACCCCCTCGGACCACCCGACGTCAGGTACCCCAGCGCTTCTCAGTCTGTACTGACTCGCTGAAGTGAAAGTGAAAAGTGCGTAACCTCTTCCTTTACCGTTGGGTGAGGTCACAAGAACGGACCTCTTAGGGTCCCTGCCCCCTTGGACCACCCGACGGCAGAGACCCCAGTGTGTCTCAACCTGTGCTGACTTCGCTGAATCGTCGTCGTCGCTGTGGACTCGCCCCGAAGAGGCGTAGGGATGTGAGCGACGGACGTCTCCGGGGGCCTCCTTCCCAGTCGAACCTCGGGGATGAAGACGTCGACATACTTTGTTTACCCTCACCTTCACAAGTACCGTTCCCCGAGACACCTCCACCTCACCCCTCGCATCGTCGGTGGGATGCGACGAGGCGAAAGACGTAGTGAGAGGGACATTGAAAGTCGTCCGACTGTGGGGATCTTCGGTACAGGTGTGAGGAAGGTCGTGGAAGAAAACATCGTAGTTGTGAGGTGTTGTTGGTTGGGACTGAGAAACCCGTGGAGGTGAGTGAAGGGAGAGGTGGTCTGACCGAGATGCTAAGTCTCAGGAAGGTAATATCAGTCTATGTAGGTCGTTCCATAACTGTCTGGGACAATTGACGATCATTGACCATTCCCATGTTCCAACTCCAAGACTATATCGTCTTTCCCGTACCTCAAGTCACGGTCTGCTGACCCCAATCTTGGATGCGAACTGGTTGAGGGTTGATTTACTGAAACCCATTGAATGACTCAACGGTGTAAACAATTTTACCCTCATTTTATAGGAGGAACTTCTTGATAATTGTCTCCGTAGATAATATGGATATGAAATGTCTCGACAGTGGTTACTCTTATCGGTATGTCACAGTGTACCACCGGTGAGACACCATACTCTTCAGTGTGGTACCCGTGGGAAATATGGGTAATGGGGTAGTAGTGTCTCTAGGATTACCACCCCCTTCCCTCGGCTGTGAAAAACCCCTAGTCTCTTTAAGTCATCGAACAAAATCCAATGTGTCGATCATTAACCATCTCGTCCACATACTCGGGTCAGTGGGTCCGAGAATTTGTTGAATCACGGAAATGGACGTACACAGGTCGAACCCGTGTCGGTTGGAATTACTAAGACCGGTTTCTAAGTACGTCCAACGATATCTTTTTTCAGTCGGGACTTTGTAATCCACTAATATAACTCGATGTCTTCTCAACATGGACCTCTCAGACCAAAGAATGTCAAGATGTCTGTAAGGTTACCTGAAGTCACACAACACCTCGGAATTCACTCGGTCGGTATTACTCTAGGTCCCACTAAACAAGGGTAATGTGATACCCATGTTCGTTTCCAAGAGTTTGAAATCATTCGTGGTCTTTGTGGACAATCTGGGATGGGAGGTGTTGAAGACCTCAGTCCTCCAGACTCCATCTCGAACTCTTAAACGTAAACACTAATTCGAGGGTCAACCAGGACTACGACGATCAAGTTTTCGGTACGTGACTCTTGGTGGTCTAATTTTACATGACATCATAAGGGTAGAGTAGACACAGGACAGGAGGGTCTTAAGGTCCCTCATTAGTCGTGTGTGTTCACATAGTGTTTTGGTCGGAGGTTGGGTCTTTTGAATCGAAACACTACTACGGGAGCTGCCAGGGGAAGGAGGGGTCGTGGAAGGGTTTATTGGTTCCGGAGGGTCAGTAGTCCTGGGACCCTCGCTCCTACGACCACCCCGTCGAAGTACAGAAAAGAGACGGGGTACACAGAGATGTGGTTCGTCCCTCGGTCTGGGATGGGGAAAACGGAGACCTTTGTAAACGGTGTAATCGGTTGACCGATTTGGACCGAGAAGAGGTCTTAGGACTCGTGGAACTACCCTAAGACGTATCCTCCCTCCCCTCTCACGGGACGTCCCGTATTTAAAGACGAGTTCCGTGAAGACCCTCTGTCCCGGAGTCCCTTTACCGAAGAACCACGTCTGTCCCTTCGACCTGTGTAGGGTCGGAGCCGTCTTCGGGGGAGGAGTGGAGTGGAGTGGAGAGGAGAGCACGGGGTACCCGGGTCCTCATCGTCTCTTCGGGTGGAAGTTCCTGTGCCTGTCACTCCCCTCGTCCCTGCTAGTGTTACCTGACTTCTGGGGTGCCTTCAGGGAGGGGGGTCAAGAACTCATTGGGCGTCCTTCTCGTCCCCGGGAAGTTATCGCTTACTCTACCGTAAGAGATCAGTGGAGTCACCCTACCTCCCTTCTCCGTCTAAATTTGGTGAAGACTCGTTTGGACGGGGAGCCATGTGTGTTGTGTCTTCTGTGTCGTCCATTCACTTGTGAGATAATGATCAATCTTCGTCTTTTGGAGACTGTTTACGACTAGGACCACTCGACATTAGAGGACCTCCTTGAACTCCTGTGGAGAACAAGTCTGACCTCGGACTTGACTGAAGGTCGGGGACCCGCCTGGGACCGAGGGGGACCGAACGTCGTCGACGGAGTCTCCTCGTCTCACGGACTTCTGTGGTTCACCTTCTCTTTCCGGGTCCCCGTAAGAGTTCTCACGGATTGGGTCAGGTCAAGATAAAAATTAGATCAAGTTCTTTCGTGTTAAGTATCGTGTTACGGACAGGATCTTTTATGTACAATAAGAAGTAGATGAGAACTGACTTCTTCCCGAACCCTACCCTCTTCGGACTCCGACTCCCGAACTCACACATCGTTCTGTTGGGTCACCAGAAAATCTTTTGGTCCTTTTCAACGGGAAGAGCCCCCTTAGTCGTCCTCATCCTCTTTTCAGGACGAACATGAAAACACTCCGATGTAAGGGTTATATACGGGGACGAGTAAATAAAGGTGACCCTAATTACACTACTCGTCAAGTCAGTAAGTTTAAGAAGGTACTTTCAGACTAAAACGAGGGTCTTAACATCTTTACTTAGAACTGAAATAAAGTTAACCTAAATGAATTTTCGGTGTGATATACATTCCGTTTCTTCAGTATGGACCATATTAACCATACGGTTTAATCCGAGAGAGGACAGTACATCGGAGAAAGTAGGTTAAGTTAATTTTACACACGTGGTCTATTGTTGTATGTCATCATTAAGGATCATGTACGATCTGTTTTTGACGAACAAGTTACTTACTTACTTACGTTAAACTGTTTGAACGATTTAGGGATTTTAAATGATGATGTAAGGGTGGGGAGAAACTTTGAAACAGTAAGGGAAAAGGAGTTGTCTGTGTAATTCGAATTGTTTTAGAACAGACGGGAGGGAACAATGTTCTACACACAGTCTTACAGAAGAAAGGAGACTAAGAAGTAAGAAAAAAAGACGAGGTCGGTCGACTCTAGAGTGACTCCGTTTCCGACGACTCTCGACCTTCCCGTAAAGCACCACTAAGTGTGTATCCCTCGACCTGAAGGAAGTCGGAGTCTACTTCTAGGACCTCAAATCTCTGTGTTTCTTGTCCGGGTTTGGTTACTTACAATATTTTTGTTTAGGTCCTTGTTTATACTTGTACCGACGTCATATGTCGTATTGCTATCATAAGAGTTCCTTTTCGTCACAAGGATCTTATTTTGCATAGTACAAGATTTTCGCGACAATAAGAGTCGGTTTCTGGACCATTGTACCCCCTCTCCCCGATTCTTCTTATGTCCTTCCTCTTTTTATTACAAATTAGTGTAGTCGGGTATATGGAATTCCACAGTTGGTTAGTCATCGTCGGTAGTTGTCAGGTGGTGGACACTTAAATTTACGGTAACCTCTTTAAAAGGAAATTTTTAATTGTATAAGTAATCTTGGAGTAGAAAGAAACTTTGTTATGTGTATATGTGTGCATATGTACATATTATACTTTCATCCCCTTCTCTAGGTATACATCTTTGTATAACACAATTTTACCAATACCGAGTAACCATCCTATTACTTTTAAAAACAAACTACCTAAAAGTTTAAAAGATACTACATTTATTTTCAAAAACTAGTCTTCCCCTGGAGGTCTTTAACTAAAGAGAAATCTGATACAGAGGTAAGAAAAAGATGTAGGGACTTAAGTCACTCCTCGAAGAAACCCCGTTCTGAAGGGTGGAGTCAATCATAGATTTAAAAAAACGTAAGTAGCGTTCGGTTTGTAGTCCTTTTCAATTAGGGTAAGACATGGAATCCGTCAGGGTTAGGGAGGAGGACTCCTAGGGAGAAGGATCCCAAATTTCCGAAAGAATGGTAGACCTCAGGACCCGTAGACTAGGACTCCAACAACTAACTAACTCAGTAGAACCTTCATGGGGTGTCCCGGAGGCTTCACCCCTGGAAGGGGAACCGGAAGCTAGGAGACCAGGGTACCGTCCCGATGGAGAAGGACCCTGTGTTGATGTCCGGTGTATCGTCCACGTGTGTAGTGGGGTCGTCCGTAGACCCCCCGGCCCATACGACGACGACGTCGCCGCCGAGGAAGCCGAAGACTCTTATGGGATCCACCCCCTCCACCACCCATACCCTTCCCGTACCCCATACCGTACACGGGCCCTGTACCGTGCCCCCGACCCCCAACTTTTTGGACCCGGGTCCCTAGGACCCGAGGAACGCGCATGACGTGTGGCGGACTGCTTCGTAAGACGCGGAGGAGGGAGACCCGGAGGTCGACGGACGCGACGCTCCAGCGCTGGTCGTTGAACAACGCGAGGAGTCGCCAGTCCCCGGTGCACAGTCGGGCCTCGACGCCCCTAGCTCTCGAATGATGCTGGCGGACCCTGACGGAGAGCCGGACGTCGTCGACGGACGCGTCCCGGAGCGCGAGCGAGTCGCGGACAACGTCCAGAACCGCGCACGCCGCGTTGACGTACTAGTAGACGAATACGAGGAGCGCGTCTGCGACGTCGACTCTCCGGTCCCGGGTCCACCGGCAGAGTGCGAGGAGGTGGACGAGGACGTCGGCGACCTGCGCCGCCCGGACAACGACAGCGACGGAGCACCGGTGGGCGTGCGAGTTCCGGTCGCGCGAGGTCCGTGTCCGGGAGAACTCCAACGCTCCGTATAAGTCCAGCCGGTTCTGCCTGACGTCGAGCAGGAGCTAGAGTAAGGTCCCGGCGCTCGCCATCCAGTACATCTTTAGACCCGGCGGCGGCAAAGACTCATGAAGAACCAACTACTTGCATTGATGCAGCGACACCGCTTTTGGCGAGGACCCTAGAAGCGATAGATTCCGGTACTGGAGGCGCCGGATTAGACGCCTCTGCGTCGTCGAGACCACCCGCTCCCGGCGATTTGGCTATGCGGAGAGTCGAGGAGTGAGTCAGGAAGTCGGGATCGAGTCAGGACCGGAGGAGAAAGCGGAGGAAGGGAGTGTGGGTTCTCAGGGGATTGTTTCTCACCCCAATGGCCGAGGAGTGTGGTGCACTGCGTAGTCTCGACACCCGAAGCTCACTCCGACGTTCCGTACCACCCTCGAGGGCAGGAGCCGTACCGCGGGGGACATACTGCCCTTCACCCCGCGGACGAGGACCTAGGTGGCACCTGTGTGAAAGGAACCGTGTAGCGGGGGATGTCCCGCCCGACCGATCACTGACGTCACACGGCGTGTCACTTAAACGCAAGGGTTCTCTAAGACTTCGTGGGCCTATGACTTCTTAAAGCTTAGACCCTCAGTCAACTCACCCGGTCCGCGCCCCCAGCCCCCAACCCCAACCCCAACCCCACCCCAGAAAACCAAGTCGCGGGAGAGCGAAATGCAGTCGGCGATAGAGTGTAAAAGATATACCAAAGTTCGACAGATATGAGAAGGGACTAGGATTTCGTCTGTCGGAACCTCAAGCCGATCAGTTCTTTTAGTTCACCAACTCGGTACTTCGGGGAACCAAAAGGAACGACTTGGGATAGAAGTTCGGGATCTAGGGTCAAGGAGGATAAGGAAAAAGAGTCCCTGAAGTAATGCAGAAGGGTGGGGAGGGGGGTGGGGTGGGGGGATAAAGGACGTAGAGGCGGTCCGACTTGGTGGGGACACGATGACCCATAAAAAGAGGGTCTGTCGTTCGGACAAGTCCAAGGGACACACGAACCTTATTAAAGGAGGGAGATTGGATACAGGACCTGAAAGAAGAGTAATCTTATCAGATATGATCCAGGTGAAGTGACACGAGGGAAATGGCGAGTTGGACGACGTGAAACCAAAAGTGGGATGTTTTTGAAATCACTTTTTAGAGACTATTCCAGTGGTCATCAGTGATAGAGTGATGTTTTCGTTCACCTATGAAACTATCAAAAATACTAAAAAAAAGTCATCCGAAACTAAGGCCTCTTCCATTACCGTAGGGTGAGGTCATGAGAACGGACCTTTTAGGGTACCTGCCTTTTCGGACCACCCGATGTCAGGTACCCCAGCGCTTCTCAGCCTGTGCTGACTCGCTGGAGTGAAAGTGAAAAGTGAAAGTACGTAACCTCTTCCTTTACCGTTGGGTGAGGTCACAAGAACGGACCTCTCAGGGTCCCTGCCCCCTCGGACCACCCGACGACAGAGACCCCAGCGTGTCTCAACCTGTGCTGACTTCGCTGAATCGTCGTCGTCGTCCGAAACTAAGAAAACTGGTAAGGGAGGAACTGTGAGTGAGATAGGACAGAACGAAAGACACTGTAGTTTAAAAAGACTACGAGGAGGACAGGGAGACCGAATAGAAAGACAAAGAAAGCTGACAAACAAGAAGAGACGGATACCGAGGTTTCAATCAGAAAAGGGTCAAAACAGAAGTCTGGGGAGGAGAAGTAAGATATACAAGAGGAACTTACTCGAATAAGTGAGGATATAACAATAAAATAAAAGAGTCCTGAAGTTGGGGTAGTCGACATTTTACCCTTATATCCATCCTAGATGGAATATTCCAACATTTCTAATTTTACAATCCTTATACAATTAAGAATAACGTTACTAATGTATTAACGATGATTATCTTCAGTATTATCACCATTACCACCCCACTATCAAAATTGTCAGATACGGGTCAGCGTCGGGGTCTAGGACAGACCAGTATATATACGTGTATATACATCTCTCTCTCAACTAAATATTATAATCAAAGTCCATATATTGTCACGAAGTTGTAAAAATATCTAATATAAGGTAAATACCAATATTTTATAACCGATACTAGGGACACGATATGTTATTTATATAGGAACATCGAATAAATAAAATATGTATTATCAACCATGGAGAATTAGGGGATGAGGATAGAACGGAAAGGGGGAAGGGAGAGTGGTGACCATTAGTGATCAAACAACAGATATAGACACTGAGATAAAGAAAAAACAATATAAGTGATCAAACAGAATCAAAAGTCTATAAAATCTATATTTACTATTATATGTCATAAAATGAAAGAGACTGAATAAAATGATTCGTATAACGGGAGGTCCAGGTGAATGCAACAACGTCTACTGTTTTAAAGTAAGAATACCGACACATCATAAGGTAAACACATACACACACACACATGTCTAGAAGAAATAGTTAAACAGACAACTACCTGTGAATCCAACGAAGGTATAGAAAGGATAACATTTATTAACATCCATTACGACGATACTTGTAACTCCACGCACACTTAAAAACTTAATCACAAAAGTAAAAGAAACCTATATATGGTTCCTTACCTTAACGACTTAGCAAACCATCAAGTTAAAAATCAAAAACCTCGTTGGAGGTATGATAAAAGGTATCATCGACGTCGTTAAATGTAAGGGTGATTGTCACATGACGCCAAGGGAAAAGAGGTGTAAGAGTGGTTATGAACAAACACCGGAAAAACTGTTTCCGGTAAGACTGTCCACACTCCGCCATCGAGTAACAAAACTAAATGTAAAGAGACTACTACTCGTGACAACTCGTAGGAAAGTACCCAGACAACCGGTGGATATATAGAAGAGACCTCTTTGATAAATCCAGAAGACGGATAAAAAACTTACCCAACAAAAAACTACAACTCAACATACTCGATAAATATATAAAACCTATAATTGGGGATAACTAGTATAGTAAACGTTTATAAAAGGGGGTAAGTCATCGGACAGAAAAGTAAAACAGTCACTAAAGGAAACGACATGTTTTCAAAAATTCAAATTAATCCAGGGTAAACCTCTTCCGTTACCGTGGGGTGAGGTCATGAGAACGGACCTTTTTAGGGTACCTACCTCCTCGGACCATCCGACACCAGGTGCCTCAGCGCTTCTCAGTCTGTGCTGACTCGCTGAAGGGAAAGTGAAAAGTGAAAGTACGTAACCTCTTCCTTTACCGTTGGGTGAGGTCACAAGAACGGACCTCTTAGGGTCCCTGCCCCCTCGGACCACCCGACGGTGGATACCCCAGTGTGTCTCAGGGTAAATAAATGATCGATCTCGATCACGGTCGGACGACCATCCATTTCGGTCCAGGACCCTAGAGAGATGTCCCGGAACGCCCCCCCCCTCCCCCCAGGGTCTTAACCAAGGACTGTGTCGACCGTCGTTCTGGGTCTCACAGAACTTCAAATATAACTGGACGAATACCCACCCTGGTCCCGGGTCAGCCAGGATCACGACCAAGACAGCACGACCACTAACTAGACCCAGACATCGGAAGTCCGGATACCAAAAGGACCCCGACCACAGGTGGACACCCCTCACTCCGAACAGAACTCCGATCTCCTCCGAACGACCACCCGTCCCGGACCCGGGTAGATCATGATCCCGACCTCGACCGGACGACCACTCACTGAACCCATGTATCCAACCTCCCCGACACTAAAAGTACCTCGATCACCGGAGAACGACCCGTCCCGGACCCTAAGACCCCGACCACAGACGGGTGAAAACCCATCTGGACACAGGGTCCTAGAGACCGGTATCCTTGGACTACCAGGGACTAGATAATGTGCACGTGACCACACACCCCGGACGAAGACCCGGGAGAGTACCCGTCCCGGATCAGATTCCCACCGACACCCGAGTCTCCTAGAATTCCGTTGGACAGACGATCACGTATCCCGACACGGGGGAGTGTCAATCAACGAACCGGTCACGGGGGAGTGTCAATCAACGAACCGGTCTCCATAGGGTCATGACCACGGATGTCCGACAACCCGTACTCACCCCGACCCAGGGTTCCGATTATTCGATCTGCCTCCTAAGGTTTTACCACGAACGGTCGTGGTCGCAGGTGTACCATCTTTCTCGAGAGCCTTTACCGACGGTGGTCACAGACACAGGGGTCCCACTCTATATCAACGGAGAACAGAGAGGTCCTCTAAGAGATCTAGTCGTCCATCCAGACTGGTTCCGAGGAAAGTTTAATCACGAAGACGGGACCCAGGGCCTCGTATATTCTAAACCCACGTGTGAAATTCTCACCTCAGGTAAAAGAGGTCAGGAGAAGTAGAAACCTTTAACTCGCGTCGACCGGAAGTTTCGGTTTGGAAGATCCCCTAGTAGAAAGGGGTACGTCCTGGGGACCTGACCCCTCAGGTTACAACCCGAGCCTGGAGAGTGAGGAACCCCTCTTGGAAACGTCAATATTAATAAGAGGGAAAACACCCAGTGGTGAACCCCCCTACTCTGAACTGATATAACCTGAGGTGGGAAGTATGGGGAGAACAACACTAAAGAATAAATATAGAAATCAACATCTAATAGAAAAGAACATCCAAGACCCGGAAAAGTAACTATCCACACGACATTTAGTAACATTAAAAATACACGGACACTCTCCTCTACTCGAGTCCCAGAAAGAAGAGACGGTAGAACCGGGTTAGTGTGTTAAAATAAAAAAAATTAAATAAAATAAAATAATAATAAAAACCGGTGTGACACGTCGTATACCCTAGAATACACCCTAGAATCAAGAGACTGGTCTCTAGTTTAGGTGTAGTAGACGTCACCTTCACGTGTCAGAATTGGTGACCTGGTGGTCCCTTCGGAGAGATATTAACTCTTATGACGAAGGTAGGTGGTGTTCAGCTTCATAAGGGTTGGATCTGTAGAGAGAATTTGAATTCTAGGTATGTAAAAAGAAGGGAATTGTACATCGATAACTTGTGTATATCTCAGTGAAAAACTTTCATTTTAACTCTCTCTATAATATCTAACAAACCTACCCCCAACATTTCTAATTCTCCTTTTTTTCCTCTGTTCCTACTGGGGATCAAAAATTCAAACTCGTTGACAAAGCCTCTACACCAAACACTACAGAAAATCACTGGTCTGATCTCTATAGTTCGTCCGGAAGACCCTATATGTCCAAACCATGAATTGTTGGTTCCTGAACTTACTCTAGAGGATCCCTCTCTCCTCTTGTCTTTTATCTCCTCACTCAGAGTCCCGTGAGGTTTAATATTTATGTGTCAATATCTTATCAGTCAATAATTTTCGTGTTTTTACTAAGACACCATTAAGGATAAATTGGAAATTGTGGTCCATTAATACTACATACGGTAAAGTTGGTATCTTTTTATACCTTTTGAGGGGGTCTAGTAAAACACATCGGTAATAGTATATTTAAGACTACTGTTTTTATATCATGGTTTTTCTTATGATAACTGGGTAGAGTAAATATTTATATCGACGTTTCTCTAACCTGGTTGTAAATATACAATGAAAACCAAGTATAGGTTCTTATTAAGGAACAACACTCTAAGAACATAATATATACTTCCTCATATTATTGAGAATTTTCACATAATTTCTACGTATAACATTCAATTTCTATATATAAGGTGTGGTATCTTTTTCTACCCGTCGAGGGGTCAAGTAAAACACTTCAACTATTTCGATTATCGGTTAGTCTGTTTATCACACTTTCAATTATAACATATTTATATGACGACGATTCAACGAAGTCAGCACAGGCTGAGACACGCTGGGGTATCTACCGTCGGGTGGTCCGAGACGGCAGGGACCCTAAGAGGTTCGTTCTTGTGACCTCACCCAACGGTAAAGGAAGAGGTTACGTACTTTCACCTTTCACTTTCACTTCAGTGACTCAGTACAGGTTGAGAGTCGCTGAGGTACCCGACGTCGGATGGTCCGAGGAGGTAGGTACCCTAAAAAGTCCGTTCACATGACCTCACCCCACGATATTTATGTGACTGGGTAGACGTTTTTAGGATGTATAGACTTTTACCTGTCATAGTTGTAAGGATCCTGTCGTTTGGGATGAAAGAAGGAACGATTGTCTTGGAGATGTAACGAATCAGTCACCGTATACTTGGGACCCGTCCCAGAACACTAACTGAATCCTCACCTGTATATTGGGACACCATCAGTCACTCTATATAGTCCTTTAAAAGACCCTTAAAGTCCCTTTCTAAAAGGAAATGCTAATCTATATCCTGGTTATTTCACTTTTGGAAAATGGTGCTCGGGAGTAGGAATCCTACGGTCATACCCCAACACAACAAACGTCGACGTCGTCAATGGAACTCTGGTCCTCCCCTCTGTACCGTCTGTATACAACACTGGTAGTACATCCCACTCGGAGGCAGGGTCTAAACCAGGTCTACAGGTCTGACTACTGTAGTGTACGTGTCATCCTCCCAAACTTTTACAAATAAGATAATTCCTCGAAAGACCCCTCTTGTCGGTCTGGAGGGTTCAACCAGGTTTTTACCGAACTCTCTCGTTTCTTTCTGACTGACCCCTAAAACCAACATCAACCTCAACCCTGACACCACTGTCAAGGACACACATCCACCCCCGAACACCAAACTTTGAGAACGGTAGTGCTTCCCTCTTTCGTGACTCCGAAAGAAGAATCGAAAGGGTCTATTCCCCCATGTTCCCCTCTCACTCCCAACTCCAGATTTTCGACAGACGTCAGTTTGTAGTTTTTCGTTTCAGTCTAAGAAGTACTATTAAGTGGGGTTACAAACTCACTACTGTTTTCACATGCTGTGAAGTAAATTAACTTCAACTAATACCGCGAGATACCACCGGACTCCCGAAGGGTCCACCGAGTCGTCATTTCTTAGGTAGACGGTTAGTCCTCTGTGCCCAAACTAGGAACCCATCCCTTCTAGGGAACCTTTTTCTTTACCGTTTGGTGAGGTCATAAGAACAGACCCTTTAGGGTACCTGTCTCCTCGGTCCTCCGTACTCTCTTCCAACGATTTCGAAGATAAACACTTTCCTCAGATCGGCCTCCCGTGATTACTCTCACCGACAACATAACGTTAAAACTGTCTTAGATCTCGGAAACAACCTTCCCCGAGGTAAGTTCCACCCGACTAAACGTTTATTAAAGTATTTACCCGATTTCCTTTTTAACATTTATTCCTCATACATTGGCGGTCTTGGGTTTTCCGGATTTTCTATGACCCGAACAAATTTGTGACACCTTCAACTCTTAGGTATTGATAAAGAACTGTCACAGTCCATACCTCCCCAGGAGACAAATGGTTTATTAAAAGTCCTTAAATGTCTCCATCACCCCAGAACGTGACAAACACTCCGTTACCGGATCGGGGGAAAAACTCGAGGGATACACTAACGCAAGTAGGACTTAGTTACACGGATCACTTATCGGAGCCTCTTCCGTTACCGTGGGGTGAGGTCATGAGAACGGACCTTTTAGGCACCTGCCTCCTCGGACCATCCGACGTCGGGTACCCCAGCGATTCTCAGTCCGCGTTGACGCGCTGAAGTGAAAGTGAAAAATGAAAGTACGTAATCTCTTCCTTTACCGTTGGGTGAGGTCACAAGAACGGACCTCTTAGGGTCCCTGTCTCCTCGGATCACCGGACGGCAGATACCCCAGCGTGTCTCAGCTTGTGCTGACTTCGTTGAATCGTCGTCGTCGTCGTCGTCGTCACTTATCGGAGTCTCCTCCGACAGTCCTCATATTTCGGTATAGACAAACGTTTCTAACACACGTTACCGTTCTGACAATTACACGAGGTATCTATTGGTCCATTTCCGCATAGTACATGGAATCCTCCACTTCCGTTTGATGTCAACTCTCCGAAAACTTTATCTCTGACTTGTCTTACATAATCAGTTTAGACAATGTCTTTTTATAGATGGTAAACGAACCTGTCTCAGTCATCAAAGTCATTAAAACTCATACCTTTGGAATTACCCACACTGGTGTCGTGACTCCGATGTTGTTAGATGACACCCCGTAGTAAGTAAGAAAAAAGTGAACTTTCGGAAATTATTAATTATGATTTTCAATATGTAAAAAGAAATGAGTGAATTCTGAATATATTGTATAAAAAAAGGCAACCACCTATTAACGAAGTGTCACAACACAACCAGAAACGGTATGTAGTTGCACTTGGTCAGAATTAATAACAACAACAAACGAGCGATTCAGTACAGACTGAGAAACGTTAGAGAACCTGACGTCGTGCGGTCCGAAGGGACAGGAACTGATAGTGGACCTCAAACGAGTTTGAGTACAGGTAACTCAGCCACTACGGTAGGTTCGTAGAGTAGGAGACAACAGGGGAAGAAGAGGACGGAAGTTAGAAAGGGTCGTAGTCCCAGAAAAGGTCACTCAGTCAAGAAGCGTAGTCCACCGGTTTCATAACCTCAAAGTCGAAGTCGTAGTCAGGAAGGTTACTTATAAGTCCCAACTAAAGGAAATCCTAATTAACCAAACTAGAACGACAGGTTCCTTGAGAGTTCTCAGAAGAGGTCGTGGCATCAAGTTTTCGTAGTTAAGAAACCGCGAGTCGGAAGAAATCCTAAGTTGAGAGTGTAGGTATGTACTGATGACCTTTTGGTATCGAAAAACTGATATACCTGGAAACAGTCGTTTCACTACAGAGACGAAAATTTATACGACAGATCCAAACAGTATCGAAGAGAAGGTACCTTGTTCGTAGAAAATTAAAGCACCGACGTCAGTGGTAGACGTCACTAAAACCTCGGGTCTTTTATTTCAGACAGTGACGATAGTGAAAAAGGGGAAGATAAACGGTACTTCACTACCCTGACCTACGGTACTAGAATCCAAAAACTTACAACTCAAAATTCGGTCGAAAAAGTGAGAGGAGAAAGTGGGAGTAGTTGTCCGAGAAATCAAGGAGAAACGAAAGACGGTAATCTTACGATAGTAGACGTATAGACTCCAATAACTATAAAGAGGACCGTTAGAACTAAGGTCGAACACGAAGTAGGTCGGGTCGTAAGTGTACTACATGAGACGTATATCCAATTTATTTATCCCACTGTTATATGTCGGAACTGCATGAGGAAAGGGTTAAACCTTGGTCAGGTAACAAGGTACAGGGCAAGACAACGAAGAACTGGACTTATGTCCACAGAGTCCTCCGTCCATTCCACCAAACCATAAGGGTAGAGACACTCTTAAAAGATGTCAAACAACACTAGGTGTGTCAGTTTCCGACATCGTATCATTTACTTCGTCTACAAAAAGACCTTGAGATAACGAAATAGATACTAGGTTGCTTACAACCGTTACACTAGAGACCAAGGAACGGAAAAGATATAGATGGAATATATAGACCTTCAAAAATCAAGTACATGACAACTTCGGATCGAACTTCCTAAAACTTGTAATGGAACGATCGTACACTTTACTCTCGTCAACATGTCACCAAACTTGTAAGAAACCGTAACGGAAAGAAACCTTAACTTTACTTTTGACTGGAAAAGATCAGGACATTAGTTACAACTCAAAAGGTTTAAACGACTATATAAACTCTCGTCGTGAAATTGTCGTAGGAGAAAATCCTAAACTTTATCGAGTCGACCTTCCTTAAGGTAGTGGAAGTGATCGAAACAAGTATCATTACGAAGGATTCCAGGTGAACTCAAGTGTGAAGTCCTACAGACCGAGATCCACTCACTGACGTGACAGCACCTATAGACCCAGTAATTCTAGAAAAAACATATCAAGAAGAAACATAAGAACGGTGGAGAAAAATTAGACAAGACGAAGACAATCCTGGAACGACAAACACAGGAAATAACACGGGTAGAAACGTATTTTACAAGGGAACCATAGAGGTCAAAAGGACTTCTCTAGAGATTAGAATGGGTAAGATAACAAAAAACGATAAAGAAACGTAACAAGTGAATTCTTCCGAAAGAATAGAGAGGAACGACAAGAAACCTTGAGACGTAAGTCAACGCATATAGGGAAAAAGGAAACGGAAAACGAAGAGAAGAAAATATTAATACTGATTAAGTGTAACTACATACTAAAATATATATATTATATATATTTATATAAATATAAATATATATAATATACCGATATATATATATACCGAAGAGAACCAGTCCTTCTCGGGGACCTCTTCCTTCACTGTCGGGTAAGGTCATAAGAACGGACCCTTTAGGGTACCTGTCTCCTCGGACCACCCGATGTCAAGTACCCCAGTGTTTCTTAGTTTGTGCTGAATCGCTGAGTTGTCGTAATCAGTGTCGAATCCGACCTTAGTTCTGTCTACTAAGTAAGATTCTGAGTGTCTATCCAGACCCGGTTCTGTGTGTTGGGTCCCAGTAAGTGAAATTCCTCCCGAGACTAGGGTATGAAGATTTACGGTTAATTAATAACTTTGAAGACTGAATCAATTTAGATATTGTCTCGAGACGTCCTGAGTCGGTTACATCGTGTTTCGTCGTGTTGAGTTTCCCGTTCGATCGGTCGTCCGTAGTCTCAGTCAATCGTTCCGTCTCGTTCGCTTCTGTGTGGGGACCACCACCACCAGTAACAGAGTCGTAAGACGAGTGTCATGACTGACACCTGTGGGATGTCGTACCTGGGGGTGGGGTTTAAACCAAAACTACAGTTGTGACTTTAACGAATGTATTACTCCGAAAGACCCCGTTGGTCCCGTCCGTAGAGTTTGACTAGACTTTACTACACTCTCTCCTTCCTTTCTTTCTGACCGAACCCTATAAAAGAAAGAAAAAAGAAAAGAAAAGAATTATGACCTCACCCAACGGTAAAGGAAGGGGTCCCCTGGAAGCACTGGGTCCTTAGTTTGGGTGTAGAGGATGCAACCGCCCGTCTAAGAAATGGTGATCACGGTGGACCCTTCGGGACCCACCCCTGAAAATACCACCAGACCCCCCACCACCCGACCTCACTTCCAAAAACAGGTACCCAACCCCGGACCCCCAAACTTAGATACCGACCACGGTTTGTTTCCTCTTGGGTCCGAAAGAATGGTTGAATGGTTCTACACTCCGTGTTTCCCTTCTCCCTCCCACTTTGAATTTTCGACAGTCGTCAGTTTGTAACTTTTTCCCTAAACTGAAATAATCTCGTGTGAAGATTACCGTCATACCTTTTCACTCTCGACCCAGGAACTACTCAAATAAGTCGGAGAGTTTCCGGAACCTTTGTGGACGAGGTCTGAAGGTGACAACGACTTATTAAGTCACAGAAATACCAATTGTCCGATAAAAATTAATCCGAAAGACAACGACGACGACGACGACGATTCAGCGAAGTCAGTACAGGCTGAGACACGCTGGGGTATCTGCCGTCGGGTGGTCCGAGGGGGTAGGGACCCTGAGAGGTCCGTTCTTGTGACCTCACCCAACGGTAAAGGAAGAGGTTGCGTACTTTCACTTTTCACTTTCCCTTCGGCGAGTCAGCACAGGTTGAGAGTCGCTGGGGCACCTGACGTCGGATGGTCCGAGGAGACAGGTACCCTAAAAGGTCCGTTCTCATGACCTCACCCCACGGTAACGGAAGAGGTTCCGAAAGACAATCAACGTCAATTAAGACTTGACTAAATCACAACTTTTATAACATATTAGGTAATAATAGTAAAATCTATATAAGTTCCTTATGTTTCCGCCAAGTCATATTTATTTGGACATGAGCATTAAGTATTGCTTTACTTAATTTCTTCTTGTAGTACCCAGTATAATTATTATATGAAATTAACGAAAGTATTTTAGGTCATTGATAGGGATTATTTTTGTGTTCCATTTTCTCCTTATCTTTCTGGATGGATTTCCGAGGAATCATTTTTGTTTGTTGTTTATAGTAAGACTTCTTACTTTGTGATTTTTGCAAAGGTTCTATTGGTTCTTAATGTGTCCTTACGATGATATTAATAAGAAGGTGTATAAGAATAAGATTAGTTACGTTATTTCCTTATTTTACTAAATCATGTTATTTATAACTTTTTTAGTATTGAAAAAAACGACACTCACATATGGGTCCTTTAGGTTCTCTGTGATTATTTATGATTATGTTAACTACTGTAGTAGTTCCAACGACCTATATATAAATAAGTCAGTAAACAAATAAATAAAATTTTATAGATAAATAAATAAACCGACACGGTCCAGAATAAACGTCGTACGTCCTAGAAATGAACACTGTACGTTTAAGAAATCAACGTGGTACACTGGAGAATCGACACCGTACACCCTAGATAAAGGGGTTGGTCCCTAGTTTGGACCCGGGGGACGTAACCGTCGTGCCTCAGAATCGGTGTCTCTTCAGGGGTTTCATTTATAAATTTTCAATTTAAAAGAAACATAATCCTTGTTTACTCCTATTGATCTTTACCTCTTTTATGAAGTAAGTGACTTTACTGAATTTAATATTTGATGAAGTATCATCTAACCATTACTCAATTAAGCAAATCCAGTCGATGTAAAGGGTCTTAAGGAAAAGGAAATACAAAGGTCGATCCCACCCTGTGTCCTCTCTAATAACACCCCCTGAACCTCCTGACTTCCTTTCGTCATCGGTAAAACATCGAACTTGTGTGACCAAAAAAGACGACTGACTGAAGTCACCGTGTTCTATCGTTGACCCAAACTTGACAGGGTGGAAGGGGAGTTAGGAGGAAATTCAAAAGACTCAGGACTCAGTCCACACACTCAAATCAAAACACTGTTACAGAACCGGAGATGTCCTATGTGTAAGACAGTTCCAGTCTCCGTTTTTCTTGACTGTGTTCAAAGTCGAGTAGGAACCCTTACGATCGAGTACGAGCACTCCAGGTCAAACAAAACCAAGAGAGGGTATGAAGTATAGATGTAGGTAGAACGGAAGGACTGATAGACGTGACACCTAAAGTTCAAGGTCGTAGTCTACACTTCTATCCTCGGAAGGTCTCCGAAGAATTGATCAAGAGTGTTAACACTATCCATTTTAGAGATATTGCTTACGGAATTTTTGATGTGTGTATGTGAGTGTACGTGTGAGTGCACACGTGTACATGTGTATGTGCGTCTCATCAGGATGATGAAATTAACTTCGGACTGACTTTATGAAACTTTATTTTAAATTGTTTTTTCCTCCATCTAAAAACGATGGTCGGTTCTACCATGTCATCTCTGACCTAAATGAGAGAATAATGTTTTTCTAATGATGTAAAAACGTTTACCTGTGGTCTATACTTTATTGTCAAAAGTTCAGTGACCTGTAATTCATTACTTCCTGTCACCAGGGACTCTTTACCCTTTGTTTACTCCACTAGGGGTACAAACGAGTCGTATGACAGACCTCTCTCAAAGGTCCTGTATGGTATTCCTCTCCCTTAGTCCATCTTTACCTTTTTGGGGTACTCAACTCCTCTCCCTCACTTCTTAGACCCCCTGTGATTGCATCGGTCATAAACGTTCTGTCTCATTCTGATATATGTATTACATGTATATATGTATATGTATATACACATATTGAAGTCTCTGGACGTCTCCCAGGAGAGTTCATAACTACACGAGTGTACACTTTTTTGATGAGTTCCGATTCCTTAATTAGTGTTTTTTCCTAATCTTGTGTTTATCTGTACCTTTATCATGGACAAGGGAATCGGTCTGACCATTATTAGAGTGTTAAGTACCTTGTAACCCATCTTATGACTCCAAGACCGGATCCACCACCTCCTATAAATCTGAGTTTGACTTGTAACGAGAGTTGGGTGGATTTTATAGTATTTTCGTTCTAGGATTTCCTAAATTGACAAAGGTACATCATTGAATTCACAGAGACTCCCTTTTCGAAGCTATTAACATGCTAATGTCTCTGTTGATCATGAGTTGTTCAATTTTAAGAGTCACAACCAATAGATTATTTTTTACCGATCCGTACGTTTCTTCGTCCTTTTGAATTCAGTATTACTCTACTTTTTTTTTTAGTTGGGTAGTTTTCGTCGGGGTTTTGTTGTCTCTACAACCTTAATCGTCTGTTCCCGTAATTTTGTCAACAATATCGGTGATTTTGACAATATTGATATTGAGACATACAAGTTTTCAGCATTTGTGTACATATTATATTTTTCTCTTTATTTTGGATACTTTAACTCTTGATACGTTAAACTTTATTTTTGTATGACTTACCCTGATTGTCATTTAATCTGTAACTTCTTCTTTTTTTAACATTTGAACTTTTATATCGTTACCTTTACTAGGTTTTACTGTGTGAGTCTTCTTTTTCGTAGGTTTTTTTAGTTGTTTCGTAGTGACTCGATACCATTTTGACATAAACACATTGACCTCAAGAGTTTCCCTTATGTCTTTTACCAATTTTTGAAAGGTTTTCAAGTACTTTCGATACTTGGGTGTCTAGCTTCTTCGAGTTTCTTGGAGTTCGTGTGTTTTATAATTTCTTGTGATGTGGTTCCGTATATACTAATTTAAACGAGTACTTACTCTCTCTTTTAGAAAAAAAAAGTGGGGAGAAACGTCGAGCGTCCTTCCTAGAATCAAGGGACTGGTACCAAAGTTGGCCTCAGTGTTGTCACTTTCATGACTCAACATTGGTGACCTGGTGATCCCTTAAGGGACTCTTTTAGAATTTTCGTTGGTCTCGTTCCGTACAATATATTTTCGTACTATCATTTAAAATATAGTCTTTAATACATTCTACTGTCTCCTCGTTTTGGAAATTTCAGAACTTTAATTTTTACTAACAGTTGGATCTTAAAACGGGTCACTTTTATAACAATTTTTTGTTAAAAATGAGTCATTTTTAATTTCTAGAATAACCGAAATAAGTTACTAAGTACTTAGCCTGTCGTAGGGTAGATCATCTTTCCGTAAAGGTCCTTGATATGTTTTACTTTCTAAAAATATCCGTCTTCCCTTGTCCTCGTTCCTTTAATACGATCTTCTAAGTAACACCGTTCAAGTGAGGAAATCCCCTACCGTCCCCAGATAGTCTTTTTAACGGAGTGATCATCACTAGTCCATTAAGGACTGACTAACCAAATTCTAAGGTAAAAACCCTTTCGACTTTGACATCAATTCAAAACAAACCACTACACTCTGAACCGTATTCACTGAGGTAAACACTGGACAACAGAATAAAAATTGTTATAGTTCTTTCTTCCACTTTATGAATAAGTCTATATGTTTTCGACTTTATTACGTAATAATCGACTGGGTATGACATTCACAATTTCCCTAAAGAAGTCCGTCTTCCTTTTACTATTCTACCTTTACATCTAAAGATGTTTCCTTATTTCTTGTGATCTTTAACAATGTTATTCCTCTATATGTATGTATATACTAAAAAAGAATAATAAATTTAGGAATTCTATTTTAACTGAATTTTATTATAATTGTTAGATCACATCTATTTCGTTGGGATTTTATTGTTATCTCTCGTTTACGATTATTTTGGTTGTTTCCGTTTTCACTTTATTATTTGTTATACGTTAAGTAGTTTTTATTCCGTTTTTCCTTTTTTTCTTATTTACCCCGTCTATGTGGTGACTTCAACATGGGGTTAATTCAGTCTCTAAGAGTTCTCTCACCTAAATTTTGGTTCCGGGTTAATATTCAACGGACGTTCTTTGTGTGAAATTTATATTTTTGTGTTTATTAAATTTTCATTTTCTTACCTAAATCGTTATTAAAGAACCTAAACTGTGGTTTTTTACGTCCGTAGTTTAAAAATTTTTATATATTTAACGTGATACAATTTTAAATTTTGTAAAAACGTAATTTCCTGTGTTAGAAACGTAATTTTCTGTGTAATTTTTGTGTCTAACTTTTCCTTAGGAGTACCTTTCCCTCTTTATAAATATTTAGACTATTCCCCAATTATACGTCTTATATATTACTTGAAGATGTTGACTTACTAAATCTTTTGGACTGAATTTTATGCCCGTTTCCATTGTTCTACCACCTGATCCTTCAATGTCCGGGAGGAAAGGGGTGTCTCTGTGACTCAATGTGACTCAATTGTCATTATGTGTCTGGTCTTATGGAGACACTTTTGAGATCTCTGGTCGACTCTTCGATGTCGTTGATCCGGGAATATTTTGGTTCTCCCTAAGGTCACTTTCTCATCCTTTTAAGTACGTGAAACCAATGAGCAAGTCCAGTGAGGGAGACACATCGTATCATGTCTGTCTCATTGGTCCTCCTTTTGGAGGTATGGTCTCGTGGAGGGGGGTCTTCTTTATTTTTTCCTTGTATACAGGTTGTAAGACTGAACAGACCCTGACGGTCTCCTTGATCAAAGACAGAACGGACTAAGTCTTGTGACTACCCTGGTCGTGGTATCAAACCTTCGGTGACTCTCGTCCAAACCCGAAGAGTCCACCTCGATCACCATTTCTTGGACGGACGTTTACGTCCTCTATATTTTATGCACCCAAGCTAGGGACCTGACCCTTCTAGGGGACCTCCTCCGTACCGTTGGGTGAATTCATAAGAACACGCCTCTTAGTGTATCTGTCCCCTCGGACCTCCGGTTTCAGGTATCCCAGCGTTTCTCAGTCTGTGCTTACGTACTTTTATCTAAACTTTCAGTGACTCTTATTTCTGCCTCTTCCGTTACCGTGGGGTGAGGTTATGAGAACGGACCTTTTAGGGTACCTGCCTCCTCGGACCATCCGACGTCAGGTACCCCAGTGATCCTCAGCCTGTGCTGACTCACTGAAGTGAAAGTGAAAAGTGAAAGTACGTAACCTCTTCCTTTACCGTTGGGTAAAGAGACCCCAGCGTGTCTCAACCTGTGCTGACTTCACTGAATCGTCGTCGTCGTCTCTTATTTCTTGTAGCACAATCCTGACATCAAGACGTTCGTCTGTGGTCCCCCTCGTTCTCTAGCGTTTTCCAAACTCTCCAAAGTCTTGAAAGTCGTCGCTTCGAACCTCTTGCAGAAGGGAACGCTCTTCGATCGCGAATTTCTAACCCTCTTCACCAACAAAAAGTTTACGGGTTTCGGTTCGTTTTTTAATGTTCTTTGTCTCTTTGTACCGGGTTAGTTGCCTTGTTTTATTTTGACATCCGTAGTTGGGATTACTTTGTGTCTAGATACTCGACGGAGTGTGAGTAATCGTACCGATGATAGTGTTTTGTCTTTTATTGTACTACTATTCCCGCACCTCTTTAACCTTGGAAACACGTGACAACTTTCCCGACATTTTACTACGTTGACGATACTTTTTAATATGCCTACAAGGAAATTTTTAATTTTTATCTTGATGGTATACTAGGCTGTCAGGGTGAAGACCCACACATGGGGTTTCTTAACTTTCGTCTCAGAACTTTCTATAAACAAGTAGGTACAAGTATCCTCGTAATAGGCATTACCGGTTTTCCATCTTTGTCGGGTTTATAAGTAGTTGTATACTTACCCAATCGTTTTACACCTTATAAGTATGTTACCTTATAATAAGTCGGAATTTTCCCTCCTTTAAGACAGTATACAATGTTGTACCTACTTGGAACTCCTGTAATACGATCCACTTTATTCGGTGTACTTCTGTTTATGACATATTAAGGTGAATATACTCCATAGATTTAAGTATCTTTGTTTCATCCTACAAACAATTGGTCTCCGACCTTCCTTCCCCTTTTCTTCTTAACGACAAATTACCCATGTTTCAAAGTCTAAACATTCTACTTTTTCAAAACCTCTAGACAAAGTGTTTTTACACTTGAGTGACTTGTCATGACCTGAGGTGACTTTTTATCAATTCTACCGTTTAAAATACAACACATATATATATAAAAACCGGTGTCTTTTATAGGATTTCCTTATTAGTCTTCACGTGTGTCCCTAAAATCGTGTTCTTACAAGTGACTAGTAATTATAGTTCCTTTTTATTCATTGTTGGAATTACGTGTTAAACCTTAACTAATTTATTTAAAACTACGTAATACCTATCATGTATTACGATAAATCGATAATTTTCAGTACAATTCTTGTTTTTTTACTATGTACTATTTCGTTCGTATTATCATTATTGTTACTTCACACCACAAATATTGTACGTATCTTCTTTTTACATACTATTTATCGTGTTTCTACTTTACCTTCAATTAACAACATTTCAAGGATATGATATGTACTTAACTATCTTATACTAAACTTCCATCTCTCACTATTTAATTCCTAAAGATATCACTTTGGGATTTCGTTACAGATTTTTGCGTGTGTGTTCTTTATTTACTTCGTTATTATCGATTATTCAGTTATTTCATCTTAGTAAAATTTTTGTTACTTAAGGTTACCTTCTGTCTTTTTGTTCTTTCCCTCTTGTTATTTGTCTGCCCTGGTTGTCTTTTGTTTACCGTTCTATCATCTAAATTTATGTTGGTTTAATTATTAGTGTATCATATATTTACCAGATTTGTTGAGTTTACCATCTCCAACAGTCATATTTTATATACTATTGATGTATTAATTTATATATATAAAAAGAATAATGACTTTATAAATTTTTATCAAATGACAAATTTATTTTTATATTGTTACACAACTCGTCGAATACTATATACTTAGTCATTTTACATACTATTGTTATCGTCTTTTTGGGTGTCCCCTCTTCAATTTGTATACTAAGATACCATTCCAAATATATGTTATACATTTCACCATACTATATTGAATTTCCATCTAATACTAAAATTTCTATATATGAGATTTGGTCACCAAGAGTTAGTCTCCACTAAAACTGGGGCCTTCTGTAAAACCTTACAGACGTCTGTAAAAACCAAAGACGTTGACTACATATGACCCATCTCCGGTCCCTACGACGGTTTGCAAGGTTTACGTGTCCTACCAGGGACTTTACTTCTTAGTGGACCTGGTTTTTCAGTTGTTAAAACTCTAACTCTTTTGGACGATATTTGAGATTTCGTTGGTAACTTTATCTTAGAAAGAACTTCTTTAACTGTCCGTCCAGTTTTTTAAATGTACCTTTAATTTCCATACGTCTTTTCGATTTTTTACAAAAAAAAATTTTTTTCTTCTTGTTTCAACCTTCTGAGTGTGAAAGATTCAAGTGTTGAACGAGGTTTCTAAAACCGTTTAGAACATAAACTATTTCCATATATTGGGATTGTTTACCTCTCATCTTTCTGTTGGTTTGATTTTTACTCGTGTCCTAGATTTATCTGTAGAGAGGTTTCTTTTATATGTTTACCGGTTACTCGTCTTCTTTTTTTTTTACGAGAGACAGGAATCAGTAGTCCCTTTACGTTTTATGTTTAGTTTTGGTACTATTCCCCTGAAGAGACCACCAAGTCACCGATTCTGAAACTCGAGGGTTACGTCCCCTGGGCCCAAGCTAAGGACCATTCCCTTGATCTAGGGTGTAAGACGTTGATTCTGGGTCTCGTCGATTTATTTATATATAAGATTTTTTTGTACTATTCTACGGTGACGTGAGGGTCACCCTACCGATATTATTTTTTTATTATTTTCACAACCTTTCCTATATTTCTTCAACCTCGGGAGTATACGACCACCGTGACATTTTACCATGTTGACGAAACCTTTTGTCAACCTGTCAAGGAGTTTTTCAATTTGTATTTTAACGGTATCCTGGGTCTTTAAAGAGAAGGAGAGATATATCTACCTATATATCTATCTATTCACTATACAGCTATCTATAAGAGTAGGGATAATTTTCCGTGAGAGGTAAGGGGAAGGAAGGTCGGGAACCGTTGGTGTCTACATAACACAGAAATACCTAAACGGATAAGACTTATGTAGTATATTTACCTTAGTTTGCACTAGAAAACGCAAACCGAAAAAATCGTATTACAAAACTCTAAGTAGGTACGACACCGTACCTAGTCATAAAGTAAGGAAAATACGGACTTATTATAAGGTGACATATCTATACAATATAAAACAAATAGGTAAGTAATCAACCACCTGTAACCCCAATAAAGGTAATATATAATAAGGTTGTTATAATACATCAAAAGTCACACATTCAGAATGTGAACAGAACAATTAGAAAAGGATTTATAAAATAAGAAAAAATAAGATAATATTTACCTTAACAAAAATTTAAAGTAAAAAATTAACAAGTGGTGATCATGTCTCTTTCTGGTAGTAAAAAAAACACGACTATAAAATAGAACGTTAGAATCACTTGAATAAGAGATCGACAGTATCAGAAAATTATCTAAGGAACCTAAAAGATATATGTTCTACTACAGTAGTCAGTCTCCCAACCTCCCCTCCCTTTCCTACAATGGGAGTAGGATACAGAATGAACACTTGTTTAAACAAGACTACGTTCAGTTTATGAAAATACTAAGTTCAATAATTATTGATAAAATACTTCTAACATAGTAAGATAAGACTCTTCTTTTACAAAATACCTTCGGTCCGAAACTTACGTCTAAATTTAATACCTTAAGAGAAACCATTTCTGTTTCATCTTATTTAGTTCTACCAAAGAAAGAGAGAGAAAGGTGGAACGAAAAAAAGGTTCGGTTTCCATAACTGTTTTACGGTCTCATCTCACTTTCCTGACAGAAACCTCTGGAATTACAATTTTAAAACTTTTCTAAAATCAGATTTTCATGTTCTTGTTGGTATTCATCTACATCCTAAACTGTCCTGTGACTGTTTTACGTCACCTGTCGATAAGATAGAAGGTGAGCAAGTGGAAAGAAACCATTTTAGTGAAGGCAAAAGGAGTCCTCCTAGTGGAGCGGGACTGAAAGTAAGGTCCGTTCGACTCACCATAACTATAGTAGAGTTCGAGGTCCCGACCCGTACACTGAGTTCGGACCGGTTAATCTTTTCAAAGAGGAACACCGGTGTCTCCATCCAAGTCCCTACCCGTGTCTTAGGTTAAGTTCGGTTACTCTCTGAGTTTTAAAAATAAACTTGATAGTCCCTTCTCTTCGATGGAAAAGTTTCCCTTTCGCTTTCACTATTCAACGAGTCAACACGGTCTGAGAAACGCTGGGGTATCTGACATATCGGGCGGTTCGAGGAGACAGGTACCCTAAGGGGTCCGTTCTTATGACCTCACCCATCGGTACGGGAAGAGGTCCTCTAGAAGGGATGGGTCCATAGTTTGGGCCCAGAGGGTTTAACACCCGTCTAAGAAGTGGTAAACTCGGTGGTCCCTTCGGAAAACTTCCTTTTAATCGGAAACTCCTGTATCCGGACTATCACGACCGTCGGTAACATGTATAGAACTAACACCTCGGACTCTTACTTCGGTTGCACTACCTTTCGTCATATCTCTCTACCTCTTTCTGACCAAGGATTACTGTATCTCAAGGTTCTGAACCGATACGGACTTTGGTTTCATTGGTCCTGGACCTGAAAAATCAATATACTAAGTCATTTAAAGAAAAATAGGAGTTCAGATAAACTCTAACAAAAATAAGTAAACAAAACACTGAATGTTCGTTTTCTCAAAATTTACTGTATGGTTTCCTATGGTCTAATCCTTTCATACTTCCTCCTTTAACCTTTTCCCTTACTTATAATTTCTTGTCTCTTTTCTCAAAGATAGTACCCTTTCGGACGACGGAGACTGGGGTTTCGACACCTCGTCTCATACGTACTTCTGTTTTACGGGACCAGTGACCTCAGTCAAGTCATCTACCAAGATCGTGAGATGGTCCGAGGGTCCTCAGACACGAGTCTTAGAGTTTTAGAACCACCGACACGATCTACAAAACACAAACTGCGAGGTTTTCATCAGGGGGGAGGGGAAAGGTGGGACGAAAGAAGGAACCCTCTGACTGGACATACCTGGTGTGGTCTCCCGAATGAACGGCAGATTGAAAACCGACCCAAACCCGTTACTCTTAATGGTCGTCCGCTAGTCTTCCTCCCTCCTTCTAATTCAGTTCCATAAATAAAAGGACAAAGGGATGGATGATCCAGTGGAACTCTCTCGAATCAAGAGGTCGTTCCAGTGGTGAAGAGAGCTCCACCAGTCGATATGGGATGAGTCAGGAAGACCCAAAACCCTTGGTGAAGGATTGGGACAGGGAATCCCGGATCCCTTCCAATTCTCAAACCGTGGGGTGAGGTCATGAGAACGGACCTTTTAGGGTACCTGCCTCCTCGGACCATCCGACGTCAGGTACCCCAGCGCTTCTCAGCCTGTGCTTACTCGCTGAAGTGAAACTGAAAAGTGAAAGTACGTAACCTCTTCCTTTACCGTTGGGTGAGGTCATAAGAACAGATCTCTTAGGGTCCCTACCCCCTCGGACCACCCGACGGCAGATACCCCAGCGTGTCTCAGCCTGTGCTGACTTCGCTGTATCGCCGTCGTCGTCGTCCGACCAAATAACACGATAAGAAACAACAAGGGATGTAACTGTGTAAATATTAATTAGAGAAACATTTATTTAGGAGATGGTTAATAAGATAAAACAGTTGTACGACAGATAAAGAATAACCTTAGGATTGACTACGATACCGATTAGTCCCCGGACGTCTCTTCATATAGAACTTATGTCCCGACAGTCTGACTCTCGGATGGTGTAGGAAGAATTTGGAAAAGCTAGGGAGATAGTCGAAAAGAAGAAAGGATCGGATGTTGATTTCTTGACACACTTCATCCGTCCCGACAAGACGTAAAGTTGAGGTAAAAGGAACGGGAAACGGAGGTAGATAGGATCGGGGGGAATGTGGGGAGTCATGGATGTGTCTGTGGGTTTTAATAAAAGACGGACCTATTTTAGTGTGACATTTAGTGTGAAGACGTACTAAACAAATTTGACGAAATAGTACAAACTTTAATCATTCCTTTTTCCTGAGATTGTGTCTTGGATCTACCCCCTTTATGTGACCCTAATATCTGGAGGGGAGTCAGTTTGGTATAGACGGATCATCTGGAATCGGGTCCCGTCGAACGTTTCTTTCTTCCCCAAGGATGACGTCGGATCGGAGACTCAGTTTGTTCCCTTACCTTTATAAAGACAGAAATCGACGTTAGTGGTGATCTCTAAACGAGACCCTCTGTCAGGCACCAGTCTACACGGGACTTCAGTGAATTGAACGTCAAAGAGAAACTTAAAGACAAGGAAAAGGGACGGAGTTTCAAAGAGCAGCGCAAGAAGAGGATACGTTTGTTTGTTATTAAATATGGTCTTTGAGTTGGAACTACTTCTTTCCGTCAAATGAGACTGTTTTATCAGAAGGTTCTTTGACCTCGTACTCACAACGTTTTCCTTTTTGCGAATCTTTACCTTGTTGAAAATCAAAGTAAGAGGACACCGGCTTAGTGTTCTCAGCCCTTTTTTTCTACCCTCCCTCTTCTTTTTTTTCAGAATTTGATTATCCGACAGTCAACAGTTCAAAAGGTGGGTGTACAGACGGGTTATAAGGACACCCCTTTAGTCACCATGTCAAATCTTTCTCCTTTAGCATGTGAGGAAAAAATAAAATTAAATAACGACAGTTGTAGAGGGGTTCTGTTATAATTACAAAAGATGTACTTCTAAGGGTCGTTTGTCTACGGATTCTTTCCATTGCAATCTTATTATTAAAGTTCCCGATTCTTCATTTTTTTTAGGATTCAGATCGTACCTGTTTTTAGTACTTCCGTAAACCTTCATCATAAAGAGTAACTGTTAGTTCATTTTGGCTCATGTCACGTTGTCTACCATATGTTTAGTTTAGGACTATGTCGTGGTAAATCCCCTGATAAATTTAATTAGGTGACCTTCAAAGAAGTTAACAATCTTAGGTCAAAATTATTTATATTATAGGTCAAGACATATTATTTCGATAAAAATTTACAGGACCGACTGTAGGGGTTCATAGGATAAAGATAAGTTATAACGGAACTTTGACACCTTTACTACCTAAGACAACTTACTCTTTATGACATACTGTTTTCTAAGTATTAAGGAACAGATAAATTATCAGTTGCATAAATTGTCCTAGTACATAATACATATTATATATCGTGGTCAACTTAAGGACACTTTACAATTGATAAGATTGGGTTTAAACTGTATACAAAATTTTACAAACCCTGTAGATAGTAAGTAACTAAAAAATTTTCTACCATGAAGGACCATTCGTCGTCGAGTCTCATCTTTCTCGTGACCTGGACCTCAGTCTACGTTACGCCCAACAAAAGTGATTTGCGAGAGATTCAAGGAAAGGTCTAGATGACAAGATAATAGACAATGATGATTTAGAACTCTGAAACTAGTAAACTCGACTAACAATCCTCCAAAAGTTCAACAATAGAAGTTCAACCAAAGAAAAATTTCCAATCAAAACTTTCAGCTTAAACCATTCTATTCCTCAACTCCCCTCTGTCAAAGCAACAAAAAACATAAAAGGTGTTTAGACGACAGCGTACAGAAACTTAGTGAACAATTATCGTCAGTCGGGGGGGAAATGACAGTGATTCTCAACCTTTCCACACACCCTTCCTCTAAGGTTTCTCGTCGTCGTCAGGAAAGACGGTATTCGGTTCTCTCTCCGCGATGGACTCTCTGGTCTAACGACACTATACAAATGTATTCACCGAGTTTAAGGGTACTAATTTATGGCACCTGAAAGAATTCTCTCAAGTGAATTTGTTTACAACAAAAACAGGAGTCTAAAGGAAGAAGGGGTTGGGTGAATATAAATGTCGAGGTGCAGTCACAGACTGTTCATCTTTAGTGTTCGGATTTTACAGGTCTTAACTAGAGTTGTAGAAGGAGAGGTTAGGACGAAGTGAGTACATAAGGGTCAGAATTAGCTGTCACAGTGGTAGGGTCACCAAGAACGGTTCGAGTCTTGGAATCACAGTAAGAACTAAAGAAGACGGAGTGACGGGTAAGGGGTCAGAACAGGGAGACGTTACGTGGGAAGTGTTACACCGACGGTTTCACGAGAAAGACGTTTCCTTCATACTAGTGTTTCGAAGGGACGTATTTTACGAAAACAAACAACAACAAATCAGTGATTCAGCACAGGCTGAGAAACACTGGGGTACCTGACATCGGGCGGTCCGAGGAGACAGGTACCTTAAAAAGTCCGTTCTTATGACCTCACTCAACGGTAAAGGAAGAGGTCCCCTAGAAGGGGTGGGTCCCTGACTTGGGTACAGAGGATACACAGAAGACGAATCGTCCACCTAAGAAATAGTGACTCGGTGGACCCTTCGGGTATTTTACGAAATTACTGAGGAAAAGAGGATGACCTATTTTGAGCTTCCGGAGAAAGTCATGGACATACGGAAAGATCGGGTCAGGTGACGGGGAGGGACGGTAACGAGACTCGGGAAATGTAAGCTCAATGTACTCGACGAGTGTCAATGGGTTTGTATGGTACCAGAAAGTACTAACACTGAAACGTACATTTTAAAGGAGACGATGAAAGAGTCGAACTCAATAAAAAGGAGTACAAGGGTATCGTAAGGGTGTATGATTATAATTTTGAGAACAGTGTGATATAACATCAATGAAGAAAGGAACAAACAGAAGTGATGGTTTGACAGTCAAGGGACAAAACCCTCTTCCATTTGTGACATCTCCTCGAAGACTGAGACCTATAAAGGTCCACCGGAAATTCGAACGAAACCTGGGACTCTGTGATATGAGAAGAGACTGTGAGAGAAAAAGAGGACCAGGGTCGGGAGAAGGATCATCTCTGTTCGTCGCCTTACCAGTATACCGGTTTCTATTCTGTTTCGTCGGACCGACTAGGTGTTGGACCTATTTGTAGACGGAGTATGGTAAAAAAATTCTTTTACTTTTCGACCGATTACCCTGAACTTATATCCCACCGGACCGTCCTCTAAAGACAGAATGGTACATAGTCAACCCTCTGGGACTGAAGTCAGGGGTTTCCACATCGTCTCCCACACTCTCCCACCAGTTGTGTGGGTAGGGACTCCAGAGTTTTCTCGTAGTGTGACGACCGTTTGTTTATCGGGTTCTTCTTAATCCACCACCTCTAGTAGGAACAGAAAAGGAAACGGACTTCGTCTCTGTTGGAAAGATACCCTTGTAAACGGAAACCTACTGATGTGGTATTTCGTTCCTTAGATCATTGTCAGTGTAGGTGCACCATCCACAAGAGGGGTCAACGTGACCCGGAGTGGAGGGGTTTCATCAGTATCCCTTTCAGATACAAGACCAGATAGGGTCTTGTTGTAGGTCAATAGTTACTGAAGACAAGGTCAACCTCTATTGGATCAACCACTTCGTCACAAATCAACGGGTCCTTTCGGATAAAGTGTTCGTGGGAACCTATGTCTCAAGGGACCCGTACCACCGGGATCCACATAAGACCTAACCAGACGAACCACTAAGAGTCCCGTCCTGGAACGGTCCGTCCAATTGTTTTTCCCAATCAATAGTCGGACCAACCCTCCTTAGAGTGGAGATTTTTGTTGTGTAAAAATCTTTTGTACTACTTAAATATTAGTAATGTCTTTAACAGGAAGTACCGATGACACTTAAAATAGTCTATGATACAAATGTGATGTTATTCTGAAGATCGTCGTTCATACCTAAAATCAAAATTGACCCCCTTTTCCTTTGCTTATAGTAGATAAACAGTAGTCCTCTCTGATGGAAATTTTTAGTTTATCAAGGGTGTTACGGTAAAACATGTATACAGTTTCCGTTCCTTTTTACCAGATGACAGAGTCCACACAGGTAGACCGACACAGGACTAACTTCTTTTCTTAAGTCCACGATGGTCCCATTGTACTTTATTTTGTCTTTGTCTTGACCACCCTCACCGGGGGGTTTCAAGAATCCAAAGATACAAATCTCATTTCTAATGGGATGGGTGTTTTGCTAGTAACTACTGCAGTAAATACTACGGAAACGGGAAGTCGACCGTGACGTGTCCGTGGCGAACCAAGAAGTGATGTAGACATTTCACGTAACGGTGGTCGCCCCTCCACATCAATTGGACATCCACCTTCTTGTTACTTAAGGTTCACCCCCCCTCCCCTCCCCCGCACCCCTTCCTGTCGTCCTACCTACACTAACCTACCAGTCACGTCCTACCTTATTGGAGGTATTTCCTCTGACACGTTTAAGGTACTACGGTTCAGCGTCCATCGACTTCGTTGACTCTACGAGAGAGACGGGACCCTGAGCCCCCTTTACTGTGCAAAGAGAGCATTCAGTCACAGTCAACAGACTGACAGGAGACCCCTCTTCTTCAAGATTGAGTCGTACTATACCAAAAGACCCATAGTCTGGTACTTAGTTTGGTCTTGATCATAAATAATTCAGAGGTTCGACCGCAACTTCGGAAGTGACGGGGTTCTGAGGTTCGTCCTCTTTTTCCTTGGGCTAATAAACCCGTAGTAACTCACGTTACGATTCACTAATCAGACGAGGACCGAGACGGTGATTAATCGACACACTGGAACCCGTTCAGTGAAGGAGAGAGACTTGGGAGTAAAAAGATAGACATTTGACTTCCTCACTCCGGTGTGGTACAAACTCTAAGGAAGTCTAAACCGTTCCTCACCAACCCTATCCTTAACCACCTCACTTGAGGACCAGACCCGGTCGTTGACAAGTGGGGTAACGATAATGATGGACGACGAGGGACTAAGAGTAACTAGGGTCGGTCGGGACGGAGACTCGGGAAAAACTGTCGTTTCTGATTTCCCTTTATGTCTGAATGTACTCAGTCAAACGGTATCATTCCCATCATCGCCTCCAGTTTTCTTCGGCTGAGACCCATCATTAACTACCTAGCCTACAGTAAAAGCAGTGGAGAGACATTCATCTTCGTTCATACATAATCCACGACCCAGGGACTCAACCTCGGACTCGATTTCCCCGGACTCCGGGTCTATCTTTGTGACACACACGCAGAGTCCTTCTAGTCCTTTCGTCTCACTCCGTATCGAGTCCGGTCTGAATAACGGTCTCCTCACAAAGATCCATTTCTGACCCGAAACCGAAACGTCAAGTTTCTTAAGATTTATCTTCCGGGTCTGTACCCTCCGACTTCCAAGAGTCACATCGAGACACGACCGAGGATCCTCTGAGTCCGCCTTCCCGAGGCTCCCCGAGGTTTCCCGAACGCCATGGACCACAACGAGACCGTTCTCCCGGATGGTACGGTCGGGGAGACGTTTCTTAGTATGACCTGGACCGTGGGTCGGAACCTGAGACCTCGACTCCGTCCACATTTAATCTCGTACGAGACATTTAGGGTGAGACGTTGTGGTACGTGCACCACACGAGTCAAGGCCACCTCCAGTTTGGTCCACGTGTCCCTGTGTCGGACCTGTACCGAGTGGATTTGTGCACAGAGACTGGTGTAAGAGACTCCCCGAAGTAATCTCCCCCACCCCAGTCCTCCTATTCGTTTCCCCCTTACTGATTTATTTGTTCAAATGGGAGTAAATTGAAGATACATCTCATGTAGTACACTTTACGACGCGACCTATTTCGTGTTCGACCTTAGTTCCAACGGCCCTCTTTATAGTTATTGGAGTCTATAAGTCTACTGTGGTGGGAATACCGTCTTTCGCTTGTTCTTGATTTCTCGGAGAACTACTTTCACTTTCTCCTCTCACTTGTTTAACAGAACTTTGAGTTGTAAGTCTTTTGGTTCTAGTACCGTAGACCAGAGTAGTGAAGTACCATTTATCTACCCCTTTGCTACCTTTATCACTCTATAAAATAAAAGAACCCGAGGTTTTAGTGACGTCTACCACTGACGTCGGTACTTTAATTTTCTACGAACGAGGAACCTTCTTTTCGATACTGACTGGATCTGTCGTATAATTTTTCGTCTCTGTAATGAAACGGTTGTTTCCAGTCAGATCAGTTTCGATACCAAAAAGATCATCAGTACATGCCTACAACTCTCAACCTGGTATTTCTTTCGACTCGTGACTTCTTGACTACGAAAACTTAACACCACAATCTCCTCTGAGAATTCTCAGGGAACCTGACGTTCCTCTAGGTTGGTCAGGTAGGATTTCCTTTAGTCAGGACTTGTAAGTAACCTTCCTGACTACGACTTCGACTTTGAGGTTATGAAACCGGTGGACTACGTTTCTTGACTGAGTAAACTTTTCTGGGACTACGACCCTTTCTAACTCCCATCCTCCTCTTCCCCTACTGTCTCCTACTCTACCAACCTACCGTAGTAGTTGAGTTACCTGTACTCAAACTCATTCGAGACCCTCAACCACTACCTGTCCCTCCGGACCGCACGAAGTGTACCCCAGTGTTTCTTAGTCTGTGCTGACTCGTTCACTTGACTTGACTGGGAGTAGTATCATATAGTCCGTCCCGAAAGACGGGTACGCAATCCAAACGGGATCTATCGGCTCCAGACCTCCAATCATTCTCTGTTTGTCACTTAGTGATGTTCGTTTAGTGAGTGAGCCCAGTACACTAATGAAGATAGTTATATGATATTACCGAATCATATTTGACTTGAGAGGAAGTAAATAAGATCATTAATGAAGTAGGACGAACTGAAGGTGTTCACCCACACCTAAACTGACCATAACTAATAATATCTTACATATTACTGAGTTAAAAAAAATTTTTCTGTCAAGAGTCGTTCCAAGCTACATTCGACTTTTTACTTACTGAAGGTGATCCCTTGAGAGTCAAGTAAAGTCAGCGAGTCAGTACAGACTAAGAAACACTGGGGTACCTGACGTCGTGTGGCCCGAAGAGACAGGTAGTGGTTGAGGATCTCGAACGAGTGTGAGTGTCGGTAGTTCAACCACTACGGTAGGTTGGTAGAGTAGGAGACAGCAGGGGAAGAGGAGGGTGGAAGTTAGAAAGGGTCGTAGTCCCAGAAAAGGTCACTCAGTTAAGAAGGGTAGTCCACCGGTTTCATAACCTCAAAGTCGAAGTCGTAGTAAGGAAGGTTACTTATAAGTCCTGACTAAAGGAAATCCTAACTGACCAAACTAGAGGAATCCCTTGAGATTCGTCCTGAGTTAGGTCAATGATACGATCAAATTCTGACTCAAGTAGAAGTACCAAATAAAAATATAAGATTTTTCATTACTTTAAATAAAAACCACTTACCACACACCTTAGTTAAGGTGGCAAACATCAGTGTGGAGAGTACACACATACAAATATGTACAAGTGCATATACACTTGTCTTACTGGCAGAAAGGATGGAACCAGTGACCCGTTCGTACCGGACTGGAAAGTTTCGTGTAGAAGTCACAGTAGTGGAGGGTACACCTTGATTGTAAAGGAAAGAATTACAGGGGTGACGTAGACATAATGAACTGACGGAACTAAAGTCTCTGTGTAAGTATAAATAGAACCGTGAGGGTTGTGGTTCGTCTCATGGACCATGAATTATTCACTAAGTATTTAAGAACAACTTACACTTGATGACGACTTATTTACGGTGGAAAACAACGAAAGACTAGACGGTGGTAGTTCTGACCTCAAAACTCGTCGTAAAGACCATGACTCTTACCCTAAGGGACCGAAGTGAATAAACATTCTGTAGACGGGTCCTGACCCCCATGTCACCGACAATCGTTTGTCCTCCGTCGATGACGGTCAAATTCTTCGTTTGGGTTCTAGATCCCGAAAAAGGATGTTCCCTCGATTAACCGTGTCTACTCTATCCTCAATTACCAGGGAACTTCCTGTCAATTAATCGTATAATTACCTCAAGACAAATATGAAGGAAACATCAGTAAACGATAACGTCGTGGGTCACGGTGACCAGTAACGACGTTTTTCACTTTAAGTCAAAATTTTGGTCCCTGATTACTGAGATTACTTTCGGCGAACAAATCAAGTTTCTTTGTTCATTAATCTCGATTTTCGTTTTCACATTTGTCTTAGGGTTAATTACTGAACCGTGTAACAACAAGGGACGACACCGGGAATCGACTCCAAGTCAGGAACCGAAAGTGTCCATATTTAGTCGTGTGTGTGTGTGTGTGATGTGTGTGCTTATGTGTACTTACCTTACGAAAGACCTTTGTCCCTCCTGACTTCCATATTTACCTCCGCATCAATACTTTTCTAATTGGGAAAGGGACTGGGAATCGATTGGCAGGTCCAATTCGGGAGCCTTCTCTACTGGGTGGAAAAACGTGCTTTGTCCACACGATTGTCATGAATAAGTTTCCCCGTGAAATGGACTTGAAACGTCCTTTGGAAGTGTCCCAGAGGTGCGAGTCCTGCTTTCGGTTGTTAGATCGTTTTCTTTTTTTTAATTGTCTAAACTGTCATTTTTTCATCCCGAAAAGATTTAGGGGGATCTCAGTAGTGAAGAAATCCGTGTTTGAACTAGATAAACAGGAGAGTTTTTACAATGTCTTTCGTCTTCTACGTTTTATAGAAGTTTCGATGTGTCGAGTCGAATGAGGAACAAAATAAACACCGACTATAAGTATGTTACCGTTAACGTCGTTCTAATAGGACTTCCACATTCCTTGCATTACCACAGTTCTCCTGTCGTACGGACTATTCCGAGACGGTGGGGTTCCGTACCGCCCTCTCCTCCTTTTACATAAAGAACACTATATTCTTAACGGGGGGTGTGGTGGAAGTACAGTCAGGGGACACGGTTTGTCAAGTTCTAGAGTAAGGACTATGTCCGTAGGTTCCCGTCTAAGTCCCCACGACCTCTTCTTAGGTTTATCTTTTACAAGTCCCTCTTTTCCTTAATAATGAACCATCCAAATAGGTCCACAAACATAATGACTACGAGAACCATTTTTACCGGTTCGAATTGTCACATATTTCTGTCTTGGGTTCTCTGCACCTCACCGGTCCCGGAAGGATGGGTTGAGTAGGTGAAAAGTAGTGGTCTCATAGTACCAAGTTATATGGGCCAAGTAGAAATCTTCCTACGTTCCGACAGGTCATCTCATCGGTTTTCAACCCAGAAGGTCCGGTCTCGTCAAAAAGTCCTTCCTCGCGAATTTAACCGTCCGGAAGAACAGAAGTAGGAGTAGTGGCAGAACCTACTTCATGACCGGGCCCCCTGTCAGATGTAAGTAAAGGAGAACTTCTGACAGTAACATTGGATTTCGTGCATCCCCACCGTTTCCCAGTGCAATCCACGACGTCTCTCCCGGTCCAAAAGTCATCGAGAGGAGGGACCGAAGGAAAGGGGTCGAAAGAACACGAGGAGACTTTCGGGTGAGTAAGACAGAATCTGGGACACTGGACCGCAGTCCCCGGGGTCCGGGAAGTTGTTGTAGAGAGGTTCTTCGGAAGACCCGATCAGGGGATCGGGTGAACCTAACGGACAAGGGAACGAAGAGTAAGAGAACCTTGAAGAAGGTATAGGTAGAGACCTAACATAATACAAACAACGAAATATTGAGAAGAGATAAAAGGTAATAAAGAAAAGACTGTACCATTTAACATTTGCACCTCCCGACGGAGAAGATAATTATGAAGACCCTCTCCGCGTATCATCCACCTAAACCCTTCTTCCTAACTCAGTATAGTTCCGTACCCCATATGTATCTTCGTTTTGTGCCCCCAATATAGAGAACTTCAAGTCAGATCCTTTGGAGAGAAACTCCAACTAGTCTCCGTGGGTTACGCTCTTCCACTTTTGACACAACACCTTGTCCTCCTTCGCCCTCCTTCTTCTCCTCCTTTATTTGGTCGAGTAAGAAATATCTCCCTTCAATCACGACTTTTTATCTTTGAATCCAACTTTCTGTCCTTTGTTACTGTTTGCATCCCAGAGGTGACTCTCCAACTCCCCCACTCCAGAACAGACGACTCTTGGCTCCGTGAGTCTCAGTCACAGGGAAAGGAACGCACCTTAAATCGTACACGTGTTCCATGTGCACCGAAGGGACCATCGAGTCGACCATTTCTTAGGCGGACGTTACGTCCTCTGGACCCAAGCTAGGGACCCAACCCTTCTAGGGGACCTCCTCCCTTTCCGATGGGTAAGGTCATAAGACCGGACCTCTTAAGGTGTCTGACCCCAGGTACCCCAGCGTTTCTCAGACTGTACTGACTCGCTGAAAGTGAAAGTTCCATGTCCATAGTCCCTCTCCCGACTTTTCCAGGCGGACACTCGACTGACCCGATGATCTACGGTATCTTGACCCGAAATCTTTACTGATGTAATAAGGGTCAAACCAAGAGTTACTACTTCAGGTCAATCAGGATAATCTAGGTCGGAGGTACGTAAATACAAGGTTCATCGAGTCAAAAAGTCTCCTCTAACACGGTGGTCTCCATTTTGAGGTCTTCATGACGACCTGGGAATAGATCTGTCTGACACTGAACCCGAACTATAATCTTCGTTGACCCTTAAAATTTAAATAAGATAATTTAAAATTTAGAATCAATACCGATTCGAAAATAAAAAGGAAACTGTTTAGATGTAAGTTAAGTTCCAAAACAAAATTAGAGAGAGAAAAATTTTAGAAAAAAACTTCTTGTTCTTGATACAAGTTTATTGAAAGATTTATCTTTGAGATTAGTGCACAAGAAACAAAGAGAACTCCCACGAGGAAATTTTTATTACACTGTACCCGTACTGGGAATAACGTTTTAGAGACAGGAGTGTCCTTACTTTAACTATGAGACCCTACAGATAAAGTCTCTACACAAGGAAAATTTGTCCCGTATAATAGATGTGAATCCTTGATTTTTTAGGTTACGAAAGGATTACAAGGGGTGGAGACAGTAGTCCAGTCTTAACTATAAAGACGTAGACGACAGAATCTCCTTAAAGGAGTCGTCTCTAAGACTATTATGTAAACGTTATCGAGTGTTCGTAAAACTTTCTTCTCTGCTATAACACGACCGATACTACGGGTTTTATAAAACCCCTCGGTTTTTACCCTGAGGTACCTAAGTTTTTCTTGGTACGGGGAGAGTAAAATGTCCACTCCTAAGACTTAGAGTCTAAATTAGTTTTACTGTGACTATGTTTCGACTCAAAGATTAAGGACCAGTATACCGTCGTCGTTGCTTAACATTTTTCGTCGTGAAGAGTTCGAAATTTCCCACATTTGTGGTGGACGTCTAGGAGTAAGTCGTCCAAACCCATCTCGGACTCTAAGAGGGAAAGGTCGTTTGAGGGTTCACTATGACTACAACGACCAGGGACCGAGTGTGAAACTCATCGTTCGCACAGTTCTTGTCTTCGTTCCCAAATTTAACTTTGTGACCAAGTCGATGACCTTTTGAAACTAGTCTAAAGAAGGGGAAAGACTCGGAGTTAAGGGGGTAAACATTTTACCCCTGTTATCTGAGACGCTACGTCCCAATTTCAAGTCACTGTTGTAAATACGTAAATTTGTTCCGAAGGATAGTGTATTCTTTTAGGAGAATCAAGTCACGTACAAGACATCCGGTGGGGGTAGTGAACGGAAGTCGGTCCGGTCCTGTTGGTTTGGTCAGATTGACCGAAAAGGGGGTGTTTATTATCCACGTCAACTGGGTACCTAAATGAAACTATCGACCTCTTTATGTCTCTGACACCCGAGATACAAATTGGAATTGGTTCGACGATGGAGTCAAAAGTGGGACACATTCCCGAAGAGTCTTTCGGTAAGTAAACGGGGACTCTTGCAATAGAGTACTATGATATCTCTATCCGTAGAACTTTTGTGACCGATAGTTTTACAACCTCACTCACGGGGGGTCTCCAAACAGGAGGTTGAGGGAAAACCTGACGATAAATTTATTTCTCGGAATTTATTTCCGAGAAAGTCTCGGAAATTCTACCTAGCAGAGGTTCTTTACTTAAGAGAGTGGAACTCTTTTGTGTTCTCTATTCTCAGAAGGTCAAGACCTCTTGTGAGAGGAAAAGAGTAGTGGTGGACGGGGGTGTGGGGTCTTAATAGAAAACATTAACTAGTAATAACTCGGTAGACCTATACAGGTCCTGTATTGATCCACGAGATCCTATAAGGTCTTCTCTTTCGTTCAAGAGACAGGATTACTTGAATAGTGGAATGACCGAATATACGAAAGTATATTTGTATATTGAATGGTAGAAACCGAAATATACGAAATTCCGTTGTATGTTAGTGTTTGGTGTTATCAAAACTAACATAGATGTCCACGACTCCCCCTACGTTCCCCCTTTTTAGTCTTACCCGTCACAATCAATTCTGACCCTAAAGTCTCGGTTCACTAAAAACTCAAGGGTGGGTAGTGGAAAGGTTTCTATAAGAGTGGTAAGTCTCCGTGAATGGGACCTCTTTCGGTAAATCTGATTAGTGTATTACGACGGTTCACAGTCCAAGTCTTTGCAACTTCAACTTCAATTCCGATACCCGCTTCCCAGACTAGTATTGAGGACCGTTACTTTTGTTCAGAACCTATATAATTGGGCAAGAACCCTATTAAAAAACATAGCTAAGGGTACTTTGGTAAGGGGGGTTGGGGGAGGGTCCGTTAGTTTTACTTTTCCTGGTATTAGACGGTTCATGGTAAAATGAAAATGAGGATTATTAACTTAGGGATTCAGTAATGGCCCTTCTCGGTTTCAATTAACTCCGGTTTGTACGGCACGTTCGTCTAAAGACAGGTCCCACAAGCCTGTCGAGTCCCATAAACCCGTGAGTGGTCCTCCGAAGTGGGAGAGTCACTTCCAGCCGTACATTCCTGACTACCAGTCTTTATCGCACATGTACGTTTCCCACTAGTGTCGTCGGTCCCTCCGTATCTTCTTCTTCATTTACTGATTCTAGTCCGGACGTCTTTTTAGTCTCTCCTCCCCCCAGTCACGACCGGTTATTCGGGACGTAAACGGAAACTTGAGTGCTTAGTCTTGGTCGCGATTGTGCACTGTACCGAAAAAAACATTAAGGGGTCTAAGTCATACAGGAACGAATAAGTCTAAAGTGGCTAAACTTTAACCACTCTTAACGCAGTCTCCAGACTGACGTCAAAATGGAAATGTCGTAGAGGCTACCTTCCCGAACGACTCGTTTACTACTGGTACTTGCTCTAATGTCCCCTTGTCTCAAACTTCATGACGTCTTCCGTTTAACGAACCCTCAGGAGACCCGATACCCGCTATAGGATACATGTTTAGTAAGAGACGATAAGTAATTTCGTCCACAGGATTTCTCAAGATCAGTGAACCAAGGTCACTAATATATATAAACGTTCACTGCTTTTGTCGTAAAGAAAAGTGTATCGGGTATTAAGTTTGAAAACGAAGTAAAGGTGACCTGAACGGAAATTACTTCCGTTTCGTTCCAAAGTGAAATACATGAAGTTTAGAATAAGTACAAACCGTTTTCAAATTCACTGAGACTAAAGTTTTTCTTGTGATTGTGTCCTACCCCTTCCTTCCTCCCCCGTCGACATGAATAACTATCGACGGTGGACACTCGAGATTGACACGTGAACCGTTCAATATCTTGGAAACCCGTGGGGGCTAAGGAACGTCTATTTTGTCACTATTCAAATCGTGAAGGGAGCATAAGACTAGACACAGGGATTGTTATAAACTTTAAGTCGGAAAGGAAGGTAGGACACGACTACGATGGTAAAGGATCGACAACCTACAATCTGTACGATAAATGGAGAGACCCGGAGTTAAAGGAGTAGACATTTTTCTCCTATTATTATCATGACTGAAGAATTGTGACTTACTACGTATATTTATCGTATCGTGTCCCGGACCGTCTGTGAGTCACGAGATATATACTGTGAGAAGTAGTGACAATTATAATAATAACGGTATCAAAGGTCTCCGTGTCAACACACTTAAGAGGGAGACACCCGACCTAGTCCTGGTCCAAACGGGGCCCTAATCCGTCGTGTCTTACTCACTTATTCGTACGGGGAGAAACCCCGACAGAGTCTTTTATCGTAGATTGAGAAGAGTGTCGTCACTGTACTACAGTCTTGATACCTAAACTTGGTATAGTACTCGACCTTTGACCTTGTTTGATGGATTGAGACGACATGGGGTTTGGTTTAGGTTTACAGTTAAAAATTTAACTTGGTACTTGGTCTATTTTAACTGCCGGGGGTTTTCCTCAGTCCTTTTCCTCTTTTTTCAAGGAATCCTTAAATTGACCTCCACTTGGAAATACAAAAGATTCTACGTGATTTTGTCTTGACCTTATGCTTGTGGAGTGAAGTCGACCTCAGGGGCCTCTTCTTTGTCGTCGTGGAACACACGGACACCATAAACCGACCACGGGTGACCGACCGGAGTACCCTACACGGGAGACGGAGGAGGAGGTAAGAGGTAACGAGATGGGGACAGGAGTAGGACCGTTGGGTAGGTGTCGGCCTTTGTAGGACCCCCTGGTCTTCCGAGTCAAAGTACCTACTTTCCTTTCGTTATCTTCTGTCCATGTAAGGGGACCTCTGTAGAAGGAAGAACGGGTCCTACACACCGACCCTTCGACATCCACCCTCTTACCGTGATCGTTACACAGGGGAGCCGAAACGGGTCCTCAGACACGGGACCTCGGACACTACCCGACAGAGTCGATGTGACGTGGTGGGGGTGGGGGTCGTTTTGGTTCGTGACATGGGTGGGCTTGGGTGACTAGGGAGGTTGGAAAAGACGAGGTTTATAGGTTTAAAATGAACCCGACGAGGAGATCCATTAGGTCACAAGCGGGGACTTACGGGGTGGGTTCGAACCTATCTACTAATATAGAACTTATCTGTTCTATGGACGTTAGGGTTGAGAAGTCAGGAAGGTGATTTTATGGGGTAGTCCAGGACTCCGGGAATGGGTAGTCCCGGAACGAGTGACGATCTCAGGTACTTCTGTCACACCACAAGGCCGTTCTCTTCCTTGAGGTCACAAGTAGGTTGGACCCAAACTTAGGGTCAGGATGGTGAATAATTGACAGTGAAATCCATTCAATGAATGAGAGAGATTCGGAGTCAAAGACGTAGACATTTTACCCCTGTTATTATAATGATGGAGTATCTGAAGACCAGTCATGGGTTATTTTATTGTATATCGAGGATAGTTATCTTCAACGGGTGGATATTCTCCTTTTCGGGTCTTATATTATTGTCCGACCCATTTATACAGACAGGACAACCGCAGGTCCGACCTGTCCCAATCATTCACGAATTAACCGTGGATCAAGAGTTCGTTCTCCTGTCGTTCCGTACACCACCGGACCCGTAATTGTAGTGATAAACGGGAAACGGGTCCCAATCGGAAGACTCTGGGCGAAGGGTCTCCGGACCTACACGTCACAGGGGTGACGGTGTAGAGGGGACCTGTGAACTTGGAAGGAGGGAACAGGGGTGCATAACCGAACACCTAAGAAAAGGCGTCCGTGTTAAACCCAGTCGAGTAGACCAATTCAAGGTTACCTACAAATTCCCAATTGTGTCCCGAAGGAGAGGGTCTTGGTGTGAACGTAAAGTGTTCCGGACAAAAAGGTCAGGAGAAATCCGTTCGGTCTCTGTCGACACGGGGAAAACCTCGGGGTCACTCACAGGACGTAAACAGACGTCGAAGGTCTTACAACCTTACAAGGAACTTTCCATGTAAACAAGGTCAGCTCTCAACTCTCAAGCTCCCTACCCGTCCCCACCCCGACCCTTGACTTCTCCCCACTTCCCTCCACCCACAACAAACCTCGGGGTGTGGACGATAAGGGTTAAGGTCCTTCGCCCCGACCGGCAAAGTGGGACTGACTCGACTTGATCTTTGTAGTCGATGTTTTCTCTCTTAAGAGTCAATTTCCCCGGAAATCTTCCGTACCTGCAGTCGAAGTCGTTACATCTGAGAACCGTGACCCCCTGAGAATAAAGTGCGTATCTGAATAGACAAAAAAGAAGGTGCCCAATTGACTCAAGTCTGGTCGTCGACGAGAAAAGGACCCTACACGTCTCTCACACCGCTCACACTTAAAATGGTGTTCGATTTAGAGGACTCTTCGTAGTCGTAATTCTCAAGTTCTCCACTCATCCTCCCTGGGACCCTCTCCTCACGACCCCTTCGACACTTCATTGTTCACCACCGACGTATACCTGGCGTTAAGACGGCACCTAGTTCTTTATGTCCTCGAACCCGAATTTAGCGATCTTTACTAGGGAAATTGGGCAAAGAGAGAATTGTGGGACCTCGGCATCTCGTGGGTGTTGGACCCCGGTCACCGTCGGGATCGATAGGAAGAGACTGTAATACCCCACTTTACTACTCTGACATGCTTGTGAACCAGTCCAATCGTCCCTGGACTCAGAGCATAGGATCCTTATCAGAAGACGCATTATGAAAGCTAAAATGGTACAAGTATAGAATAGTCTCAGAGTCCGACGAGGACACTCTCTCTTTCCCTCTGTGACGAAGGGAACAAATCGTCCACTCCTTTGACTCCGAGTCTCTCCTATTTACTACTCGGGTTTCAATGTCTATCTTTTACTGTCCCGACCCCGAAGGTATTTTAGACACGAAAAAGTAGAGTAAGAATGACAGAAAGACGTGATGTTTTACGACAACTCGGGTCACCTAAAGTCGATGTGTTAGCAGACAAGTGGGTGAACCTCAAACAAGACTACTCTAGACGGGTAATAAAGGGATCCGCAACTAGGCCAATGCACTTCTCGATTCTCTTCAAACGTCTGTTCGGGTAGGTTGCACACCATTTCCTCAGGACCTGCGGTTCGGCTTTCGTTTCCTGTGGGCTGACCCCGTAACCCTGGTGACCCTGAATGAGGTTGAGACTGGACAAGCCCGGTCTCTACAGGAAAAGAGGCCTAGGGTGTCCATAAGTAAGTGTTAGACGTCAAAGGCGGTGGTCCGTGACAGACAAAGGACTGACACTGATAGAAGAAGGAGGAGGAAGAGGAGGAGAAGAAAGAGGAGGAGAAGAAGGAGGAGGAGGAGGAGGTTTAGTCCATGGTGGTAGTGGGATCGGAGGAGAAGACGAAGAAGGAGAAGTAGGCGATTCATCAAGACCAAGTGAAGTAGGACTAGTAGGACTTTGTCACTGTTGTGTGTTGGGGAAAAAAACCTTTTCTTTTAAAGGGTACCGTGTAGGGTGGTCAGTTTTATTTACTTTTTGTTGAGTTATAAACCTCTACGAAGTCTACAGGTGAATGGGTCTTTGTATGGACAACAATGTTCTCCGTCTAAAGAAAGAGAGACAAGAGAACGTCCTTTATAAGAAAGATACTGGGTAAAACTGGGTTATAAGAAAGGTATCTCCACGTTCACAATAAGAGTCGACGTCCGTAAACCCGACAAGGGGATCCTGACAAGTACAGTAATGAGACAGGACCCCGGTACCGAAGGGCAATTGAAACCGGACAGTCCCGTCTGACTCGAGTTGTGACCTCCTACCTCCTCAAAATCTGTGAACACAGACACTACGGTGTAAGAGTCAGGTGCCGTCGAAACAGGATTGTGAGACCTACGAAAGTCGACGAGTGGGAGTGGTAGGATTCAACACCGATTTTTATCGAACCTTATCTGTAGTCCTCCTTTTCGGTCGACGACATGGGGAGGAGTTTTGAATCTGACAGAAGGAGTGTCTTTTTTTCTCTAACCCTACGTCAAAAACGAGGAAGAGACTGATAACGGGTGCCACCTTGGAACGGACGGTCTTCGTCCAACCTGTCTGGTGGACTCCCGACCCTGTCGTTGACTATAAAGGAAGCAGAAGGGGTGGGGGTTCGGGCATGGGAACCGTCTTTAGACCCGTGCATCCTTTACGAGTCGTGTATAAACAACTAACTGACTAACGTCGGTAATGAACTCTAGACTTTGACATTAGAAGAGGTTCACCAAGATTCTTTTAATTTGTTTTTTCTCTTTTTGGGTCTGAAGTGGTTTACCATAAAGTTTACGGAGGGTCGGTGTCCGACCGCTCAACCTAGAGACGAGAAACACCCAGACGGTTCCGAGTAACGTCGTCGTCTTTTACTCCGGTGGGAGGGAAGAGACACGACAGGTTTAGACTTCTCGCCGTCCCGGACACGTGGACAACCCCCCTACACAGGTTACTATCTCCGGTCCCCGAGGTACGGCGGGAGAGGGACGGACTAAGGAGTTTCCGGTAAATCTCCTGTGAGTCGACTTTCCCGACTGTACCCCCCGCCCCACCCGGTCTCTCGACCTAACAAGTCCTAGGCATTTTCACTACGTCTTACTGTTCCGAGATGAGAGTCGTAAGTCAGACGGGTCACGACAGATCGAGAACTAATGTTCGTGAGAACTTAACGAGAGCTTAAACAAGTTTCCATGTCAGAATACAGTGCGCACATAGTCTGGACTGCCCCTGGAACTTCTAAGTGAACAGGTGCACTCCGGGTCTCTCCGTTGTCCTACATCGGTCTTAGTGCGTCGATCAAGTTGCTATCTTGTCTGAGGCTTGGGTACAGAGCGTTATAGGGACTGCTACAAAGAGGGGATGGTGAGACTCGTGTTCTCGACTCTCCACCAACTCGTCTGACTGTCTCGTGTCGTTACACAATCTAAGACACAAGGGTTCTCCGACTTCCACGAGTGTTGACCTCTAGAGATTGAGACTGTTCCTGAGTGCCCCATTCCGAATCCTTTTATTTGGAGGTAGTGAGTTACAACTTGTCTAATTACGTACAAGAATTTAGAGAAAGTGAACACACACTTGTATCCATGGGTAAACTGGAGGTCTTAATGTAAGACTCGTGGACCCCAGCCCCACCCACCCTGCCCCGGTATCAAAGATTGAGAAACTACCGGGAGGTGTCGAACCTCGGACGTCGATCCATTGGTCACCCGTGCCTTGTTTGTAGTCACTATTGACGGACCGACTTTTGAGGACTTGGTACGGGAGCGGATCCGCGAGTAGGCCTGACATCACCCATCAGTCAGTAGGACCGGAGGTCTCTTAGACTACATTGACTTTTAGAACCTCTTAAACTTCATATTGTAAAGTTCCACTTCCTCAAAGATAAGGGAAATATAAAAGCCCTTTTAGAGGAAAGGAGAGGATCAGCGGACAAAACGGACGGGAGGTGGGGACGAGGTGTCTCCTCCGTCGACCGAAACCGGAGACGGACTAGAATAAACATCTATACTCGAGAGTGCTATTAGGGTAATTTCTACCGAACAGTAATTTCGAAATGGGAGGGCCCTTCTTAATTGGAAGAGTCTCGATTAAAGGGGTGTCGAGAGTGTGACGGACCCGAAGTCCTTGACGTTTATAGAAAGGGGGAACGGGGTCGAAGGTCCATATCTTGGAGTGTGACATGTTCTCCCCGTGAAACCCCCCTCGAGTCACAAAGTACCTTGGGTCATCCCTTAGGAAAACATTACTCTCCCGGACAAAAACAGACAAAGGATTTCACCGTGACTGGAGGACACTATCACACACACTCACACGTCTCTACCTTCTCACCCACACACGACCCCGGCACCACAACGGGATTTTCCTTTCTCAGACTTCCCGTCTTGTACCGAGGTAAAACTCGTAAGATTTATATATTTGTATATTTGTTTATGTATTTGTTTGTCATACTGGGCCTTCTATTTAAACACGGGACGGAACTCACTGTGGGACATTTGTAAGCTTACCAACTAATCAAAACTTTCTCTGTAATCGTGTGTTAATAAGTGACGTAGTTTAGGAGAGAAACATTTGCACTAGTTCACAAGGGCTATTTCATTCTAGGGGACTACGTAAATTTTAGGTTTTGCTCCCTGTCTATTAATTTGAACATGTGTTGTGAAATCGTCGTAATATCTCTTTTCTTAGGTTTATTCCTTACTAAAAGATACGGAATGTCTGACACTGACGAGACTCTTGACCTTCCCTGAAACCCCTTACAGTTTTCTCTCTGAGATGTTTGGCACCGATCTTTCAATGCTCTTCGGGAGGTGTCCAACCATACCCCAATCTTAAACACAGAAGGAGACGACCGACGACTCTCAGAGGTCAATCGAGGAACCAACCCCTCACCGGTAAGTGGTTCTTTTTACCTAATTCGAAACAAAGAAGGACTCCGAGTCTAGTGTCGGGAGAGACCCCCTCTAAAGTCTTATATGAAGGGTCGTTTTTTTGGGGGCCGTACACCGTATATGAGTACTAAAGATCGTTTCATTTACGTTCCTTTGAAACCCAAGTTTCTGTTAAAATTACGTGGGACCTCTATTTACCACTGTAACTTCCACCCCACACACTCACAACCCGTCCCACCCCACCGTCCGTCCTTCCGGTACCCACGACCTCCCAATCCCTCAACGTACGACGTTTATACTTTCTCGTATCCTACTCTTCACTCCTTTGGACGTAAGAGTGAAGCCGAAGAGGTCATTTACCGGTCATGGAGGGCACGGGACTCGGTGTCGTCAGAGGAAATACACTACTCCCTGAGATCTCTTTGCTACAGATCCTGACGAGGGTCCGAGATAGATCATAAGGTCCCAAAATCGATATCGAACCTTAAAGTCGAAATCTTTTTCTCATCGACCCAAGGAGTCTTCGAGGGTGGGTTTCCCTGACTCTGTTGACCCATCCGTTTACGGAAAGTAAAGGAGAAAGGGAAGGGAAGAGAGAACCGAGGTAAAGAACGATAACCTCACTTTGGAGATGAGGGTCTGAGGTTTTCCAGACAAGTTTAAGATCTGAGGGTGCTTTTGTAACATCTTCTGTGGGAGTAAGAGACCGTAGAGGGGACCGGGAATAGAAACAACGTGTCCTCCTCCCGAAGGAGGAAGTCAGATCGGTAAGTCCCACGTTACCCCAGAGTCCTCAGTGACGAGTACGAACTTTGGGACCCGAAGGAATTTGAAGTGACAAGGACGGGTAGGATTTCTCTTCGCCGGCACTCAGTACTGGATGTGTGGGGGGTGGGTCGGGTAAGACTTCCCTGTCGTTTTTTATAAGACGAAGGGTCCTGAGTGTTCAGACATCGCTATTGGCATTCCGTTCCGGCCCCGGGAAGACCTGGCCTCGACGGAAGAGTACCGACACGTCACCCGTCTCCGCGCCGTCTCCGTCTGCTCACCCCCTCTCGAGGCCTCGACGACGACCATGTCCTCTGTGACCAACGACCCCGATGAACCGCGGATCATTTTCACTTGGGAGGACCGTACTCGGGAAGGGGTTTTATTAGATTGTACGGGGAGAGAGTAACCAACCGGGGAAGAGACTTAGTTTCCTTTCGGGAATACCTTTTCGTTCGAGTAGTAATGTCCCTCCCCCTCTATAAGACCCAGTGTTCCTACTCGCTGAGTGGGGGGGGGGGGGCGTCGAAGTGCAGAAGGGAGAGGGACGGGAAGAGATCGCGGACTCGATGATACCCGGGTTACCGTCAGAAGTCAACACAGGAAGAGTCAACTCTCGACCTATAGTCACGTACGTCACCCACCCCGGACCCACCCTCAACCCCCACTCCCCTCAACCGGTTCTTATTGAAAGAAAAAAGTATTCCGACTAGAGTACGTTTTCCTAGATTCCACAGTCCTTTCTAAGGGAAACGAGAGGGGTGGAGGGGGCGGGGTGTGATTCGGTGGATATTATAAGGAATAAACACAGTTAGTTGTTCGGGGAATTTATACCTAATACGTAAAATCTCCGGTCCGAGGACGAACCGGGGAGGGGGGGTGGTTTCTCCCGGAACCTATATTTCTTTGGAAAAAAGAGAGGGTGTACAGTCTTACCGGGGTAGTCGTGACGGGGAGTGTGTGTGTGGGGAGCCTTAGGACCGGTTTAAAGACATCACCAACTCTAGATATAAATAGGGAATCGTAGTCCCGTCCCTTGTTCGGTCTTGAAACGTCACAGCCAAAGGGTCTGTATATATTGAGGACTTCGGTTACACCCTAGGTGGTTTTCTTTTTAATAATCTTTGTCGGTTCTTGTAACATATCGTCAAAAACAGACAAACCAAGTGGGGTAACCTCGGACCCATCAACTTTCCGGATCCTCCTTATATACTAGGAAGTGTTTAGGGGAGGGGGAGGGTAGTGTGGGCCCACTGACTCTTACAACGTCCGTAACTCTAAGACCCGTGTAACTATTGGTCCTTTTAATCGGGTTGGTGAATCTTTGAAGCTAAATAAGTATTACGGCTTGGATCCGACAAGACTACTTCTGTCGAAGTTATCACCGATTAAATTTTATTTCTGAGGTAAATGATCTTGCAATGATGAGTCCTAAGAAGAAATTGTCTCAGAGGAGACTATGGGAGTGAACTGCTCTTTCTCTTGTGACTGTTTCTTTTCTCTTTGAGTAAGGAGAAAACCCTGAAGTTACTTTCGTTTTATATAAGGTCCCCAATGGGACCTGTAACGCGAAATGGAGAATACGAAAGAGGTGAACTTGAAACATACACTAAGGACTACAATTCATATACTCTTTGAACTTCGAGAACCTTCGGAACTTTTGGTTTGTTTCCTATCTATGTAACCAGAACAGAATGATTCCGTCTTTTTTTCACATGTCAATACAATCGTTCTAAATTTTTTAGTCCTCATCCCTCATCGTAATAAGTGCCATCGGTTCCATGCCTTTTTCGGACTCACGGGACAGTTGTCTACTTACCTGCTCCTTCCACACTACATATATGTATATATACTACCTTATAAAGAGTCGGCACTCTTTCTTCCTTTAAGACGGTAATTATTGTCGTACCTACCTGGAACTCCCGTAACACGGTTCACTTTATTCAGTCTGACTCTTTCTGTTTATGACATACTAGAGTGAATATACACCTTAGTTTTTTACGGTTTAAGTATCTTTAGCTGTCATCTTACTATCAATGGACTCCGATCCCTCTGTACCCCCTTAACCCCTCTACAACCAGTTTCCCATATTTGAAGATCAAAACTTTTTTAATCCCTTCCCCTTCCTTTGCTTCTCTCTCCAACCCCCACTGCTCCAAAAAAAAAAAAAGAGTAAAAAAGAAGAGAGACAAAAAAACAACAAATTCATCTGTCCTCTCTGATAACCTAAAACGTAAAAAGCAACAACAACAAAATCCCATCCTAACTTCCTTCCCGCCCTCTAGCAGTTATAATTGAGAAGCCATTTAATTGGTATTCAATTAAGTTTGGGGGGTCAGTAGTAGCATGTATAGATCCAAATGAGGTTTTTGTTTGTTTTTCTTTTTCCTCAATTCAACTGAGGTATAATTGACAAAATGGTATATATTTCATTTCATATATGATGTGGTGATTTAAAAGTATCCAGTGAGGTTTTGTATGCAGAGTTCAGCGCTTTCCAGAGTGGACTGCATGCAGCCTGGGGATGGGTAAAACAATCCACTCAAGTAGGGAAAGAAATTACTCGAACTCTTGTTTCCTAATTTTTGTTTATCTGAAAGAATAGGAAATTGCGCATTGCAATTATTCAACACACGGACTGTCACGGGCGCCCCCCCTCCGAGTAAACATCAGATGACAAGGCAGCCATCCTTTGGGAGGAGAGCAGTTTGAAAGCAGCAGGGGGTTGGGGGTGGGGCAGATTATGTGTGCCCGGATAGTCTTATCTAGTCTTCACTAGTGGCAACAAAACGGACAAGGGGTGAGCAAAGACTCCTGTTGATAAACTACAAAGAAGATGACCGTAATAAAGTAACACAGTGAGAAAATGACAGGAAGTCTCAGGGTAAGCTCTTTGCCACCCTGTGAGAGTACATTCAAAATGCAATGATGCCAACGACAATCATATCTGAGAAGAAAGTCCCACATATTCAAAATTATCTAGTAGGTTACTTGAAATAAGGATTTATAGCCACTAGCTTTAATGAGACTTCATACGAAGTGTGTATCATTCCTTGAAATTTTAGTTAGTATGAAGATATTAAAAATTAAAAGTGCATTCACTTTTATCTAATTTTGAACTTCCATTTTAATAGGTTTATGAACATGTATATAATTTGTAAGTGAATACGTATACATATTTTAGGAGTGGATATTCCACATATTTTTCCTGAGAGGACGACAGGATGACTTTGGTGATCAGTGTGTTGTAGGTCATAAGACTATCAAGCTGCAAGGGCCCTCAGAGTTCAAGTAAGGTCAGGTGACCTCTGTTATGTATAGGAAACCAGATGCCCGGAGAGGAAAGAACCTCAGCCTAAGGTTAACACTGCTAACTGCTAACATCTCCTAGATGAGAAAACTGAGATCCAAAGAGTGAGGGCAGATTGCTCGGGATCACACTGCTAGTTAGGCATGGAGCTAGGGTTCTTCTTAGTCCAGTGCTCTTCTAAATAGGCCCGAGTTGTCTCTCTATATGAACACAGAGATATATAAAGGAGGAAAACTGAGCAAACACAGAAACTCAAACAGAATTGAAAGCCATCAGAGTAGAACCAAACGTCTCTAGCTGGCAAGCTGCTGAGACCTACCTATGCCTCTGATACTTACAATAACTCCCGGGTAATAACCTCCAACAGTCACATTCTGGGTCCTGGTGGTTGCAGCGAGGCCCACCGTGAGAATTAACACGGACACAATGAGCAAAGTCACGGTGACATAGATGGAGTTTCGTTTCCTCCGATTGAAGGCTCCTGAAAGCACATAGAGAAACTGAAATTGCCCATTTCGGCCGCAGAAGAGATGGACTTAAAGAAAAATGTCGCTAGGAAGGTGTTCCTTCCGTACTCCAACTGGTAACTGGGGTGATCTCTGGGGAGTGGGATGACGGAGAAGAGATGGAGCTTTAGGTTTGTGCAGTCGTCAGGGGTTACGTTTACAGTAAAATATATACATTTCCGGTTTGAAAATAAACATCAGAAGGAACTGTACCAGTTACATAAAAACAAAACACATTTTTGTGCTTTTGGCATCTGATAAAAGATGTGTCATACACACTTAGTGGAGTGTTTTTTTAAGCCAAATTACAAGGTGTATGATAAATGAAAAGCGTACTGTGAAGATATTAAATGACAATATTTTAAAGCCAATATGCAACTAAGAAGGGTTTTCTCATAAGCAGGAGATATGAAATTTCATTTTCAGTGTAAATACCAGAACCAAGCCAGGTACTGGGTTTTGTTTTGTTTTGTTTTTCATTTATTTCTGACATTTGCCACCTCGTGTATAAACTTTAAAATGGTGTGTTGGCGAGATTTGCCACAAAACAAATGCGTGTAATAAAGTAAATGTTTGGAGGCCATTAGTCCCCAAAGATCTGTATCAGGGGAGGTAGATGGGGAGGATTGTAGCTTACATTGTTTAGGCTTATGTGAGAGTGACATAAACACGAATGATGAGAGCCCCGTTCTCCTGCCCAGTGCTTATCAGACGTGATAGCGCAAACCAATATATATATTTTTTAAACAGGCTTATGAAGTCAGATAGAAAAATGGTATGTGACTCGTTTTTCAATTTAATTTTTTTTTAAGGAGTAGAGCACTGTTCAACACTCCTCGTTCGGAGGGGGTTCTCAACAGGAAATAGGAGGGATGAGGTACCACCTAGGAGTTCTCATAAAAATAAGCAACTGGGGGACTAGTTCTGAGAGTCCAGTTCTCTAGAGAGGAGTGTCATGACGGGGTCGCCCACCCAGGTGGCTTGGCTGTTATTATGGGCCTGAAGAGGCCACTTGGGACTGTTTCTAGGACCCCGTCATTCTGGGAGGCCTCGCTGCAGCCTCAGGAAGCGGCTGCCATTGAAGCTCAGACTGCACCACTGGGAGGGAGGGAGGGGAGAGGGGCTGAAGGAAGCGGGGTGAGGGGGGGGGAACGAGAAAGCCAGTGAGACCCAGGAGGCCTGGCGATGCTGAGACGGAGGGGCTGTGGCTGGCCCTGCAGCCCCCAGCAGACGCCTCCTCCCCTGAGGGAAGAAGAGCCACCCTGGATGAGCCCCACCATCCATCTCCTCTCCCCTAGTGCGGTCCTTGCCTCAGGCTCCAAGGGACGGGGGAGGGGCCGGCGGTCTCTCCCTTGACGTCAGCCTCGAAAGTGAGGGACGTGACTCATCAGGGTCATTTCTAATATGGGCCTATTCTAAGACCATTTTACATCGAAATGCAGAAGTGGCCTGAGTGTTGAGAGGCATTCACAGACTAAAGCGTCATGTCGCAACCTGGGAGGAGAGGTAAAGTGAGTTGGGAAAGGGGGCTCCTGGGGGGGCGGTGCTGAGTCCCGCCTCCAGGGGAAAACCTCAGGAGAGTTGGAGACACCTGTGTTATTAGGGCCCTTCGTGTGAGAGGGCTCTTTGGGCTGCAAATAGGGAGCTGACTGCTGGTAATCAGAGGAGCTGAGCGGGGAGGCTTGGACTGCGAAGGGTTGGGGTGGGGGAGCAGGATTGATTTCTCCTGTTTATCTGAAGGTGTTACCCTTCCTCTGGATTGCAGGGACCTTAAATGAGTCTCTAAACCAGGGTCCCCACATCCATTTGATGGCAGCTTCTCAGTGAATCTGCTAGTTGGCTCCACAGAGGGGCTCTAACATAGACTTTACTGGTAAAGAATTCGCCTGCCAGTGCAGGGGACACAAGAGACTCTGGTTCGATCCCTGGGTCGGGAAGATCCCCTGGAGAAGGAAATGGCAACCCACTCCAGTATTCTTACCTGGAAAATTCCATGGACAGAGGAGTCTGGTGGGGTCACAAAGAGTCAGACACGACTGAGTGTGCAAGCACACAACATAAACTTAGCCACATGGCCTCCCATCCCTGTCTGCATTTCCACACCATCTGAGCCCTCCCAGACCGCAGGCTAGCCAAAGAGAGTGAGGAGACAGCTGGACACAACAAGGGCATCTTTGTGACACACGCAAGTGTCTCAACACCTCACAGGGAAAACACTTCACCCTAGAGTCTAGAGGTGGGGGAGTGTGTGTATACAGTCTTGGTCTTTCTAAATTTGGGGCTATATCACTCACCTGGCTCCTTCCCAGCCAACTGGCTTTTGATTTTATTCACAGCTCTCGGGTCTCCTTAGCAAATATCACTCTAACTCTTAAAAGCATAGGAGTCAGGTCAGAAAAGTGACTCAGCAAACCACATGGTGTCATTTGAAAATCTGTTTTGTTTTTTTTTCTACTGCTTCAGAACCTGAATTGAAAATCCAGTCAGTTGAGAAACCCAGGCAGAGATCCTGGAGCTCCACAGGGGCCTGCCCCCCAGATAGGATTAGCTTTGGATCAAATTCCTAAGAAAACTCTCCCATCACTAGGTTGAATATCTATCCTCTGGCCCCTCACACCCTCCCCCAAGTCACCCCTTGTTTTATACTATAAGGACTAAAATTGTGTAGAATGAAATCATCTCTAGCTGAACTTAGGGAGCTAACCATTTTAAGGAATCCCAGGGTGAATCCTTTTTAAAAGTGAAGAATCACCCTTTCGTTTATCTTTAGAGGCACTTTGACTGAAAAGTCACATCTTCCTTGAGCAAGAAACACCTGTTCTCTGATGGTGTGGTCCAGGCTCCCCAAAACAGCTCTTTGTGTCTGCCTGGGACATTTTCCTGGCTGTTGTTTTATTGAAGAACCGAGAAGCAGAGTTCTGTTCTTCTTAGGGTACAATGTGGGGCCGGCCTTAGATGTTCCCATATACACTGGGACATCTTCTTCTGATTTTAAATCAGTGTATCAAAAAAAAGAAAAAACCCTCAAACACCATGAGGTACTTCAGTACAGCCGCAGGTATGTGAAAACAGCGCCCACCAGTGTCTTGGTGAGCAGTCAGTACTTGTTGAATAAACAAGAGGTCACATCTCAGAATCCCTTCCTTTCTAATCAAGAAGGCTATGGGGTGTGTGTGTGGGGGGGGGTTGTGTGAATAAACATGAGGGACAATCATAGAATTGTCTTTTTTAAAATAGGGTGCATCTCAGGGCTCCCCAGCACAAAAAGCCTTCTGCCCAACCAGTGGGACAATTCCACTGGCTCCCAGTAGCCAGTCAATGTGGTGCCCAGTATCTTTCTGTTTAAACAGCAACCACCCCTGCAACCACCAGCAGTGGGAGAGTCTGAATCCCGTCATTGGCATTGCCTGCCCCTCTCCACCCCCAGCAGTCTCCCTGCAGAACCACTGCAGCCCTCCCTCTCTGCAGTGCCCCACCTCCACCCCAGATTCATGACAACCAAGATGCTCTGCTCTTGAGAAGGGCCCAATTATTTGCCATCTCCACCCTTCGAAATACAGCCAGCTTCTCCCTCCTCCCAGTCTCCTCCCTGGTCAGAGCCCCCACCTGCACTGCGGTCATTGAATCCGGGTCCCTCCCTTCCTCTCAGACCTGCTCAAAATTCACCTCCTCCAAGAAGTTCTCCTTGATCAAGCTTGCTCTCCTCTAATCACTCATTATTTCATGTCCCTGAGTTCCTAGCTACCTCACTCAGTAAGTCTATTCATTATAACTGCTACAGTTATGCTGTAATTGTGCGTCTGGTCCACAACCCATAAGATATCCACCAGTCCCAGGATTATATATCTGACAGGAACCAAGGTGTGGGCTGTCAGAAGGTAGGATGGATGGTGTCTGCTCACTTTTTTTTTTTTTAACCTTGTACATGTTCCCGATTCCCACCTTGACAACAGGGGATGCAGTCTCTATAAGAGTGCAGCAAGGACTGAGGCCCATAATTCTGTCCTGTGTACTAGGTTGTTGTTGACTGGCTAATCCTTCGAGCTGACCTTTGAACCCACTAGGATTTGCTTACCTGGGTCAGCTGGACCATACAGGGTGGGTCTCAGGAAGTCCAGCGTTGAGCATCCGTGGAAACAGGTGGCTGCCCACGCAAGAGCCTTAACGCTCTGCCAATTTCCCAAACGTTTCCTTACAGGTGCTGAAATCCCCGCTTCGGGCAATAATTTGATCAGAGACCTCCAAGTCCACCGGTGAATTACAAATGTGTTATTTGCAAGGGAAGGTGAGCCCCGCTGTAGTAGAGGTGCTTTAGCGCCTGGGGGCGGTGTTGCCAAAAGGGAGATGGGGGTTGCCGGGAGGGGCATGAAGGGGCGCCGGAGTCAAATTTCAAATTACGGTCCAAGCGCCTGCTACGCCCAGGTCGCGGACTCATCACTCATTCCCAGGCAGCCGGCAAGCGTAGAGTGCAGAGACCTTGGTGCAGTGTGTGTCTGTGTGTTTTCTGTTTTATTGTTTTGGCTGAGGTTGTGTCCTGCGTGTAGAGGGAATTCCCTCAGAAATGCTGCCCTTGGAAGCTGAAACACTAACCCACCCACCTCCACTTCCCCTCCCCCATGTAAGGGAAGGTGGCGTTGCCAGGGCTGAGGTAAGTGGGAGCAGCTCCGAAGTAGCCCAGACGCTGATTCAGGCCTGGGCTGTGCGGGACCTACGCCAGGGAACTCCGGGGAGACTCCCCTGTCGAAACTCTGGAAACCCAGGGTTACCACTCGACTCGGGAATTTGCTCTGCCTTGGGTCTGCGCACTTTACGAAGCAGGCTGCGTGGAGCTGGCTCGCACGTCCATATGGGATCTGTAATTCTTTTTCCCGCAGTGTCGAGTCTGGACTGGGCGAAGCCCACTCATCTTCTTGTTGCGCAGATGTTTCGGGAAACGCCTGATTGGCTGAGGGCCCCTGAGAGCCCAAGAAAGAACTCTCTTCAACCCTGTTCCCCAACAGGGTGCCTAAGAGCAACGCTCTAACCCGGGGTCCCTAACCTGCCCACTTCAGCACTGGCAGAGGGGCTGGCACGGGCGGCCGGCTTTGCAGGTGGTTGTGGCCGCTGCGGGAATGCGCGCAGCCGGAACCTCGCACTCTGCCATTCGGCCCTCGCCTGCACGCAAGCCCGGCGTCGAGGAGCCAGGGCTGCGCTGGCGCCACAGCTGGCCAAGGTGAGGAGTGCATTCTGTGTGCGTGTGAGCTTGTGGAGGGAGGGGGGCTTCGCGTGCGCGCACACACGCGCGCGCGTTGAGGTGGGGGGCGGTTAAAGAGACCTGGGGAGTGGGGAGAGTCTGGTACTGCTGTGTTCTGGATTCGGATCTGAGCCCTTGGCCTTATTTGTACCACGTTGCAAATAACTACACCCTTAAAAATATTTTTTTTAAAAAGCAAATTCTTGTACTGAATAGGCAAAACCATTAAAAAATACGGATCTTTCCACCATCCAAGAGATGGTTTCTGGGGCCCCTCGGGTGAACGAATTCTGTTGAGACGGAGTCTTTTGCAGGCAGTACGGAGCTTATGTAGGGAGTTCAGCCCTCTCCCTGCCCCCTCCCCTCGATGTTCCCGCAAATTCTTTGGAGAAGACCTGAGCAGGGTGGATGGCAATAATTCGGGACAGAGGGATTTTGCAGAATGTAAAGTATGTTGGAAAGCGGGGATTCGATGTGGTTCAAATGTATACGAGGCGAATGTGAAGATTAGGTGGAATCGTGGCTTGACGATCCCCTCCCGCTCTCCTGGGCTCCAAATTAATTTCTCCGCCCAGTGAAATCATAGGGCTTGGGAAGGTGCCTAACAGCTGAGGGGGGACGGGGTTTTTTGTTTGTTTGTAACTACCTAAAAGTGGCTTCGAGGAGCAGCCAAGTTGATGCCTGGAGGCAGCTGTCCCCCACTTTTCAAGAGGAAAGGTGTTGAACAAAATCAGGCTAATGGATCCCCCCTCCCCCTCCCTTCCACCCGGAGAGGAAAAGCGCGACTTCAGAAGATGCGCGGGTTCGCGCTCCCTCTTTCTTGCGCTTTCACTCTTCTCCCCCCTCCCCCCCCTTTTTTTTTACAATCAACGCACACTCCGTGCTCTAGGAACAAAATAGGAATCAAATTCAAGGAATGTTGTTCCTGCCGCTGCAGACAGCCGAGCTGGGCTGTCTTGAGAGATTCCTAAGGAATTCCCCTCCTGCCAGACCCCCGCCCCGTTTCTTCTTACCCCCCTCCTGCTGCCCATCCCCCAGGGTTGCGCAAACCCCCCCATCAGCGAGGTGCAAGTCAGGCTTCCCCCCACTGCAGCTCTGAATTTCAGGGCAGCTTCGACTGAGTTGGGAGGGGGCGAGGACCCTGTTTCTTCTAATTATCTTTAGTGGTGAGCTCTTAGAAGTGACGGGGACTTTGCAAAGAGGGAGCGTCGAATGGAAAGCGAAGGCGCAGGTTGCAGGGAAGTGTTTTGATCCCCCAGACAGCTGAGATTTACCGCCGGCTGCAAGTCTGTCGGCACACGCACACAAACACGCGCACACCCGCACTCCGGTAAGGGATACTCCGACGCAAGCTGGGCAGTCGCAGCTCCGCGCGTCGCCCCCGCCCCCGCCGGGCCGCTCCCCTGGGGCTCGGGTCCACTACCCCGATGCTGGGGCGCGCGGACCCCCCTCCCTCGCCCCGCTTCCCGCCCCCTGGCTCCCCGGAGCGGCCCGAGCGCTCGCGGTCCAGGGGGCAGCGTACTCACTCCTGGCCGCCGCCGCCCCGAGGCAGGGAGGCTAGACTTACCCATGGAATCCGGCAGGGACATGTCGCTGGACCGCTGCTGAGTCAGGGACTGATGCATGGTGAGAGCTGCCCTGTGGCCCCGGCCCCCGAAGCTGCTTCAGGCGCCCCCGGCTCAGGGCGCCCCGCAGAGCATCCTACTCCGCGGCTGCCGCTCCCCGTCCCTCCGGAGAGCTGAGAAGAGACTGCCTCGGTTGCAAGCTGCAGCCCAAGTGCCTCCTCCCCCTCCCTTCCCCTCTTCTCCCTCCCTCCTCTCCTGCCTCCCTCTGCTCCGGGAGGCAGCAGCATTGGCGGTCCGAGCAGCGACGTGCGCTTGCGCAAGACCCCTCTCCTCCCTCCCCCTCGGCCCCCTCCATCCTAGTTATCCACCTCCCAGCCTCCCAAGCCAGACAGGGAGCCGTTTTAGCCCCTTGGGGCCGGGACTGCGTAGAGAAAGAGGGGGAAGCCACAGCCTGGGGCCGAGTGGCCTTCTCTGTACTTTGGAGAGAGGGTCTTGGGCTAGCATCCTGTTCTAGGATTTATAATTGGGGAGGGGGCAGAGTAAGAGGTTCAGAGCTGAGAACACACACACACACACACACACACACACACACACACACGCACATTTGTGCAGGTTTGGTCTTAGTGCTTCCAGAATGACATAATGGAGCTGGAGATGATCCAGAGAAGGGCCACTCTATAATCAAGGGGATGGGGGAGGGCAGAGGGGGTTGCCATATGAAGATAGATTAAACAAATGCAGACTCTTCAGTCTAGAAAGATAAAGGCTGGGAAGGGATGTGACTAGAGTGTATAAAATTATGTAGAGATGGAGGGAGGGAACACAGCCTTATTCACCAAATCTGAGAATTCTAGAACCAATAGCCCCCTAAAAGCTAGATGTAGATTCAGCAAAAGTAAATATGACTCTGCATCAGCACCTGAATTTGTGCTTTTGTTCAAGGTTCTTTTAGGTCAACGATCTCATTTTCTCATCACAGCAGCCATGCAAGGCAGGAAAAGGAGGTATCAATAGCTCCATTTTACAGATGGAGAAACTGAGTCTCAGAGAAGAGATGAAAAATTCCTGTATTCACTCAGCTAGTCAGTGACAGAGGTGGAATGTGAACCTAGATTGGTTGGACTCCCAGGTCAGTGCTCTTCCTGCTAAAATAGCTAGTAGAGAAATGCTATTGTGTATAGCACGTTGAAAACCTGAAGAATTCATTAGCCCGGAAAGGTGCAACAGGATGAAAACACAAGTAGCTTCGCCAAGAGTGAGAAAGTCATGGCTGACAGACCCACTGTGGATTGCTGAGGGAAACTGGGGATGCAGTAGGAAGGTCCCTGCTCTTGGAGAACAACCAGGTCTTCCCCCAACCTGTCCTTCCGGATCCCATCAGGCTCTTGGGCTGGAATCACTCTGTTTTTGGCCCAGAGGATGCTTCTAACGTCTCCCAAATGGCAGAACAGAGGAGGTCTCCTTGGTGTGCCTTGAGACATCTGCCTGGTGGCCAAGGGACGTGGAAGGTGAGAGAGGGGAGAGCAGTGGGTGAATCAACGGTTTGAAGGCATTCATTCTGCCCCAGTGAGAGCTCCCGGGTTCTGCTTGCCAGGCCTCCTTCCGACCACCTCCCCTTGATGACTGCTAACAACCCTCTGTCCATGTGAACCCTCAAAACACACCCAGATCAAGTATAAAACTCTCCTGAGAGTTGATGGGATGAAGAAGAATACCTGTTTCTCTCCAGCTCTGCCTTGCTAATCTACTTTCTTTCCTTACCCAGGAAATGGAACCAAAGGCCCTTGTCCTTTCCCATCTTCCCAAGGAAGAAGAGATGCTTCCTGAAGGTTGAAAAGGGAGCCCTTTGTCAAGAACTTGGGCACCCCAGGGGCCAGGCTGAAGGCTGTGTCAGGTATTATTAGCAGCTCTACGCTATAGATGCGGTTTCAAAATCTGGGATTCATGTCCTAGATAGAGATAGGATGCCCAAGGTTGTAGAGGTGTGTGTCTTAAGCATGTTTGGCTTATGTGTCAGAGTCTCCAAGAGCCCCACAAGGGCAGAGAAAAACCCCATATATACATTCTGCCATGTTTGTCTCCAGTTCTGTTTACTCGTCTCTTCCTTCCCCCACTCTAAATATCCACAGATTTAACGGGAAGAACTCCTGCAACCAGCACTGATTTCTCAGGAGTACTTCATAATTAACTGATTTTGTTGCTGTGAAAGTAGTCTTGAAGAGGTTTTTATACAGGCGGGAAAAGACAGCTTTACACCTTCTTCCGGGATCTGGGTTCCCCAATAGCAATCATACAGCTAGAGAGCCCTAAAGAAGCCAAACAGAAACTTGTTACTATGCTGGTTACAATGGATCGAATGCTGTCTTTTCACTTGAGAGAGAAGCACATTACCTGTGAGTTGACACAGAAGGCATATGTAATTTGACCTTTATAATCAAAGCCGGAAACTCGGAGGTACCCTTAATTGGGGGAGTGAGCCTTGCTTTATGCACCATCTGTATTCCTGAATCTGGCGCGAAAATGAAACACTGTTTTAGAAAATACTAGAGAAGCTGGCTATTTCAAAGAACAGCGTACTGTGTATTTCCTTCACACTGTACCGTATGGGACTTGGAACACAGCAGGCTCTCAGTCAAGTTAAAAATGACTTGGAGACCAGTAGCAGTGACAATAGCAGCAGCTGCGGCAGCTCAGAGAGTAGTAGCAGTCTTCTCCCGAGAGATGCTGGGCTTGTTTGCTCAGAGGACCTGCCATAAGTGGAGGGACTAGAATGGGAAATCGGGGGGAAAAAAAAAACACATTTCAGCTGAGCCTGGCACAGGGACCTCCTTTCCTCCAAAAAAAAGTTTATTTTAACTCAGAATGAGGCAGACAATTAAAAAGCAAGAGGCGATTTTTCATGGGCTCTATTCTGATTTTCTTCCTGTCAAAACACTTGTGGGTTTTCTACATATATCAGCTCATAGTAAAATTTACCAATAGGCAAGCCACCTAGATGAAGGAACAGGTCTTTCATGCTAATGAAGGCTACTATAAAACTGCTTGGTTAGCTTCTGATAAAAAAGAAATTATTAAAATGGCTTAAAATAAATCCTTTCGTTGCAAGCTTAATCAAGCATACAGTGTTGCCCTGGGTTGCAAACTGAGGAGCATGAGGAGATTTTTGCCAGTGGGGCTGCAGCCTGCTTCTCTCTTCTCCTTCAAACCAATGATGAGCGTGCTCCCCAAAAGCCTTCAGACCACTAGAAAAATGCCAGATGGCGCCCTGCCTCTAACACGTTCACTCTGGGAATAGCCATAGCACTCCATCACTTCCTTATTTTGATGATCAGTTTGACTGGTTACTTGAAGAAGGAAATGGCAACCCACTCCAATACAAAATTGCTGTAGTATCTTCATGATTCCAAATTTGGGGATGTACACTAGAGAGATCATGTCTACATGTGTACATACACATATATGCATCCGTGCATATTTGGAATAGTGGCAACACCCGTATTCACAAATGCACAAACACACATACATACACATACATATTTACATCCTAACCATTCCCTCTCTGCTGCGGTTACCAACATTTACCTCTCAGCTCCAGACATGAGTTGACCAAGGATAAGAAAGGAGCTTCAGAATAAAAGAGAACCTGAAAGAATCCAAACATCTCTAATTGACGCCAGAGTTCTGTCCACCCAGACTACCACAGGTCAATATCTAGTATCCAGTGCTTGCACTGAAAACAGATAAATCAGAGGAGAACCATGGTTGATGGTGTTATTTTGCCAACAGAGCACGACTGGTTCCCATCATTAGCTTGTAATTTTCTTTGTGTACCAGGAAAATCACCACAGCACCAGGAAGCAAAGCTGGTACTTGTCTTTACTTTGCTATTGTTTCCTTCCTATTCTGTGACCTGCATCAGTTACCAAACACTGTCTCATTAGTGTTTTCCAGTACCAGTAAGAAATTTTTGATGACATGATTTTAAATGGATGGAACATCATTTATTTATCATTCCCTGCTATGGAATATTTTCAGTTCAGTCTCTCAGTTGTATCCAACTATTTGCGACTCCATAGACTGCAGCATGTCAGGCTTCGCTGTCCATCACCAATTCCCAGAGCTTACTCAAACTCATGTCCATCGAGTCGGTGATGCCATCCAACCATCTCATCCACTGTCGTTCCCTTCTCCCCCTGCTTTCAGTCTTTCCCAGCATCAGGGTCTTTTCCAATGAGTCAGTTCTTCACATCAGGTGGCCAAAGTATTGGAGCCTCACCTTCAGCCTCAGTCTTTCCAATGAATATTCAGGATTGATTTCCTTTAGGATTGACTGGTTGGATCTCCTTGCACCCCAAGGGACTCTGAAGAGCCTTCTCCAACACCACAGTTCAAACACATCAATTCTTTGGCACTCAGCCTTCTTTATGGTCCAACGCTCACATCCATATATGACCACTGGAAAAACCGTAGCTTTGACTAGACAGACCTTTGTCGGCAAAGTAATGTCTCTGCTTTTTAATATGCTGTCTAGGTTGGTCATAACTGTTCTTCCAAGGAGTAAGCATCTTTTTTTATTTCATGGCTGAGGTCACCATCTGCAGTGATTTTGGAGCCCACCAAAATAAAGTCAGCCACTGTTTCCACTGTTTCCCCATCTATTTGCCATGAAGTGATGGAACTGGATGCCATGATCTTAGTTTTTTGAATGTTGACTTTAAAGCCAGCTTTTTCACTCTCCTCTTTCACTTTCATCAAGAGGCTCTTTAGTTCCTCTTTGCTTTTTGCCATAAGGGTGTTGTCATCTGCATATCTGAGGTTGTTCATATTTCTCCCAGCAACATTTTAGAGGTATCTAATTTTCAACATTATAAATAACACAGTGAACTAAATATTGGCATCTTTATTACCATGGGATACAACATTACAGTGGAATCATTGGTTCCAAAGTTTCAAATGTTTATTTCCCAATTAAAACATGTTTATCAACATTCAGTAAAGTGCACAGGCCTAAAGTGTACCTATTAATGAATTTTTACATAAATATACTCTTGTCACCACCACCCAGATCAAGATGTCGAACCTTTCCAGCATCTCAGATGATTCCCTTTAGCCCCCTTTCCAGCCAGTAACCTTTCTAGATGCAACCACTATTCTGATTTTGATCGTTAAGGCTGAATATACTCAAGGTTTTTAATACATATTGCCAAATTTCCCTCCAAAATATTTGTAGTAAATACATTCCCATTATTAGCATGTGAAAGTGCCTGGATCCCCACCCTTGTGGCTTTACCTTGCAAAGGAGATGTTTTAGCACTTAAGACACACCTGGTTACAGTCAGCGACCAGAAGGACCAGTCAAGAAGCCAACCTGGGGTTCAGGTGGGCAGCAGGTGTCCACAGGGAACCACAGATATAGGAGCGAGAGGTGGAGGGCAGGCCCGGAGGGCAGCAAGTGTCCCAGTCCACAAGTACCTTAGAAACAACTGCTCAGTCCTTTCCTTATTTTCAGTTTTGTTCTCCTTCACACATACCCAACGTCTTTTTTTTGCAGCTTCCAAAATTTCTATAATGATCTCTTAGTTATGCCTGGTATGAAGTAGGAACTTAGATACTTGTTGAATATATGGCACTTTCTAAATTGATTGATTTTAGCTGAAGGATAATTACTTTACAATATTGTGATGGTTTTTGCCATACATCAATATGAATCGGCCATACGTATACATGTGTCTCTGGGGAGTAGAATTGTGGGAGAGGGGGTAATTTACATCCTGTATACCTGTGGCACTTGTTATCCCCTAGCTTTTTTCTGCTTCCTGAAATAAAACATAACACTAAATATTCTCCAAACAGCAGAGATGCATGATGTGATAAATTACCCCCTCCCCCACAATTCTACTCCCGAGAGATAACAAGTTGGAACGCATCTTTCCTGAATTTTTTCTCCATGCATACTTTTACTTTTGTTTGAGAGTTAAATACTCGTTTTAAAAAGTAAACTTTCTCAATAATAAGATAATATATCTTTTGTTAGGCATTGTAAGCTGCATTTAGTAGCATTCCAATACACCACATCAAAGTTCATCTTCAATCAGTCAAGCCTAACAACAGTCCATCTTTGCACAATAAAATCCCCTTCAATTTATATTACTACACCTACTTAGCTCTTATGGGCAGGGAATGGAAATTACATCTCACTTCTGATCACTAATGTGTGGTGAAGAGTATCAAGAGAATTATATGAAAATGAATATAAAAAATGATTCTGATTTCAAAGTAGGTGGTTTGGAAACATTACCAAAAGCATAAAAAATGATACAGGTATACGTACTTCTAGTAAATTCTTGATAGGAATGTTCTGAAGAACAAACAACCTGTTTCTTCCTACAGAAAGAAGGTAGTTACTTTTTAAAACCTAGTGGTTTTTTCCACAGAATTTCACATTTTCCCAATTCATAGGCTTAAAACAGAGAACAATAATCCATGCAGCAGTGAATACACTGGGGAGATCTTGATATTCAAAAGGGCCAGATAATGCTTTTTTGAATTTTAGAATAAATGCGACAGAGGTTAATAATCACAGAATGTTGAGGTTAGAATGAGATCAGTCAGTGAATAAACATAATTAACATATTTTATACTGTAAACTATTTACTGAAGGAAAAATCCATACAGAAAAATTCACCATACATATTATTTTCTGATCAGGAAGAAGGGGCAGGAGATGAAGTCGAGTGGCTTCAAGCCCACAGAAATGGGTTGGGGGATCGTTTGGTGGGTTTCACGGTTTGGATGCCCTGGTTTACCTGCCAGAGATGGTGGTTGGTGGGGAGCATCAGATAGGATTTAGTGAAGCTGTAACTGCCTTGTTTCCTTCCTCTAATTAATTACAGAGCTCAGTACATCCTTTTCCCTTATCCCCATCCAAAAACATTCATTAAACACCTAATTAGATGTGGCATTGTCGCAGGCAGGGGCGTGTGTGTCCAACTGCTTTGTTCAGGTTTGGACTGGAGAGGATTTCTGTGTTCAGTGTTTTCTGGGAAGCAATAGATTTGCTCCCAATTCAAACTGCTCCACAGAGCCTTTGAAAATGTTTACACTCTGTGACCCAGTAATTCCACTTCTGGGAATCTGTACTAGGGAAAGAGAAATCCGGACTGAGATTTATGTGCAAGGATGTCCATGGCAATGTTATTTATAATAAGGAGGAAAACTGGGGGAAAAAACCTGAAATGCCCAAATTTAGGGGAAAGATTAACCAGGTGATACCACAGCCATAGGAGGCACATGTTATATTGTTATGTTTGGCCAAAAAGGTCATTTGTGTTTTCTGTACCATCTGATGCAAAAATCTGAATGAGCTTTTTGGCCAACCCAGTATCAGAGCTGTTTCAAATATTAAGGACATAGAAATATCTATAATAGTGAGTGAATACATAGGTAAACAACTACATGCACAGTTTGATCCCGATTTTGTTTAAAATTGCATCTATATGCAGAGCAAAATGACTAGAAGGAAAGTCATAAACATTCACTGCAGTTACCTCTGGGAGGTAGGATTCAGGCGACTACCTGCTTCTTTATACTTTTCTGTATCTCTCAAATATATTCAGTGAGCATGTATTCTTATTACAATTAGCCTCCCAAACCCTCCAGATTCTATTTTATAAACAAACTGAACAGGTGAATGTTTCATAAATTGCACTCTCCTCCCTGCAGTGTGTGGTTGGGCCACTCAGGACTCACTTTGGTTCTTCTCCCTCATACACATACACACCCACACACGCAGACACACACACACACTGCTCTGCTTTCAGTCTTCCTTGCCTGAGTGCAAGTTTCAGGCAATGTGTCACCTCTCTAAAGGGAATTTGTGCTTCTTTTTCATTTTGTGATTAAAGCTTGTTGATGCTGGCAGGTGGCAAGTACTTTTTCTGATCCAGGTCTCTCTATGCCCTGGAAATTACACCGGTAGGGGGCTGTCTACTCTGTGGATTGCCTGACAGGAACAGCTTTCTGGAAAACTGACCTGTCTGGGAAAATAAGAGGAACACTGCCTGGGGTAAGGTAGGGCAGTGGGAATTTGAGGGAAAGATAGCCTAGAGAGTAAAATGAGCAGCTTTGTTTATTAGAAAGGATACCCTTAGTAAAGTTGTATTTTAGGGTCTTACTGTTTAAAAGAAATACAGCTCTGTAGTTCAGTTAGACCTGTAGCAAGTTCTGTTGGAGGTAAACTGCCCCTAACTCCATGCCTGCCTCTCAGCTCTGTCAGATCCTGAGATCCTACTGTAACGAGGAGGGGGCTCAATAAAGGCTGACTTCCTTTAACAAACAACCAACAATTGCAAAAGTGAAATACGAACCTAAATTTTGAACGATACAGCAATTTGTATAAATTACAAAGTGAAATTCTTTTCCTCCCCAGTGTCACTCTTCAGAGGTAACTTCTATTAAAAGTCTGGTGTGTGTTTCCACTTTTCCTATGCAAATACAAGAAGAGGCACACACAGAGAATTACACACGTAGTGAACAAAAATGGAGCCAAACTCTAAATATTATTCTGTGACTTACTTTTTTTAAAAGCCCAATATTATTTCATGGGCATGTTTGCATGTCAGTATATATAGGTTTCCCTCATTTTTTTTTAGCAAATGTGTAACATGCCATCGTGGGAATGCTTCAGACTTATTTAACCAAGTCCCCTTGGTTGGACATTTCATTTAGATCCAGTTTTTTGTAGTTACAAGCAATAATGCAATAAACATCCCTGTGTACATACCATGGAATCAACTTTAGGGGGAATCTTCTTTCCATCAACTGTGCATTACCTAAGCATTTGCAATTAGTTTCCTGGGCTCTGGAGAACAGTCTTTAATGGCCATGCCAAATGTTCTGTAGCGTCCCGAATGGTCTAAGGCATCCTTTCCAATTAAGCTGCAGTCTACTACACACTGCATTTTAAATGACATTATGCTTTAAGGACAGGGCACTGTCTTGCATTACTGACAGTGTCATAATGCTCTATCTTCATACTAATGCCCTGGACCGGAGTGGGCACTGCGGCCCAACACAGGGGGACACAGATATGTGACCTTCCCTCATCCACTTCTATCCAGCATCTCTCTACCACTTCTGGCAGGAAGATCCAGTGAGATACAAGGTACTTTCTTTGCCACCGACTGGCCTCGGGGGAAGAAATAGAACAGTAATAGTAACATCTGAATTGAGGGAGACCAGACTGCTTTCCACCCTTCTCCCCTCCCCATGTCTCCCCACTACACCCAGGTGCTCATTGTTTCCACTAACCTTCTGGTGGCTTGCAGGCCCTAGAAAGAGTCACCCTCCTTGGAGGCGACCTCAGCCTGCACCCCCATCAGAACACATTTCTTTTCGAGAACTCTCAGTTGCCAGTGTTCATTTGTGTTAGCATGACAGAGAGCGCTTAACGGTTGGCATCAAGAGACCATTTCCTAGCCCTTGGCCTTTGATCAAATCAATTAATCTCTCTGAGCCTCCATTTTGACATCTGCAAGATGGGGCTAGTACTAACATCTTCTCAGTGTTAATGTAGAGATGAAATGAGGTAGTGTAGGGAAAAGGCCACTGAAAGCAAGGAAGAGTGTTCTGTGAGTGTGAGGTGCTGTTATTATTTATGGATTCTCTCTTCCAGATAAACCAATTTGATTTGATTTTGTTTAGATGGGGGATTTCTGGAGACTACAGTGTTTTAACTGGGAGGAGTGCTTGCTGCTGCTGCTGCTGCTGCTAAGACGCTTCAGTCGTGTCCGACTCTGTGCGACCCCATAGACGGCAGCCCACCAAGCTCCCCTGTCCCTGGGATTCTCCAGGCAAGAACACTGGAGTGGGTTGCCATTTCCTTCTCCAGTGCATGAAAGTGAAAAGTGAAAGTGAAGTCGCTCAGTCGTGTCCAGCAACCCCATGGACTGTAGCCCACCAGGCTCCTCCATCCATGGGATTTTCCAGGCAAGAGTACTGGAGTGGGGTGCCATTGCCCTCTCCAGGAGGAGTGCTTATGAGGGTGAAAATGTCAGGTTGTGGAGTGGGCCAGTGGGGAAGCTATTTTGAGATGGGGAATCCCTTCCAGACCTTCAAACCCACATATGGAGGGGGTTGCTGACACCCCAAGATGGAAGGCTGACCAGACTCCCCTGGGCTAAAATGGAAGAAAAGTCTCTGTTTCCCTTTTCTGTCTCCAGGGGAGAGGAAGATGGGTTGGAATGGGGACGAGAACAGCATAGATTTCTGTGGGCGGGCCTGTGTTCTAGCAACTGTTTGGTGTATTTTTAAAGGTCAGAGAGGCTTTGGCTCTATAGGATGGAGTGGCTGTGACACCTGATTAATGTCTGTGCAGTACTTTCCAGAATGAAATTTAATCAGCAGAATGATTGCAGCAAGCAGCTGCCTGGAGGAAAATGATCCTGTTCTAATGGTGGCTTGTTTGATGTGTTGGCATTGTAGTGGGGCACGTACATTATTAGTCCAGCCCAGGGGGCGCCCAGCTAGGACACTGGCTCAACTAGTAAGGAAATGCAGCAAACAGCAGCAGCCCTTCTATGGCTCTATGTGGGGTCACTTCTTTCAGATTGTCAGCTCCTCCCCACTCAGAAGACCTTTACTGTCAGCCTCCTGCCTGCCCCCGAGGGTCTTCCCTGTCACCTCCTTCAACCCAATCCTATCATTATTCTCCATCCCCAAAGCCTCTCAGATCCATCATTCTTAGTGTTCCCCGCACCAGCTTCAAGGCCTTCCCTGACAGCTTCCTCCAGCACACTCAGACATGCAAGCGTGCGTCCCTCCACTCCTCCCACAGGTGCTCTCAAGGCTTAAGCGAAATGAAAATGGTCTCTCCTTGGTCTAATTAACCCTTGTTCGCCTATTTTCTCATCAGAAGCACAGAGGCCATGATACTGACTTGCAGAAATTCTGTAGTCAGTATTTTTTTTAATGATTTTTCTAACATGTTTTTGGCTACATGATACAGCCTTTGTGATCTTAGTTCCCCAGCCAGGGATTGAACCCATGCCCTTTGCATTGGAAGCCCAGAGTCTTAACCCCTGGACTGTCAGGCAAGTCCCTGTAGTCAGTATTATACTCTGTAACAGGTAGGAAATGCAGCAGATACCTAGGTGATGTGTGTGTGTCTGCGTGCATGTGTGATCGGTTGTGTCCGACTCTTTGCCACCCCATGGCTGCCAGGCTCCTCTGTCCATAGAATTCTCCAGGCAAGAATACTGGAGCGGGTTGCTGTTTCCTTCTCCAGAGGATCTTCCAGACCCAGAGAATCCAACCCTTGTCTCTTGCATCTCCTGCATTGGTAGGTGGGTTCTTTACCAACCTAACCACCAGGGAAGCCCCTGACTGCCATGTGCTGCCACTCAAATGCCATGGTGTGCCTCCCACCCAAGCTGACTGTGCTGGGCCGTCCTCAGCAGGACCTGTGGTTTGAGAGGTTTTCCTGGTAGTAGAGCCAGGTTGAAGGGACTAATCACACTTTCTTGCTGCTGTTTTTTTTCCCCAGTTTGAAAAGCTTGCACTTAACCCCTCCAGGGTGTACCCCAGAATCACCACAGGGACCTGACCCAGCACAGGGGAAGTGCTTGGAATTATTAAGGCCCCGGTTTACAGTGGAAATGGTAGCTTTTTAGAATGAAAAGGAATCAAAGTGAAGGCTGTAACAACCCTCTCTAAACTCAAAGTAATTCTGAGCAGGCTCTTCACCGGAAGTTGCAAGGACCCCCAGGCTTCCCCAAGGCACCACCCCAGGGTCCTGTGTATGAAATGAATCTGAAAACCAGGAAAGCAGAGGCCAGTGTTCCTGGCCCCATCAAGCTGTGGATACGTGCGAGAGCGTCTAGAGGCAGAATTGAACCAGAGAAGGTAGACATTGTATTCAGTTAGAAAACATCTTGACTATTTTAAGCACTTGCATTGAGGCAGATTCTTTACCATCTGAGCCACCAGGGAAGCCTCTGCTATGTACCAGGTCCTAGAAATAATTAAGATTCAAAAAATAAATAAGATCCTTCCTTCAAGGAGTTTGCAGTTTTTTGTTTTGTTTGGTTTGTTTGTTTTTTTTTTTTTTGGTTTGGTTGTTTTTTGTTTTGTTTGTTCCCCACACAGTTTGTAGGGATCTTAGTTCCTGGACCAAGGATTGAATCCAGGCCCTGGCAGTGAAAGCAAGAGTCAATTGAACTGCCAGGGAATTCCTTCAATGAGTGGGCAGAGAGAGGTTTGTAAATACATATGTAAGTAAGTAAGTGAAAGTAGCGTTCTTGCCTGGAGAATCCCAGGGACGGGGGAGCCTGGTGGACTGCCGTTTATGGGGTCACACAGAGTTGGACACGACTGAAGTGACTTAGCAGCAGCAGCAAGTAAGTGAAAGTCGCTCAGCTGTGTCCGACTCTTTGTGACCCCATGGACTATACAGTCCATGGAATTCTCCAGGCCAGAATACTGGAGTGGGTAGCCTTTCCCTTCTCCAGGGGAATCTTCCCAATCCAGGGATCAAACCAGGTCTCCTGCATTGCAGGCGGATTCTTTACCAGCTGAGCCACAAGAGAAGCCCCCAATATATATATATCATATATGATATATATACACACACAGACACACACACACATATATATAATTTAAGCACAGGAAACCAAAAGGAATGATAAAGGAGATTTATGCTAGATTCTGAAAGAGGACCAAGAAGGGAGGGGAGAAGTGGTACCTGATTTAAGTATTAAAAGATTTACTCATTCATTCTCTAGGATGTAAATCCCATGAGGTCAGGGACTTGTTTTGTTTGCTATTGTAGGTCTAACGCCTAAAATGATACCTGGACTATGGTAAGAACGCAATATTCATTGAATAAACACATGCCTACTATCTGCTAAGAGTTGGACACGACTTATCGACTGAGCAACAACAACAACAACAATGTGCTCAGCACTTGGGATACCTGGCGGGGGTGGGGTGATTAAAACTGAAGAGTCAATGAAGATTTCTAGGTTTTTGGCTTGAGCAGAGGACTGGTATTAATTCTTCCTTAAAGGCTTGGTAGAATTTGAGAGGGAAGCTGTCTGGTCTGGGCTTTTTGTGTCTGTGAGTGTATGTGGGAATTTTTGGTTGCTGATTGAATCATCTTACTTGTATTGGTCTATTCAGACTATTTCTTCTTGAATCAATTTTGCTAACTTGTGTCTTTCTAGAAATCTGTCCATTTCCTCTATGTTATCTAATTTGTTGGCATACATTTGTTCATAATATGCCTTTAAAAAATTTCTCTAACATCGGCAGTAATGTCCTCAACTATAACTGTTGCATTGTCTATTTCTCCCTGTAATTCTCTCAGGTTTTGCTTCATGTATTTTGGTGGGGGTCTGTTTTTTGGTATGTATATATTTACAATTGTTATAGCTCCCTGAATTAGTGACCATATTATCATTATAAAATGTCCTTCCTTGTCTCTTGTAACAATTTTTGTCTTAAAGTTTATTTTTTTATATTAGTATATCAACTCTGTCTTGGTTACTGTTTTATGATATGTCTTTTTTCATCCTTTTAATTTTAACTACCTTAATTGTATCTTTGAATCCAAAGCATGTCTCTTGTAGACCACATATAATCGGATCATGCTTTTTTATCCATTCTTCCAATTTCTGCCTTTTGATTGTAGTGTTTAATCTATTTGAATTTAATGTAATTAGCAAAAGGTAGGATTTATGTCTGCTATTTTGCTATTTGTTTTCTATATTTCACATCTTTTTTATTCATCAATTTCTCCATTACTGCCTTCTTTTGGGTTAAGTGATTTATTTTCTACTCTACCATTTTTATTACTTTGTTTCTTTTACTATATTTTCAGTTATTTTTAGTGGCTTCCCTGGGGGTTGCAGTTAGTATATTAATTTATAAAAACCCACCAAAATTAATACCAAATTAATTTCAACATTATTTAAGAACTTTGCTCCATTCTTTCCCTGCTCCTTTATGCTGTTATTGTCACATAATTACATCTTTATACGTTGTATGTCATCAACACAGATTTATCATGATTGCTTTACACAGTTGTTTTTTAAAACAGAAAGAAGGAGAAAAGAAATGTGGTATATGGCCTAAAATTAATATTATGTATTGCCTTGATGGGCTTCCCCAGTGGCGCAGTGGTAAAGAATCTGCCTGCTAATGCAGGGAACCCGGGTTTGATCCCTGGGTACGGAAGATCCCCTGGAGAAGAGAATGGAAACCCATTCCAGTATTCTTGCCTGGGAAATCCCATGGGCAGAGGAGCCTGGTGCGCTACTGTCCTGGGGGTCACAAAGAGTTAGACACAACTAAGTGACAAGCACGCAGCACGCACGCATGGCCTTGATATGTGGTAAAACTGAGAGTGCCTCGAATGACCTCACTGCAAACTCCCCTTCCCATTCTGCTTCCACAGATGAGGGCCTCTAGCAAACGGCCCTCTATCATGGAGACCATGCACAGTTCCTGCTTCTCCCTGAGTAGTGGGCTCCAGTTGCCTGCCAGCCCAAAGAACTATAAACAAGCCAATCCCAGCCTCCCACGGGCACCAGGGGTTACTCTATCCTCTTTTTATTTTGGTGTTCCTTGCAGCTTGCAGGATCTTAATTCCCAGACCAGGGATTTAACCCATGCCGCCTGCAATGGAAGCACAGAGTCCTAACCACTAGACTTCCAGGTAAGTCCTCATCCTCTAGATACTACAAAGTCTCCTCTCACACCCTGGTTGTTCACTCTGTTCCCAAGCACAAACTGCTTGTGGCTCTGTTACAGGAAGTGTCCTCCTCCCTCAGGCTGTAAATATACGTGACTAATGAACTGCTATCTATTTCATCTGTCCAGTGTTGGGTGTTGTATGTTTGGTCATCCCCATAACCCTAGGGCAGCATCCCTCCCTCAACAGGGGGTTGAAGAGGAGGTAATCAGCACAATCAGTGTCATGAACAAGATGGACCAACCATGATCAAGGACACCCTCAGGTTTAATTAACTATTCATGGCTAATGAAATGGTTCCATCATGTGGCAAATGCTGTCTAAACTTGGCGTTTCTGTCCAGTGGACTTGTGCTTTGGCTTGCAAGGCAATGTGTTGTCTTTGTCTCTTTCCACTCTGAATGCTCTAATCCTCAAGATAAGAATGGTCGCTGTCACTATGGAGAACAGTGTGGAGATTCCTTAAAAAACTGAAAATAGAGCTGCCTTATGACCCAGCAATCCCACTGCTGGGCATACACACTGAGGAAACCAGAATTCAAAGAGACACGTGTACCCCAGTGTTCATCACAGCACTGTTTATAATAGCCAGGACATGGAAGCAACCTAGATGTCCATCAGCAGATGAATGGATAAGAAAGCTGTGGTACATATACACAATGGAGTATTACTCAGCCATTAAAAAGAATACATTTGAATCGGTTCTAATGAGGTGGATGAAACTGGAGCCTATTAGACAGAGTGAAGTGAGCCAGAAAGAAAAACACCAATACAGTATACTAATGCATATATATGGAATTTAGAAAGATGGTAACGATAAGCCTGTATGCGAGACAGCAAAAGAGACACAGATGTATAGAACAGTCTTTTGGGCTCTGTGGGAGAGGGCGAGGGTGGGATGATTTGGGAGAATGGCATTGAAACGTGTATATTATCATATGTGAAACGAATCGCCAGTCCAGGTTCGATGCATGATACAGGATGCTCGGGGCTGGTGCACTGGGATGACCCAAAGAGATGGTACAGGGAGGGAGGAGGGAGGGGGGTTCAGGATGGGGAACATGTGTACACCCGTGGCAGATTCATGTTGATGTATGGCAAAACCAATACAATATTGTAAAGTAATTAGCCTCCAATTAAAATAAATAAATTTATACAAAAAATAAATAAAATAAAGTAAAGAAAGAAAGAAAATTATATTAAAAAAAAATAATGGTCACTGTTTGAGTATATCCCATCATCGTATGCTATTGGTTTTCACCCATATTTGGCAGGTGGTTTCTGAGGCACCTGCCTGTCAAGACAGCACACACAGCATCTTGACCAGTTGGCACTTGATCACAGTTACCAAAGGTGGAGCTATAGCTCTGGTCAGTGTCTAGCCTGGTGACTGTCACTAGGCATTCGGACAGCCATCACCCACCTTGTTCATGATTGTGCACTGCCAGGACGGGCCTGGGGACACTTCTTCGTAAGGTTCATGGAAAGGAAAGATACTATCATCCTGAGGAGAATTACTTGATTATTCTTTGCCTAATAGTCATTGTTATTCAGGCAAGGACAGCATCCTTGCTTCACTCCTGTACTGCTGCTTCCCTGGCTATTGTCCTGTATGCTCTCCTGACTCCCAAAGGTATTGAGGTGCACATTCATGGTGGCCCATGGCCCAGGCATCCATGATTTTTAAAATGGGAAGGAGTATTTCATACTTAGTTGCTATCCCAATCTCTAACCCCTAGCCAGTGTGCCTGGGCTTTGGCTAACACTGCTGCTTGCCAGCATGCCAAAAGTCCTAATCTTGCAGTCACAGGGCTTGATGAATCCCATTCACGCCATAGACAAAATGATCTTACTGGATGTGGACCTCAACTCAGGGAAGATTGGCATTCCCTGGAGGAGGAGGCAGCTGCCTCTGAAGTGGGCCCCAGGGGCACTGAACCTTTCCCTGTAACAACCAAGAAGATCCACATCACAGGTGATTGGGTGGAGACAGAAACTGAAAGCAGCAGTTCTACATGGCTAGAAATCTCAGTTGTTATGAGGAAATTTTAAGAAAAAGAAGAGAGGAGGAAAAGGGCAGTCCCCGTGGGGGAAAGAGTAGGGCTGTAGCAGACTTGTGGCCCCAGTGATCTGCTGCTACACCACTCTTCTGCTTATGCCTCCACTGCAACAGGAGTCTCAGGACTGCAGGAAAAAAAATTAAACTGAAACAAAGGTCCCCAATTTGATACAACAGGAAACACAACACTGACTAAAATAGTTTATACAGCAGAAAGACGAAAGGGCACTTTCACACCTCTACAACATAGGTTCTGAATTAACTTCAACATTTGCAGTTGAAATGCGCCAACTGGCAAACTTTCAGGGACTTAGTCAATACTGGAGCTCAAATTATCGTTATACCTGGGGACCCATTAGGCTTCCCTGGTGGCTCAGACGGTAAAGCATCTGCCTACAATGTGGGAAACCCGGGTTCGATCCTTGGGTTGGGAAGATCCTCTGGAAAAGGAAATGGCACCCCACTCCAGTACTCTTGCCTGGTAAATCCTATGGATGGAGGAGCCTGGTAGGCTACAGTCTATGGGGTCACAAAGAGTCAGACATGACTGAGTCACTTCACTTCACTTCACTTGGAGACCCATTAAAATTAAACAAGGTACCCCCTATAATCTTAAGGGAATTACTAACTGTAAAATATAGGACAAATAGGTATGCCTTACCTTAACCATCAGAATTATTATTTTGCCTAAATTCCCCATGGTCACAGCACCCATTATCCTAAAATATCCTGTTGTGGGCATGGACACTCTGACCGAATGAGTAATTAATCAAAATTAAATAAAGTTTTGACACTTACAAATTTCTTTGACTAAGTGAGGTGCCATGGATTCCCCAGTTAAAATAGTTGATATGACCTAATGTAACCTAAAATAGGGCCTTCAAGGATTAAAACTTATTATAGATAAGACCTAATTAGTGAAGGAGTGATTATCTCCACTGCTCCTTCTTTTGACATCCTATTTTGGCCTATTCCTCAACCTGGAAAGAATGAATGGTGCCTCATAGTATGTGTCTGCAGCCTCAATGCTGTGGACCTATCCATATGGCTCCCGCATCCAATATTCAGTATTATTGGAATTACCGACTCTAGCTACTCAGCAACTATTTTGCTATAAGTATTATAGATTTGCATAATATATTCTGTCCAGTATCTATCCCAATACCTTCTCAACTGCTGTTTGGCTTCGCCTCTGAAAGGTCACAAAACACCTTTCCCAGGCTACTCATGGGGTACCTCAGTGGCCTTGCCATCACACCCAAGACCCCAAATGCATCCACCTTTCTCTGGAAATACAGGTATGACATTACCTCGATGATATCCTACTTCAAGGAGGTTCATTTACCACATTTATTAAGTATATACAAATACTCACAAGGAGCTCACAAAAAGGGGACAGACCATTCCTCCACACACAGTGCAAAGCCTCACTACCTCTGTTACAATCCTGAAAATTCTTTGGTAGACTGACAGCTGCTTCATCTCTGACACTGTCAGGAAACAGCTATTGACCCTTTAAGTGCCCATAATGCTAATACAAGTCCAACATTAAAAACATTTTTTTTCAACTTTGGCTGCACTGGGCCTTCGCTGCAGCAGGAGGACTTCGTTCACCTGGGTCATGTGGGATTTTAGTTCCCCAACCAGAGATCAAACCCGAGTCGCCTGCATTGGAAGGCGGATTGTTAACCACTGGACCACAGGGGAAGTCCCACATCTTTGAGTATTTCTTTTCTTCTTCTTTTGGTTCTGGAAGCACCATATTCTTCACTTACAAATTTTACTTTACCTCATTAATGCTGTTACTTGCAAACTGACTCATTTTAAATGGGGCCTTCTCCAACAGAAAGCTTTAGAATCTGTCAAATTGAGATCAACAAGCACTCCTGTTAGTGCCCTCACAGACTCCTTCACTGTAGCTTAAGCAAACTCCTTTCATGCCTCCTGGAATCTCTAGGCCACCTACAAATGACCATAGGTTGTCCCTAGGTTTCTGATGCAAGAAGCTGCCCATCACAGGCCTGCACTATATACCATCAGGACAGCAATTGAAGGCCACATATTAAGATCTCCTGAAATTTGAGTTTCTCACAGTCCCTGAGCCTATGACCTTCTCTGCCTCGCTGCTCATTATGCCTTGGATCTTGAAAGCAGCATCCCACAAGCACGTCACAGCTAATGAGGCCTCCTTGATCCAGGATGGAGCCAAACCTGGTCCCTCTAGTAGATTTCAGCTACAGGAGGTGTAGCCAGTCATATGCCTCCTCAGTCATTTGCCAGATGTCATGATGCTGAAGGAAGTCACGCCTCTCCCAGACCCTTGGCTACCATGGGACTCCCTTAGGATCAACTAAGTGACCAATAATGGGCTTTCATACACTTTATGGGTGGTATTGCACCATCATACTTGATGGAGTTCAGTAGAATGTTGCTGTTTTTCATCCCTTAACCAGAATGTCTCTGAAAAGGATAGTACATGAGAGTCAGTCAGCACAATGGGCCACACTTCAGGTAGTCATTTTAACATTGGATGCCCTGGCCAAAAAGTAGTCTCATCTACGTATTTTTACAAATTCTTGGGTCATTGCCCAAGAAGTGCCCCCTTTGGGGTAAAGAACTCTGAAAATCTCTTGACTCATAGATACCCAAAATATAAATCAAGGTCACCCACGTTTTGACATATACTAAGGCCACAATACAAGGCCTTACCGGGATACTTCTTATTCCCTTTGGAGTTGTAGACATTACTGATCATGACAGGGACTCATTTCATTTTTCAGAATACACAGTGCTGGCTCTTAAAGAAGGTATTCACTGGAACTTTCACCTCTACGGTAGGCCCTAGGAAGTTGATTTAATTGAACGGCAAACTGAGCTCCACAGAGAACTCTTATTTAAGGTACAGAGTGGCAGATGGACCCCCACTGGGTGTCACTATTGCCACAGGCTCTGATTAGTTTAAATTCATGCCCCCTGGGGACACGTACTCTCTTCACCAATGCCACACAGATCCCTCATGTGACTTTACTGGCCCAAAACGGATCACCTCTGAAGTTAATATTTTTCAATGTTCACCTCACCATGTGGCCCTCCTTCACTTCCTAGGGAAGTACTTCTACTCCCTGAAACTCTTAGTCTGTGACCAAGATTTAAATTGATATCAAGACCTTCAAGAGGTCAGGTGTGATGTAAATCTTAATAAGTGCTGCCTTGCCAGCTGGTAAAATCTGGAGGGCCTCAAATAGCCTAACTCCAGGTTCCCCTCCTCACTATGCTCATATGGATGATAAAGCCCCCTAGCCAAAAAATTCTCCCTTACCATGGGGATTAGGCACAGTTCTTACTCAACCCAGAGTAGCATGCCTTAGTTGTCTGCCACCCCCTGGAATTGTTCAAACAAGCCAATCACGTCCTTCTGTGGAAACTAAGAGTCACCTCATACCCTTGATACTATAAACTCTGACTCCTTCAGATCATGTTTGTTCACCCTGTTCCAAGTACAACCCCATCGTGGCCCTGCATGGCATGCGGTATCTTCCCTCCCCTGGGCTGTGAGTATATGTGACTAATAAACTGCTATCCCTCTCGTCGGAGAAGGTAATGGCACCCCACTCCAGTACTCTTGCCTGGAGAATCCCAGGGATGGGGGAGCCTGGTGGGATGCAGTCTATGGGGTCACACAGAGTCAGACACAACTGAAGCGATTTAGCAGCAGCAGCATCCATCTCATCAGTCCTAGCCATCCCCATAAACCTAGAATGGGGAATCCATTCTTCACCAGTGAAGAGGCGGTGATCAAAACAAGGAATTATAAAGAAAAAAAATACATTTATATTGTCTCATATTTACCTATGTAATTAAATTTAACAGTTGGCTTTTTTTCATGTGCATTCAAGTTGTTACCTAGTGTTCTTTCATTTAAGCCTGAAAATATCACCTTAGTATTTCCTGTAGGGCAGATCTGCCAGCAATAAACTCTCTTAGTTTTTGTTTATCTGAGGATGTCTTAATTTCTCCTTCATTTCTGAAGAAAAGTGTTGCTGGATATGGAATTCTTTAACAGACAGTCTTTTCTTACAGCACTTTTAAAGTGTAATCTGACTGCCTCTGGCCTCCATTGTTTCCAAAGAGAAATTAGCTGCCAATCTATTGAGTAACTTGTGTATCAAATGAGTCACTTCTCTCTTGCTGCTTTCAAGATGATCTCTTTTTGTTTGTCTTTTGACGATTTGATTATAATGTGTCTAGGTGTGGATCTTTTTACATTTATCTTGCTTGGATTTGTTTAGTTTCTCAGATGTGTAGATTCATGTTTTCTATTTTTAATGAAATTTGGGAAGCTTTCTAACCTTATTTCTTCAAGTATACATTTTGCCCCATTTTTTTCTCTCTTCTCTGAGTCACCCATTGTGCCTATGTTTCACTGTGTCCAAGAGGTTTCTGAGGCTCTGTTTATTTTTCTTTTTATTCCTTCTTTCTGCTCCTCAAATTCAAAAATCTTAATTGACCTATCCTCAACTCATTAATCCTTTCTCCTGCCTGCTCAATTCTGTTGTCAAGTCCCTCTAGTGAGTTTTTTCATTTCAGTCATTGTACTTTACAATTCCATACTTTCTATTCCATTAATTTTATAATTTCTGTCTCTTCATTGTTGATTGCTATTTGGTGAAAGATCATTTTCATATTTTGCTTTTAGTTCAGGAGACTTGCATTCCTTTATTTCAGCATATTTAAAACATCTTATTTAAAGTCTTTGTCTAGTAATTCCAGTGTCTGGGCTTTCTCAGGAATAGTTCTTATTGACTTCTTTTCCCCACTGTGTATGAACCAATCTTTCATGTTTCTTTGAATGTCTCAAACTGTTTTCTTTGAAAAATACAATGTGGCAACTCCTGAAATTAGATTTTTTTTAATGTTCAAGGTGTTTTATGTTTTGTTTTTCTGTTTGTCTTTGTTATTGTGACTATTTGTTTGGTTAATGACTTTTCTGAAGTAATTCTGCAAAGTTTGTGTTCTTTCTCATGTGTGACCACTGAAGTTTTTGCTTGATTAGCTTACTGATCAGCTAATGATTAGGTAGAAAAGTGAAAGTGAAGTCTCTCAGTCGTATCCGACTCTTTGCGACCCCGTGGACTGTAGCCTACCAGGCTCCTCCATCCATGGGATTCTCCAGGCAAGAATACTGGAGTGGGTTGCCATTTCCTTCTCCAGGGGGTCTTCCCGACCCAAGGATTGAACCCGGGTCTCCCACATTGGAGGCAGATGCTTTAACCTCTAAGCCACCAGGGAAGCCTATGATTAGGTAGAGATTTCCTTAAATGCCTGGAATCAATTTCTCCAAGTATTTATTGAGGGGCTCTGTGTTTACTTTGGAGCTTTCAACACTGAGCCAAATCATTTGAAACTCTGTCTTAGCTCTATTTCATGATTATGTAGAACCTCAAAATTATCCAGAGGTGAGAGCTTTGGGTCTCCTCAGGTTTTTCCTGAGCATGCACATAGCGCAACACATGTATGTAGCCTTCTAGATTCCTAGAAATTTGTCAGAGCTTGTCAAGATCCCTATGGAGCTTTCATTTCCCTGATTTTCCTTTTAAGTTTTATGGTTAGCCTATTGTGTCCCAACTATTATCCACTGCACCTAGTACCAATGATGTTAAATAAATGCCACTTATTATTTCAACAAACACCCTCAGGGAAAAGGCTGTTCACACTGGGTGAGCTCTGAGTCAGGTCAAATAAGGATAAGTCTTGTGAGTGAGGTCTTCCAGAGAAATATCAGACAGGTCAAATGATGACAGTTATATGGGCATAGGGCTTTGAAGGAGCTCTCACCTCATTTTGCCTCCCCCAGTGGCTGCCAGACTCTCAGTTTTCCACATGATTGTGGGCTGTCATTGTTAAAGGCTACTACAGAGCTGGAGAGAAGGGGATGGGCATAGAGCAATGCCACTAGGTTTGCTGTTCTTACCACAACTTACCTGTTTTTCTTCAATAAACACTGTCTGGTTCCTGCAAGCATTTGTTAATTCCCAGAGGTCTAAAGAAGTTGACTGTGACCATCATCACCAGTGTTCTCACTGCTTCTGTGGAAAAGAGTGTTTTCTGTGGTCCGTACCACATCATTATTGCTGACACCATTCAAATTCAATTTTGAACATTTGGAGTTTGAGATATCTGTAGGTTATCTAGTTAGAGATATCCAATAGGAAACTGAATATATAAATTTGAAGGCTGGGTCAATCTGATATAGAGATTAAAATGTGGAAGGTATCAGAATAGTTTAAAATACTGGAGTGGGTGAGTTCACTCAGGAAGAATTTGTATGATATGAAGAACAGACGTTTTTAGGAAAGAACTGTGAAGAACAGCAATATTTTTTTAAATTTATTTTTAATTGGAGGAGAGTTGCTTTACAATGTTGTGTTGGTTTCTGCTGTATAACAATGTGGATCAGCTATCAGTATACACATGATAGTATGTAGAGCCTCAATCCCATCCTCCCACCCCACCCCTCTAGGTCATCCCAGAGCACTGAGCTGAGCTCCCTATGTTATACAGCAACTCCTCACTAGCTAGCTATTTTACACATGGTCATGTATGTCTCAAAGCCACTATCTCAATTCATCCCTACTCTCTCCCCAACTGTGTCCACAAGTCTGAATAACAGCAATATTTAAAGGTAATTTGAGACCTAGAAGGTTGAGAAGGCACAATAAGAGAGGTCAGAGAAACCAGAAGTTTCAGAAAACCTGAGTTTACAAATCTATTTGTCCTTAGCCATGTTCTTCATGGTTTGAAATCCAGTGTAGTTCCCAGCTTGCTTTTTTGCCAAAATGACAGCATTATAAAAATAAGGAACAGATGTGGTGTTTTCTAAAAATTAAAGACAAGGGAAGGGGGTCAGAGGGAGGTGGGTGTAGTTATAATAGGGCAAGATGAAGGATTCTTGTGGTGTTGGAACTGTTTATTGTCTTGACTGGTGGTGGATACACAAACTTGTACAGGTGATAAAATTGCATAGAACTTAAAATACACTCACATACAGACATATACACAAAAATGAATATGAGTAAAACTGGGGCAATCTGAATAAGTTCAGTGGATATTAATATCCTGGTTGTGATATCACACTATTGTTTTTGCATGTTGCTATTGAGAAACTGGTACTTCCCTGGTGGCTCAGATGGTAAAGAATCTGCCTGCAATGCGGGAGACTTGGGTTTGATTCCTGGGTTGGGAAGATTCCCTGGAGGAGGGCATGACAACCCACTCCAGTATTCTTGCCTGGAGAATCCTCATGGACAGAGGAGCCTAGCGGGCTACAGTCCATAGCATCACAGAGTCAGACACAACTGAGTGACTTAGCGCAGCACAGCATATTGAGAAACTTGGCAAAGTATACAAGATTATATTATTATTTACAACTGTATGTAAATCTAAAATTATATCAACAAAATTTTTAGTTTTAAAAAAATAGCCAGAGAGAAAATACAGATTTCCCCCACAAAGGAAAGGCAGACTGTCAGCAGACTTCTCAATAGCAGCAATGAAAATCAGAAAATAGTGCAATGATACCTTCAAATGGTGGGCTAAAATCTGTCAATTCTGAATTAATACCCAGGAAAAATGATCTTTTGTGCATGATGGTGAAACAAAGGCATTTTCATATAAACAGAGAGTTTAGTAAAGGCTGTACTTCAAGAAAAATAATGATATCAAAAAGAAGGTCTAAATCACAAAAAGAAATATTGAGAAAAAATTGGTGATGATGTGAGTAAATCCAAAAAATTAAGGCAAAACAATAATGTATAACTTGTGGTATTTTTTTTTATTGTTTTAATTTTTTTTAATTTTTTATTTTTTTTAAATTTTAAAATCTTTAAAAGTATTACAGTAAAAATACTAAGCAATAATTGCATGAGAGTAAGTACAGGGTTAGCAAGGTTGCTGGATACAAAATCAATATACAAAGGTCATAAATAAATAAATTCCACAAGTATGGGATGGAACAAAAGCCCCAAACTAACTTAACAGTATTTCAGATAAATAACACAACCACTTTAGGGGTTGGGAGTGGAAACAGAACTAACCCAGGAAATTTCTGAACACAATATTTTGATTAACCTAGACTTAAACTAGCTGTAAACAAATTGTGTACTCTAGGTAGCGGGTATATTTTTTGCAGGGGTTTGGATAAAAAGTTCTGCAGCTGCTTTATGTGTATTGGCTCCTTCCTTCACTATCCATCCTAAGTTCTTCTCACCCTCAGCTATCACGTCTGCTAGTCCTGTTGGCTTACTTGGTGATGTCAGTGAAACCCTCATTACTGTGAAACCTGAGTCCCTGGCAACCATACACACCTCGGTTTGGGGTTGCTGCACTTGTCCATTCACAATTAAAATGGAGCAAGGCAAGGGACTACCAGGAGTTGTCCAAATGGATTACCTAAGCTCCATTCATATCTCATCTTGTCCCTGTTTTGTAACACCAGCCCATAGGGACTTGGCATAAACTCCACAATACCTATTTTCTCACCCTTATTCTTCCCACTCCATAGGGTCTGCTGGATCATATGGTTTAAGCAGCAGAACTGTTTTCACTTCGTGGATTTGTTGAAAAGAGTCCTTTCCTGTTCCATGACTTATTCAAAGGTGGTAGACTTCCCTGACTCCAGGTATATGACTGGACTAGTGTTCCTAGGTATGGAATGATTCACTCTAAAACCCAAATAGTTCTTCCTGGTACTGGGTTTTTCTTCTTTGTAGGAGGGATTACAAGGTGCCACAATTTGTCTTTTACTTTGGCAGGGATGTTCCTGCATGCTCCTAACCACTAGATCCTTTAAAAAAAAAAAACTTCATTAAATCTTTACAGGTTTTATCTCCTACAATCTGGAGCACGTGTCTGTACCAGTACCAAGGCTTGTGGAGTAGTAGCCATTTCTTGCTCACCTTGCTCAATCAGCATAATGATGTCATTAATGTAATGGATAAATGTGATGTTTTGTGGCTGCTAAGAGAGGCCAGATCTCTCTGAACTATTTTATGACACAGGGAGAAGAAGTAACATATCCCTGGCCAAAACAGTAAATAAATATTATTATATGTTCCACTTACTGTGAACTCTTTCTGATCCTCTTTCTTGTTTGGACTAGCAAAGAACATATTTGCTAAACTGATGGCTATATATCATGTAATACCTAAAAGCCAAATTAGTCAGCTCTGGTAAAGATACCATGGCCAGCACAGAAGCTGTGATTGGCTACTACTTGCTTAACTTACAGTCACCTCCACTCATCTTTCAAGTTCTATTCATTTCTGCAGGGTCTGTACTGGTGTATGTATAAAATTGGGAACACCATCCCTTCATCTCTGAGATCCTTAGGGTAGTACCAATCTCTGCCATGTCCCATCTTGAGGTAGGGGATGGAGTATTGATTTTTATTATAATCTTGACTGCCACCTAAAGTTTTAGAACCACCAACCTAGTCTTTCCACTGTTGTAGCTCTTACCCCACAAGACACCCTGCCAATCCCAGCAAAGACTCAGTGACCAGGGAAATGAGCATCTGGTAAGTCTAAAGACCTAGTGAACCTCTTGTAAGATGTCTTTTTGCAAAGACTCTATTTATTATCCAGTCTCCCTATAACCCGCTCTCTAATAAGGGAGTCATGATGACAATTTGGGTGTCTGGGTATCACTGTCCAGTAGTGCTCTAAATGGCTCCTCTTTCCCCACTGGACAGTCACCCAAATAAATGGCATTAGGTCCCTTTGGGGAAAAACTGGGGCTAGTATTATGGTCTATAATTTCCATGGTGATTTAGGGTCCTTTTTTCTGGGGACCAGGCCACTTTTTCAGCCAATAGATTCCAGGTCTTGAAAATTGAATCAGGTCCAGGAACTTGGCAAGGGATCATGGTTTTCTCAGACTCCTGCTCATTCATTGCAGGTCTATATATGAATGAGCACTCAGCTTCCTGGTAATGCTGCTGCCCATCTTACTAGAACTTTCCTCATGACCTTGCTGAATAGTGTGTTCCATGAGCCCCTCCATGAAACATAATCTCCAGTGGGTCTTTTGGGCTCACATAATATATGCATTCCAACGTGCCTATGGCCTTAGGTCTTTTAATCCCTTCCCCCACTGTCTCCCATAGCAACTTGGGCATTTCAACCTCACTTAATGTGAGATTCCCCAGGGTCACATTCCCCAGGCTTTCTAGGAGTCACCCTAGCAGCTCTGTGTGTCATTCCCTACAGTCCTGGCTGGAATATTGCCTCAATCCGTTCAGGTGGCTGTAATAAAATACTACAGCCTGGGTAGCTTATAAACAATAGAAATATATCATTCACAGTTCTGGAGGCTGGGAAGTCTAAGATTTAGGGGCCAGCATAGTCGTGTCCTGGTGAGGGCCCTCTTCCTGGCTATTGCTGCTGCTGCTAAGTCACTTCAGTCGTGTCCACCTCTGTGCGACCCCATAGATGGCAGCCCACCAGGCTCCTCTGTCCCTGGATTCTCCAGGCAAGAACACTGGAGTTGGTTGCCATTTCCTTCTCCAATGCATGAAAGTGAAAAGTGAAAGTGAAGTCGCTCAGTTGTGTCCGACTCTTAGCGACCCCATGGACTGCAGCCCACCAGGCTCCTCCATCCATGGGATTTTCCAGGCAAGAGTACTGGAGTGGGGTGCCATTGCCTCCTGCGTCTTCCTGGCTGACGCCTCTACTAATCCCTTTATTGCTTGGTCATGCTATCATGGTCTCATTCCAACATGCCTTCTCAATTTTTTTGCCACATGGATAGGCTGAGAATTTTCCAAACTTTTAATTTGTTTTTCTTTTGATGAACAATTTTAAGCCATTTTTCTCTTCTCTCATTTTACTATGAGAAGTCAAGAGAAGACAAGCTGCTCCTTCAACACTTTGCTTAGAAATAGCTTCAACCAAATATCCAACTTTACCGTTCACAAATTCTGTCTTCCACAAAACTCTAGGACATGAACGCAAGTCGACAAAGCTCTCTGCCACTTTATAAAAAGAATGGCCTTTCGCCCAGTTTCCTCATCTCCATTGAGACTTCATCAGAATGACCTTTAGTGTCCATGCTGGGACATACTGTGACCATTCTGTTTAGGACCACTTAGGTATTCTGTAAGAAGACTGAAGCTCTCTCTATACTCTTACCTTCTTCTGAGCCCTTACCCAAACCACCTTTCATGGCCCATTCATGGCAATGTAGACTTTTTCTAGCATGCACCTCCAAATTCTTCCAGCCTCTACCCATTGGAGGTGGTTCTTTAGTCACTATGTTGTATCCGATTCTTTGTGACCCCATGAACTGTAGCCTGCCAGGCTCCTTGCTCCGTGGGATTTCCCAGTCAAGCATACTGGGGTGGGTAGCCATTCCCTTCTCCAAGGGATCATCCCAACCCAGGGGTCGAACCCAGGTTTCCTGCACTGCAAGTGAATTCTTTACCAACTGAGCCACCAGGGAAGACCCCTCTATCCATTACTCAGTTCCAAACCTGCTTTCACATTTGTTACAGCAGCATTCCACCCCAAGTACCAAAATCTGTGTTAATAAGGGCTCTTCAGGGACTTCCCTGGTGGTCCAGTGGCTAACTCTGCGCTGTCAACACAGGAGGCCCATGTTTGATCCCTGATCAGGAAACTAGATCCCACATGCTGCAACTACAGATTTTGCATGCAGTGCCTGCTGCAACTAAGACCCAGTGCAGCCAAATAAATAAATATTTTAAAAAGTAAGAGCTCTCCAGAGAAATATAATCAATCAGATATATATAGGTATATGTAAGATGAGATTTATAGGAATTGGCTTACATGGTAATGGAGGCCAAGAAGTCCCATGATCTGCTGTCATAAGCCGGAGACTGGGTAAGTTGGTGATATAATTTCTTCTGAGTCCAAAGGCCTGAGAACCAGGAACTCTGATGTCAGAGGCCAGGAAAAATGAACATTCTAGCTCAAGAAGAGAGAAAGGAAATTCACCCTTCCTTTGCTTTTTTGTTGTTTGGGCCCTCAACAGATTAGATGATACTTGTCCACGCTGGTGAGGGTGGATCTCTTTATCAGTCTACTGAATTAAATGCTCATCTGTTCCAAAAACACTCCCATGGGACACACAGAAATCATGTTTTATCAGCTCTCTGAGCATCCCTTAGCCCAGTCAAGTGGACACAGAAAATGAATTTGAATTTTTGAATTCAAAATGATATTTGAATTTTTGTTATAACAATTAAATCTTGTATCCCAAGAAATTGTGAAAGTGTCAGTTGTGTCCAACTCTTTAAGAGTACTCCCAAATCTATAAACTCTCCCTTTTCCAGTCTTATGACATGGCCCGCTTGATTGAGCACCCTCACAATCAAGTCCCATGAATACCCTTCTGACTCCTGCTGACACATTCTAGCTAATTTGTGTGGCTCACTTGGGCTTCTTAGAGAAGGACATGGCCACACACTCCAGTATTCTTGCCTGGAGAATCCCCCTGCGCAGAGGAGTGCGCCAGGCTACAGTCCATGGGGCCGCAAGAGTCGGACACGACTTAGCGACTAAACCAAACCTTGGGCTCTAGGGCCTGTCCTCCGCAGTGGGCCCGTGTTGTTCTTACACGGGCTATGCTGCTACTTGGGGCTGGCAGGAGAAGAGGTGGGGGCAGATCCTGAGGGGGGGTCTTTTGCTGCCTTCAGAGACAGATACCTTTGCTGTGTCTTCCCACATGGGGGATGGGGTGGGCTGGAGTGCTATTTCTTAATGAGGAATGGGCCATTGTACAGGTTCTGAGGGTGCAGAAGGGGCCGGGGTAGGGTGTCAGATAATTGACTAGATGCCCAGTTAAGCGAGAATTTCAGATACATGAATAAGGTTTTGGTATAAGTGTGTCCCAGATGATATTTGAATTTTTGTTATATTTTTATTTGCTAAATCTGGCAATGCAAGCCTAGAGAGCTGCTATGATCTGAATATTTGTGTCCCCCCGCTAAATTCATATGTTGAAATCCTAATGCCCAATGTGATGGTATTAGAAGATGGGGCCTTTGGGGGGTGATTAGGTCACAAGGTCGGAGCCTTCATGAATGAGCTTCAGTTCAGTTCAGCTCAGTCACTTAGTCGGGTCTGACTCTTTGTGACCCCATGAATCGCAGCACATCAGGCCTCCCTGTCCATCACCAACTCCCGGATTTCACTCAAACTCATGCGCATCTAGTCGGTGATGCCATCCAGCCATCTCCTCCTCTGTCGTCCCCTTCTCCTCCTGCCCCCAATCCCTCCCAGCATCAGGGTCTTTTCCAATGAGTCAACTCTTCGCATGAGGTGGCCAAAGTATTGGAGTTTCAGCTTTAGCATCATTCCTTCCAAAGAACACCCAGGACTGGTCTCCTTTAGAATGGGCTTAGTGCTCTTATAAAACAGACTCCAAGGAGCTCGCTAACCCCTGCCACATGTGAGGACACAGAGAGAACTCTTCAACCTGGGAAGAGGGCCCTCAGCTGACCATGTTGGCACCCGGATCTCAGACTTCCAGCCTCCAGAGCTGTGAACAATAAATTTCTGTTGTTTCTAAGTCCCCCAATCTGTGGTATTTTTTTAGAGCAGCCCAAACAGACTCAGACAGACGTCAAAATGTTCAGGCTCACTCACCAGCCCGTGTCCCAAGTTTTCCCAACCAAGGCTCTCACTTGCCTCCGTCGGATGTTCAGTCATCTTCGAAGCTCCTCAACTCTTTACAATAGTGAGTTTGTGGCCTTGAGACTTCTTTCTGTTCTTCCACTGCAGAAGACAAGAGCTTTGGTGTAAGTTGCCAAAGAGACGTTCTGGATTTCACCATGCTTGTTAACAACCCTCACCTTTTTCTTATCCTTCTGTAGGTATCAATGCAACTAAACGAGAGCTGGCAAATTTCATTGTCTTTGTATGATTCCCTCTTCTCCCCAACTCATTTCCCAAAAGCCTGAATCATTGCACTGACAAGGCATTATTCCCTTTCATAGACTTATTTCCCCCAAGACACTACCTGCGAAAGTTTTAGCAAGAGCGCCACCATCTGGTGCCTGGAACAATCCATCCTTCACATACTACTGGGTGCGGGGTCTGCATTGACAGCCTGGTTGTGAGTGATCCCATCTCCCAAATTCCATTACTGCCTGATTTCTTGGATCACCCCTGGTAGCAGATATGTTAGTTTAGGTCCTCTGGTAAGGAGACACTGAATTGGAGTACAAGAGGTTTATTGGAGGGTAACATCTGAAAGGACAGGAAAGCAGGTTTGGGAAAGGAGAACCTCAGATTGTGAAAGTGAAGAGCTCATTAAAGAAAACCCTCAAAGAACCAGGCCTTAGTATGCCTCCCATGCTCAGGCACTAGCTAGGGGCTGCGTGGGAAGAGCTTGGCTTCTGCTTAAATGCTTTAGCGATCTCAAAGGTGCTTCACCTGGAGGCTGACAGCTGACTGTACTCCTTGCAGCTGGATGGAAAATTCTTCTTGAAAGAACAGCCAAGAGACACAGATGGTTCTTTTCAAAATGGTGCTGGGACAATAGGATACCCATATAGAACAAAAAAGAAATTGGATCCTTACTTCAATGAATACCCCAAGATCAGTACAAGTAGATGATATGTCTAAATTTGAAGGGCAAATTATGCTTTTGTGATGTAAATGACTGTGTTCACAACTTTGGGATGGTGAAGAATCTTAAACAGCACGCAAAACTATTAACCATAAAAGAAAAAATTAACACTTTGACTACATTAAAATTAAACATTTCATTAAAAGTTTCATTAAGAGAATTAAAAATTAATCCATACAATAGCAGAGATATTTGTATTATACATGTAGCAAATAAAGTTCTAGGACTTGGGACATATACCAAGCTGCTGGAATATGATAAGAAAATTTTTTTAATGGGAAAAAGTAATAAACAGTTACTTCACAAAAGTAGAAAACCAAATGGCCAATAAATACATGAAAATGTCCTTAACTTCATCAGAGAAATGCAAAATAAAACCATTATGAGATACCACCACATCTACCAGAAATGGCTGATGTTGTTTTTTAATCCTTACAATACCAACCATTGGTAGGGATGTGGAACAACAGGAATTCTGACACACTGCTAGTGGAGATATAATTTGATTTAACCATTTCAAAAAAGTTTGGCATTATCTAGTGGATTTAAAGCTAATTCATTTTCTGTGGACCAGCAATTCCACTTCTATGTATACACCCAACAGAAGTTTGTAAATATGTTCATCAAAAGACATGTACAAGAAAGTTCTTAGCAGCACTGTTTTAACAGCCCTCACACTTGAATAACCCAAGATGTTGACCAGCAGTAGAAAAGATAAAAAATTGTGATATTTCTAAACAATGGAAAACATTCAGCAGTGAAAATTAATGAGCTACAGCTACATGCAACAGTATGAATGTACCTTACAAACATGCTGTTGATGGAAACAAGCCAAGAAGAAATATTACATACTGTATGACAAATATTACATACTGTATAAAGTAGAAAAACAGGGAAACCTAATCTACATCGTCTAGGAACTCATACATAGGCAGTAGAACTATAAAGAAAAGCAAGGACATGGTTAACAAAAGTCAGTATATTGGTTATTTCTTAGAAGCGGAAAAATGGGAGTGATCAGGAAAGAGCACATGGGAGGGCTGCTTCTATTTTTTCCCAGTTTTTTATTATGGAAAATTTTACAGATAGAGGAAAAGTTGAAAGAATAATACAATTAATACTCACCTACCCTCTAATTAGATGCAACAATTGCTAACATTTTAGCATTTTGCTTTATATCTCTCCATGTATACTTATATTTTTAACAACTTTATTGAAATGTAATTCATGTCTCATATAATTCACCCATTTTAAGTGTACAATTCAATGGTCTTTAGTATAATCAGAGATATATGCAACCATCAGCATATTCAATTTTAGAACATTTTCATCACCCCAGATGTACACTTCATACTTTAACTACGAATTCTCCATCCCCCTCTCCTCTCAGCAAGCAAGCATATACTTTCTGTCTCTGTAGATTGGCCTATGACAGGCCTTTCATATAAATGGAATCATGTGATTTTTTGTGATTGGCTTCTTTCATATAGAAAGTTTAAAAAAGTTTAAAAACTTTCATGTAGAAAGCTTCATTTAAAAGTTCACTCATGTTGTAGCATGTGTCAGTACTTGTGTTAAGTCTGCTTGGTATGTCATAACAGAATACTACAACCTGGGAGGTTTAAACAACAAATTTATTTTCTCACAGTTGTAGAGACTAGAAGTCCAAGATCGAGGTGCTATCAGGGTTGGTGTCTGGTAAGACTCCTCCTTGGGTTGCAGGCGGCTACATTCTGACTGTGTTCTCACGTGGCCTTTCTACTCTTTCCACTCTGACTTGCAAAGAGAGGTTGCTGGTGTCTCTTCCTCTTCTTACAAGGGTGCCAGTGCTATGGGATGAAGACCCCATCCTTAGCGCCTCATTTAACCTTCAGCATCTCCTTAAAGGCTCTATGTCCAAATTCAGTCACATTGGGGACTAGGGTTTCAACATATAATTGGGGGGGGGCAGTGAATAATTCAATCTATAATAGCAATTCATTCCTGTGCTGTGCTTAGTTGCTCAATGGTGTCTGACTCTGCAATCCCACGGACTGTGGCCCACCAGGCTCCTCTGTCCATGGGATTCTCTAGGCAAGAATATTGGAGTAGGTTGCCATTCTCTTCTCCAGGGGATCTTCCCAATCCAGGGATCGAACCCAGGTCTCCCACATTGCAGGTGGATTCTTTACCGTCTGAGCCACCAAGGAAGCCCAGTTCATTCCTATTTATGGCCAAATAATATTTCATTGTATAGATATGTCACATGTTGTTTATCCATTTACTGGTTGATAGGCATTTGGGTCATTTCTACCTTTTACCTATTATGAATAATGCTGCTATATTATAAACAGCTCTGTACAAGTTTTTGCGAGAACATGTATGTTCATTTCTCTTGGGTACGTACCTAGGAGTTGAATTGGTGGGTCATGTGATAACTCTATGTTTAACAATTAGACGAACTGCCAGACTGCTTTCTGAAGTGGCTGCACCATTTTACATTCCCATCGGGAGTGTATGAGGGTTATAATTTTATCAAATCTTTGACAACACTTGTGTTATCTGACCTTTTATTATAGTCATCTTAGTGGATGTGAATGGCATCTCATTGCCCTTTCAATTTGCATTTCTCTGATCAGTCATGATGTCAAGCATCCTCTTTATGGGCTTACAGACTATTTACATTTCTTCTTTGCGGAAATGTTTATTCAAATCTTTTGCCCAATTTTCAACTGGGTTATTTCTCTTGGTAATAATGAGTTTTAAGTGTTCTTTATAAATTCCTTGTTTTGTATTTCCTTGCATTTCCTGTTTTTGTCTTGTTTTGTATATCCTTAGAATTTGTGGAGCTTCTTGGATGTGTGCTGTGCTGTGCTAAGTCGCTTCAGTCATGTCCAACTCTTTATGACCTTATGGACTGTAGCCCGCCAGGCTCCCCTGCCCGTGGGATTCTCCAGGCAAGAATACTGGAGTGGGTTGCCATGCCCTCCTCCAAGGGATCTTCTCTACCCAGGGATTGAACCTGCGTCTTTTACATCTCTTGCACTGACAGGAAGGTTCTATACCACTAGCACCATCTGGGAAGTCCCTCTTGGATGTGTAGACAAATATTTTTCAATAAATTTGTGAAGTTTTTAGCCATTATTTGTTCAAATAATTTTTCTGTTCCTTCCTCTCTTCTGCTTCTAGGAACTTGGTATTCAGTGGAGTGGAGGGCTATTGCTCCGAGTTTTCTAGGCTCACTTCTCTCAGCCCAGAACTGCCACCTTACAAGCCAGAGCAAAAGTAATGGGGCCCCAGTATTCTCAGTAGGGCCATGCCCAAGGTAGAGCCTGCATACCACAAGTGGATGCCGGGTAAAAGAATGAAGCCTGTGCTTCCTGGCCACGCTCACCGGATCTTACCTCAGCAACAGGCAGCTAAGGGCAAGATGAGAAAAGCTCACATCCTGCACCTCCTAAGAAGGCAACCTTCCAACTGGGAGCTAGGGAAAGCTGGAGCCCTGTGTTCTTGCTTGCAGCAATCAGGAGAGGAGTTTCCTTCTTGCAGAGCTAGGAAAGGGGGAGGAAGAGAATGGGTCTTGGTTCCAATACCACATACTCCTCATGTTCTCATCAAATTTTAGTAGACTCTTTCTTAAGTAGATGTTTCTTCATTTTCTGTATGTCCTTAGGATCATTTCCAGAGAATTTTTTCATAATTTTCACCAGTTTCACTGGAGAGCTGGTCCACAGAGCTCTTCACATTGTCCTACCAGAGTGGAACTTCCATATATATCCATGTATAGTTTTTGCTGCTGCTAAGTCGCTTCAGTCGTGTCCAACTCTGTGCAACCCCATAGACAGCAGCCCACCAGGCTCCCCCATCCCTGGGATTCTCCAGGCAAGAACACTGGAGTGGGTTGCCATTTCCTTCTCCAATGCATGAAAGTGAAAAGTGAAAGTGAAGCCACTCAGTCATGTCCAACCCTCAGCAACCCCATGGACTGCAGCCTACCAGGCTCCTCCATCCATGGGATTTTCCAGGCAAGAGTACTGGAGTGGGGTGCCATTGCTGAGCCATATCAAATAAGTTTCAGACATCAGGAAAAATCCCTAATTACTTCAGTATGCATCTCCACTAAATAAGGACATTTTCCTGTATAACCACAATACAATTATATTCTTGAATACATGAACATAATTCTACATATCATCTAATAAATACTCCATATTCAAATACCTCCGAAAATGTCTTTTATGGGTCTTTTTTGGGGTGGTGGAGGTGGGGAACCAACAACCAAAGTTTACATATTGCATTTGGTTGCTTTGTCTCTCCAGATTCATTTAACTTAAAACCTCCCAATGTTTCTTTTCATGTTATTTGTATTTTGCAGAGTCCAGACTTTTGGAAGTCCACATGGGAAGATGGTTATTTCTTGACTGTTGTCAATCTCTTATTTCTTGACCTGGGTAGTGGTTTTCCTATGGCATTAGCTTTTTACATTTTTTTCATTACACCTCATGATAATATTTTATGCATCAAATTTGTATGTAACTGGTACTACCAAGAAATGAGCTATCAAGGCATGAAAAGATGCGGCAGAACTTAAATGTATATACTTTAGTGAGTGAGGCCAATCTAAAAAGGCTACCTACTGTACAATTCCAATTATATAACATTCTGGAAAAGGTAAAATTATGGAAACAGTGAAAAGGTCAGTGGTCACTAAGGGTTAGTGGAGGGGGATGGATGAATAGATGGAGGACAGAGGACATTTAAGGCAGTTTGATACTATAGTGGTGGATACATGCCATTATACACTTGTCAAAATGCATAGTATGTACAACACCAAGAGGGAACCCCAATGTAAAGGAAGGACTTTGGATAATGGTGATGTGTCAGTGGAGGCTCATTGATTGTAACAAATGTATCACTCTGGTATGGGATGTTGATAGTGGGGGAGGTTGTTGGGAGCAAGGGGTATATGGAAACTCTTTGTACTCTGTTCATTTTTGCTATCAACCTAAAAATGCTCTAAAAAGCAAAGTCTATTTAAAATCTGTATGCATATTATATTTCACAGCTTTTGAAAGGAAGACATGTCTGGGGAGAAGTGATTACAGTTATAGTGCTCTAAGTTTCTCATGTTTTAGAAGGTATGTCCATATATTAACTGTAGACTTAATTAAGCATTGTAGGCCATCAAAGTGAAAAGTCTATGCTTTCCCCTATTACACCATCTTTCTTTCTAGAACCAAGGAATTATTGACTTTCCAAGGTCTCTAGGTTCACTCTTGATAAGAAAACAGTCAGATTTAGTGCCTGGGCTCATCTTTGCAACTGTCATGGCTTCTTCTTCCCATCAGTTCATTCCAATCTCATTCTCTCCAGAGAGTTGGCTTCTCCCCTTGACCTCCAAGTTACAATAGCTGAGAGGTAACCATCTTCCCCCTCATGCCCTCCCCTGAGGTTAATCACTTCTTGCCCCTTGCCCTGGGGAGGAACAGTGACAGAAGTCTTGGCATACTGCTTGGAAAGGTCCTTGACTCCTGATCAAGGGGATTAGACTAAGAAAGAGGCCGAGCTAATGATTAAAGAGAGAGTTAGGGATAATGTTTCCTTGCTTCTATTCTTAGCAGTACTGTACTAGCACAGGATTGGTTCAAATTAACACCTGACTTTCTATCTGTGAAACTAGGGAGACCAATCTGTTTGGGCTAACAAAATACTCAGGGGAAAAATGTTTTTGTTGATACCATAAGAGTGACTAACCAGAGAAGTCTGGGAATTTTTATAAATAAAATAACCTCGAATATGCTTGTAAACACCATACCATTCCACAGCATCATTCCTTTTTTTAGCTCGATTTTTTTTTTTTTGAAAACAGATTGTGTCACTGAACAGATACAGGCTTTGCTGGGAAGGGAAGCAGTGGACATGCGTTACAAGAGAAGGTACAGGCCTTGCCTTCAAGGTTCTTACAATCCTATTGGAGAGAAACAATATTCAGCTAGGAGAAGGAAGAGAAAATAACTCACTGGTTTGGAGTGCATGATCGTATCTTTATATGTCAGAGGTCAGGCTGACCTCTGAAGAAGGGGAGGGAGGGGCTGTGTTGCTAATTAATTGTGGGAAATGAGGGCACTATGTAGATTCCTTAAAAGTGAAGGCCAACTGATTTGCTTTCAAAAACACCTTTGGGGAATTCCCTGGTGGTCCAGTGGTTAGAACTTGGTGCTTTCACTGCTGGGCCTGGGTTGTATCCCTAATTGGGGAAATAGGATCCCACACACCTCGCAGTGCAGCCAACAACAACAAAGCAACAGCTTTGGCAGCTGTGTTTTCACTTAAAGAACCTCTGCTAGCCTGGATGGGAGGGGAGTTTGGGGCAGAGTGGATACATGTATCTATATATGGCTGAGCTGGTCTGGTGTGTACCTGAAACTATCACAAAGTTGTTAATTGGCTACACCCCAATACAAAAGAAAAAGTTTTATAAAAAGACTGTCTGCTAATGTCAACTGGGATGTGTTCAAGTCCTCAGCACATTACAGAAGCGTTATTTCTCTGACCCTCTTTTCTATCACCAGTGTTGCTGCCTGTCTTCGAAAGTAATAGGACTCCACTTTTTGGACACTGTTCTACATCCTAGCTGGTCCACAAGTTTAGATTGACCTTTCACCTACTTAGGGCCCAGGAGTGAAGTTGAGTCCATCAAGGAAAAGCGGTAAGAGATAGGATCCTATGTGGACAGGCTCTCTCAGTGAGTTAGGGCACGTCAAATGAGAAAAATGGGGATAATCCTCTCCCCCATATGCCATGCTTTTGTGGTGACCAATCATTTCTAATTTATTTGTTGAATGTCTATCTCCCCAATAAAAGGGCATGCTCCATTAGGCTATTGACCATGCCTTTCTCATTCTCTGTTTTATCATCAGCACCCAACACAGCAACTGACACATAGTCAGTGTCCTATAAATATCTGTTACATAATTAATCAGTTAAGTGGGACTTAAATCCTGACAGGATGTAGATGGAAACTAGCAAATGAGTGAGAAAAGGTGGGGAGAAATGAACTGAAGTCTTTGTTGGGAGCCATGAAATGACTTCAAGAAGGAAAGAGGAAGAGTGGAATAGTAGGGCCTTCTAGTAACAGTGGTGAGAAAGTGAGAGGGGCGACAGTGAGGAGACACCCCTCGTCCAAGGTAAGGAGCAGCAGCTGTGCTTTGCTGGAGCAGCCGTGAAGAGATACCCACGCCCAAGGTAAGAGAAACCCAAGATGGTAGGTGTTGCGAGAGGGCATCAGAGGGCAGACACACTGAAACCATAATCACAGAAAACTAGTTAACAATCACACGGACCACAGCCTTGTCTAACTAAGTGAAACTAAGCCATGCCCGTGGGGCAACCCAAGACAGGAGAGTCATGGTGGAGAGGTCTGACACAATGTGGTCCACTGGAGAAGGGAATGGCAAACCACTTCAGTATTCTTGCCTTGAGAACCCCATGAACAGTATCAAAAGGCAAAATGATAGGATACTGAAGGAGGAGCTCCCCAGGTCAGTAGGTGCCCAATATGCTACTGGAGATCACTGGAGAAATAACTCCAGAAAGAATGAAGGGATGGAGCCAAAGCAAAAACAATATGCAGTTGTGGATGTGACTGGTGATAGAAGCAAGGTCCGATGCTGTAAAGAGCAATATTGCATAGGAACCTGGAATGTCAGGTCCATGAATCAAGGCAAATTGGAAGTGGTCAAACAGGAGATGGCAAGAGTGAACGTTGACATTCTAGGAATCAGCGAACTAAAATGGACTGGAATGGGTGAATTTAACTCAGATGACCATTATATCTACTACTGCGGGCAGGAATCCCTCAGAAGAAATGGAGTAGCCATCATGATCAACAAGACAGTCCGAAATGCAGTAGTGGATGCAATCTCAAAAAACGACAGAATAATCTTTGTTCGTTTCCAAGGCAAACCATTCAATATCACAGTTATCCAAGTCTATGCCCCAACCAGTAACACTGAAGAAGGTGAAGTTGAACGGTTCTATGAAGACCTACAAGACCTTTTAGAACTAACACCCAAAAAAGATATCTTTTTCATTATAGTGGACTGGAATGCAAAAGTAGGAAGTCAAGGAACACCTGGAGTAACAGGCAAATTTGGCCTTGGAATACGGAATGAAGCAGGGCAAAGACTAATAGAGTTTTGCCAAGAATATGCACTGGTCATAGCAAACACCCTCTTCCAACAACACAAGAGAAGACTCTACACATGGACATCACCAGATGGTCAACACCGAAATCAGATTGATTATATTCTTTGCAGCCAAAGATGGAGAAGCTCTATACAGTCAACAAAAACAAGACCAGGAGCTGACTGTGGCTCAGATCATGAACTCCTTATTGCCAAATTCAGACTTAAATTGAAGAAAGTAGGGAAAACCACTAGACCATTCAGGTATGACCTAAATCAAATCCCTTATGATTATACAGTGGAAGTGAGAAATAGATTTAAGGGCCTAGATCTGATAGATAGAGTGCCTGATGAATTATGGACGGAGGTTCGTGACATTGTACAGGAGATAGGGATCAAGACCATCCCCATGGAAAAGAAATGCAAAAAAGCAAAATGGCTGTCTGAGGAGGCCTTAAAAATAGCTGTGAAAAGAAGAGAAGCGAAAAGCAAAGGAGAAAAGGAAAGATATACCCATTTGAATGCAGAGTTCCAAAGAATAGCAAGAAGAGATAAGAAAGCCTTCCTCAGCAATCAATGCAAAGAAATAGAGGCAAACAACAGAAGGGGAAAGACTAGAGATCTCTTCAAGAAAATTAGAGATGCCAAGGGAATATTTCATGCAAAGATGGACTCGATAAAGGACAGAAATGGTATGGACCTAACAGAAGCAGAAGATATTAAGAAGAGGTGGCAAGAATACACAGAAGAACTGTACAAAAAAAAGATCTTCACGACCAAGATAATCACGATGGTGTGATCACTCACCTAAAGCCAGACATCCTGGAATGTGAAGTCAGGTGGGCCTTAGAAAGCATCACTACAAACAAAGCTAGTGGAGGTGATGGAATTCCAGTTGAGCTCTTTCAAATCCTGAAAGATGATGCTGTGAAAGTGCTGCACTCAATATGCCAGCAAATTTGAAAAACTCAGCAGTGGCCACAGGACTGGAAAACGTCAGTTTTCATTCCAATCCCAAAGAAAGGCAATGCCAAAGAATGCTCAAACTACCACACAATTGCACCTATCTCACATGCTAGTAAAGTAATGCTCAAAATTCTCCAAGCCAGGCTTCAGCAATACGTGAACCGTGAACTTCCTGATGTTCAAGCTGGTTTTAGAAAAGGCAGAGGAACCAGAGATCAAATTGCCAACATCCACTGAATCATGGAAAAAGCAAGAGACTTCCAGAAAAACATCTATTTCTGCTTTCTTGACTATGCCAAAGCCTTTGACTGTGTGGATCACAATAAACTGGAGAATTCTGAGAGAGATGGGAATACCAGACCACCTGACCTGCCTCTTGACAAATCTGTATGCAGGGCAGGAAGCAACAGTTAGAACTGGACATGGAATAACAGACTGGTTCCAAATAGGAAAAGGAGTACGTCAAGGCTGTATATTGTCACCCTGCTTATTTAACTTATATGCAGAGTACATCATGAGAAGTGCTGGGCTGGAAGAATCACAAGCTGGAATCAAGATTGCCAGGAGAAATATCAATAACCTCAGATATGCAGATGACACCACCCTTATGGCAGAAAGTGAAGAGGAACTAAAAAGCCTCTTGATGAAAGTGAAAGAAGAGAGTGAAAAAGTTGGCTTAAAACTCAACATTCAGAAAACGAAGATCATGGCATCCGTTCCCATGACTTCATGGGAAATAGATGGGGAAAGAGTGGAAACAGTGTCAGACTTTATTTTTTGGGGCTCCAAAATCACTGCAGATGGTGACTGCAGCCATGATATTAAAAGACGCTTACTCCTTGGAAGGAAAGTTATGACCAACCTGGATAGCATGTTGAAAAGCAGAGACATTACTTTGCCAACAAAGGTCCGTCTAGTCAAGGCTATGGTTTTTCCAGTGGTCATGTATGGATGTGAGAGTTGGACTATAAAGAAAGCTGAGAGCTGAAGAATTGATGCGTTTGAACTGTGGTGTTGGAGAAGACTCTTGAGAGTCCCTTGGACTGCCAGGAGATCCAACCAGTCCATTCTGAAGGAGATCAACCCTGGGATTTCTTTGGAGGGAATGATGCTGAAGCTGAAACTCCAGTACTTTGGCCACCTCACGCGAAGAGTTGACTCATTGGAAAAGACTCTGATGCTGGGAGGGATTGGGGGCAGGAGGAGAAGGGGACGACAGAGGATGAGATGGCTAGATGGCATCACGGACTCGATGGACATGAGTCTGAGTGAACTCCGGGAGTTGGTGATTGACAGGGAGGCCTGGTGTGCTGCGATTCATGGGGTTGCAGAGTCGGACACGACTGAGCGACTGAACTGAACTGAACTGAACTGAACTGAACTGAACATTTGTTGAGCATCTTCTAGGCTTCTGGTGCTTTAACATGTATGAACTCATTTAATCTTCATGACTCCTCGAGATAGGCAATATGACAGTTTTACATTTTATAGATGAAAAAAAGAGATTCAAAGAGGTTCAATAATTTGTTGATGATCATTATTGTGAGACAATTGCTCATGGATCTCTCCTGTTTCTGCACATCCTATGAACAGAGACAGTGACTGACCCTGTACTGGACTATTTTTTTCAGGATATTTGTACAGTAAACGGCTTTGGAAGATCCAGTGTCTCCCTGTGGGCCAGTGGAAAGGCAAACCTACCGCTCACCCTAGAAGATTCAGACTCATTAAGATCACTGTTGCTCTCCTGTAACACAACCCACAGCATGTGGAAGTGTCACCTGGCCCTTTTTGAGTTGCTCCTCTGAGACTTTGAGGGCAAAGGGAACTGACACCAGAAAATGCTTATACTCTGGCCACTACTCTGGCTGACCCAGGAGTCTCATGTCTTCTGCCAGCATTCATGAAAAGATGTAACAGGCTAAGTTGGTAGCTTGCAAGTAAGATAAAATCTCAGAACCATCACAGGTCCTGATGGTCACAAAGGTGAAGTATTAAAAATGGGAATGGTACCCATACCTATCTGACTCCAGAACCCACACTCTTTTCCCAGGATGCTGCTGCTTCCTGAGCTATACATGGGCTAGTTGCCACATCATATGATGTCATTTCTCCCTGCCTTCCCCTCCCCCATACCTTTGTGTTAAATCTGACTTTACTTTTCAAATTGGATGATTGGATTGTTCGGTGAAGCAAAGAGGTTTAAAGTATCTGATTATAATTGTCTTTCCCTCTGTCTCCCAGGTGAATGGGAGTCCTTCATCTATCATCCCGTCTTCTTAATCATACTATTTGCCTACGGTTACGGTTCTTATGATAGTCAGGCTTTTGTCAGGCATATTCATCTCAATGAACAAAAATTCCCAGAGGATACAAAACTGGAACAACTTAGATACTTCATAAATAACCAACTAGGGCTTCCCTCGTGACCCAGTGGTTAAGAAACCTTGCAATGTAGGGGCCATGGGTTCAATCCCTCGTCCAGAAAGATCCCACATGCCTCAGAGCAACTGAGCCTGCAAGCCACAACTATTGAACCCGAGTGCTGTAACTACTAAAGCCCACAAACCCTAGGGCCTGTGGTCTGCAACAAGAGAAGCCACCATGATGAGAAGCTCATGCATTGCAACTAGAGAGTAGTCCCCACTGGCTGCAACTAGAGAAAGCCCTCCCAGCAACAAAGACCCAGCACAGCCAAAAATAAATAAATAAATAACTTTTTAAAAAGAAAGTAAATTAACATTCACATTTTAATAAAATTAAATAAATAACCAGCTAGGTTTAGTGCTTTGGAGGATACTTGCCAAACTTTACATCACAAGGTCCTAGGGCTCCTATATCCTTGCTGGGCCATCTAAGTAGTAGTTCAGAGGGAATACAATGGTGGCACCCCAAGATCCCATTTTCCATATGTTTTGAACCCCTGAAATAATTGTATTAAAGTGGTTTCAGTAGACATTCCTAATCTCAGGAGTCCCAAATATCCCTTTTGTTCACATAGGTCTTTTGCTCTTATTATCTACAAACTCTTTTGATCTTCAACAATGTTGGCATGTCAGGCCATCATTCTCTGTATTCACTAAAGTTAGAGCTACAGCTGCCAGTACAGGGTTGGGGAGAGGGGAAATCACAGGCTGGGGAGCAGTGAGGTCATTCCCCTGATCATGTCCCCAGAGGAATGGTCTACCAGAAGACCCGATGATTTGTCTAGCTTTTGCACCAGAATGATCATATGCCATCCTCACAAGAGCCCTTTGAGGAAATAGGTCCAAAAAGTTTAAGTGACTAAGTAGTTCAAGATTCTGCTGTGCACTCATAGCAGATCTGGGGCTAGCATTCCTTTCTATACCTTGCATATTTAGTGAGGTATAGAACTAAACCTCACTAGAACTAAAGCAGAGGCTGGTGTCCTAGTTTCCAGGAGGTAGAAGAGAAGGATGAAGGGTAGGATGAGGATTCTTCCTTTTGACAGCTTCTGTCATCCTACCAGAAGAAAGAGCCACGCCTAGACATGTCATGCTTCCTTCCACAGAGAGAGGGTAGAAGGGTGATGTAAGGATTGGTGCACTGCAAGAGCTGGGGACTGGGGGTCCTTAAGTCTGACTGGACCATGAATTCTTCTTTTGCATGAATTCTCAGCATGCAAAATCTACATATAGGTGTCTTTGGGCCTAAGAGTCCAGCCAGATAACCGGTCCTCCTGGCCAAATGGCCCCCTGGCAGAATAGTAGACAAAACCTCCCCACAGCCTTCAGCTATCCCCTGCCTGACCCCCTCTAGCAGCTGTTGCTCTTATCTGAACAGAGGAAGATTGTTTCACTTGCTTGACTTCTGGGCGTGGATTTACCAAGCTGGGCTTTGCTTGGGTTAGAGCCAGGGTTGGTGGGAAGCAAACAGTTCAGAAAAGGGCTACACAACTTGGAGTTGCCACCATCCTGAACCAAGCATGGACAACTGGGGACAAGAAAGGGAGGCATTTGGGATGCAGGCATCTGTAAGATAAGGAGAGTCTCCAGCACGTGGGCTCAGGGTTTCTCTTCTTGAGTTGTAGGTCTGTTGAAAGAGGCCAGAGACAAGGAAACAATTTGTTTATTTCAGTCCTGCAGTCTCCTCAGGTGAACAGCAACATGCCGTAGAGACAGTTTCCTTCTTGCTAGCGTGGGCATTAGCAATTCTCCAAGAACTGGAAACCTCAGAGAAGAAACATTAATTTACTTCTTTTATCTTAGATAACAGAGGTCTACTTAGGAGACCTTGAGAAAAGATTATGGTGACGATACACACAGCATAGAGAACTACTAGATTCCAAAGTGGCTTAGTTATCAGCATCATGTTATTATACAACGTCCCTGATTCCCTCTGGAAGTCTGTTCTAGTCTCCTCTTGCCAGGGACTGGGAAATTCTCCCTCCGTAGTCTATAGGAACAGTGTCACAGGTTGCTGGTCTGACTGCCTTAGCTTGTTACTGTCAATCCTATTGAACAGAACAGTGCCTGGCTCGGAGAAGGCAATGGCACCCCACTCCAGTACTCTTGCCTGGAAAAATCCCATGGATGGAGGAGCCTGGTGGGCTGCCGTCTATGGGGTCGCACAGAGTTGGACACGACTGAATTGACTTAGCAGCAGCAGCAGCAGCAGCAGTGCCTGGCTACCCAGGTGGCACTAATAGTAAAGAACCTGCCTGCAATGCAGGAGACATAAGAGGTGTGAGTTCGATCCCTGGATCGGGAAGATCCCCTGGAGGAGGTCATGGCTACCCACTCCAGTATTCTTGCCTGGAGAATCCCATGAACAGAGGAGCCCAGCGGGCTACAATCCAGAGTCTCAAAGAGTTGGACACGACTGAAGCCACTTAGCATGCACATACATGCTTATCTGTCACCAAATTGTGGGGGCCCATTCCTGCTACAGTCAAGGTCACCCCAGGCCACAACTAGCTGGATTTGCTTTCCTGACCAGTAGGCAGTGAGCACAGTAGTGGACACGGCAGGCACCATGACTGACAGGTCTAGTAAAGAGGACTTCCTCTGAAGGTTTACATCACCCTTGGTGACAATCCACCTATGAGAGATTTGACTGAACACAAGAGAGACAGGGCCAGTTCTGTGTGTGCGTGTGGAATAGGCAGCTGCCTGTGCCAGTCTTTCCCACATCATGGTCCTCAGACCCCTGCAGGAGACCCATCTTAGTGTTTTAGAACTTCAAATTTATGGGCTCTATTTCAATCTTACAGAATGAGAATTTTGGAGTTGGGATCAGAGAGTCTGCATAGGTAAAAGCTCTTCATATAACTCTGGGTCCACTAAAGTTGAGGACCTCTGTTCTATATTCTTCAAGCTTCATTCAAGTAATCATCTCCTTCTGGAAAGTTCTTCTCCTGCTCTCTCTGTTTAGCAAAATCCTGCTCCAATCCTGGAGGCCAAGCTCAGGTGTAGCTGCCTTCGTGATGCTTTCCCTGATTTCATGTCTCCTTAACTTCAACTATCTCCTGGTGTTATGGGGTAGAGGATACTAGGCATCTAAGAACTTGGGTTCAAGGGACGTTGGGGATATGACAAGGCATATCTGGGAAGGATGGAATTGTAGGAAAGGGTTTATGTTTTGTCCCCAACTTTTTATTTGGAAAAATCTGAAAGTAAACTATGATGAATAGCAGCATATCCTTCCTGGAAATTAACCAGGACAGTAACATTTTAGATTTGCACATATGCTCTCTCTATATAGACACATATACACACATAAAAACATGTATGTATTTGTATGTATTCGGCTACAACATTTGAAATTTACTTGCAAGTATCATGCCACTTTGCATCTAAAGTTTTGCATCTAAAATTGCATCTAATTTAAGCATGTATCTGTTATGAACAAGAGCATTCTCTCATTCCCTTGCAAAATAATAATACCATTATCACATCCAAGAAATGTAACATTGACAAAATAGCATTATTCAATATTGACTCATATCAAAATTTCTCAAATTAGCTCCCAAACATCCTAGCTATTTGTAATTCAATCAAGAATCATGGAGTTCGTTTTACTGTCTTTTCAGTTTCTACTAATCTAGATTCTAGAACAGTACATTTGGCTTTTTCCCTTAATGATACTGATATTTTTAAAGAGTCCAGGTTGGCTGTCTTGTTTACTGTCTGGATTTGTCTGATTGTTTCATCATGATTAGATTCGTATTAAACATCTCTGGCAAGAATACTACAGGAGTAATGTTGTTTACTTCCCAGCGTGTCACATCGGCAGGTTCATATGCCATTGCTCTGTTATTGGTGATGCTAAATTTGATCCCTTGTTTAAGGTGGTGTCTTCTAGAATTCCTCTTTGAAAAGGTACATGTTTCCTTTGCAATTAATAAGTAATCTGCGGAGTAATCGGGAATAAGCATCTTTCACGAGCTCTTATGGTGATTCTTGAGTTCACTGAAGTTTGAACCACTGTTTTCCATGGTGTGATTGATGTGAATGAGGGTCCTCCAAGGCCTGATCTGCCTCCAAAATACCTCAGGCTTAGCATGTCAACCTTCACCTTTCACCTCTCACTCCACCTCCAAAGACCCTCTCCCTCTTGCCTGGCTCCAAATCCCTAGCTTGGGAGACATTGGTAAACCAGATGAGGGCACTGCCTACAACCCAAAGGAGCTAGCTCCCCTTACTCAGGTCACTGGCCTTGTGAGGAAGTGTCCTTGAAAATGGACAAGGTATTTTTGTCTGTTTGATTTGTATTGTCATTATCAATAATAACAATAGTGGGGTGAACTAAGCCAAGCACTGTATGTAAATTACATCTTTTGATCCTATGCCAATGAGGTACTTTACAGATGAGAAAAATGAGGCTCAGAGAAGTGAGGCAACTTCCCCAAGGTTACACAGCTATTAAAAGTGGGAACTGTTTTGTAAAGCAATTATCCTTCAATTAATAAATTAAAACATAGTAGAAAAAAAAGTGGGAACTGGATTCAAATCCAGTACCAATTAAAAAAGCATATGCTTTTAAACACTCAGTTCTACTCCCTAATGAGCAAGAATCCCACCGACTTCAGAATTCTCTTTCCATTTTCCTCTGAAGAGTTCTAGGCCCACAGCATCCCTAAGCATGAGGAAGCAGGGACATTGGACTTACTATCTTTCAAGATGGAGAACAGCGAGATCAATTGGCATTCCTGTGGTCTTGCAGCAAGTGAGTAACCGAACAGGGATGTTGATGGAGGGACCTTAAGCTCTTGCTTATGAATTTGATTTTGATTTAAGAGGCAGCTGAGAGCCACTGTGATTTCTGACTGGTGCTTGCTGAATCCAGAGTGGGTTCAGGTTGGATTAATATCATTGTCCTTTGTGTGGGGAAAGGCTGCTGCTTGATAATCAACAGGCTTGCAGGCTTTGGTGGAAAAAGACCGGTGTTGCTTAACAGCCTCTTTCTGTGCTTTGCACACTTGATTGACTGCCTTTAGGTTTACAGTGCTCTGTCCAGCCTGTCACAGGGGAAAATGCTACCTCTTAGATTCTAGTTAGGTCAAGAAAACCTCTCGCTCTCACCCTACACCCTCCATTCCCAATAAACAGGAACAACAACAACAATTAAAGAAAAACCTTGTAAAGGTGCTCCAAATTTGTGTAGCCTGCAGTTTTCTCTAGTCTGCCAATTCTCCCATGAGGATGCCCAGTCAAATGCTGCAGTGAAATGAAAAAAAGAAAACAAACAAAACCACAGAAACCAAGACTCTCTCCTGCTAGTAAGAGTCATTTGTAACTGGGGAGGGGGTTATTTGAATGCTTTATCTTTAGCTTCAGGTTGCCCGTTTCTTAGTGACAGGGGTGTCAGGAAAATATTTCTGCACCTGTTGCAAGGTTTCATCTCTGGCTGGAGATAGACACAGACAAACACATATAGAATATCATTCCAATTTTAGCACATGTGCTGTTAAAGCAAGCACACATACATATAAAGTATCATCCAAGTTTAGCATATGTCCTGACAAATTAAACAACGTCATATATAGACACAAAAGATTCCATAGTTGGAGGAGTCCTAAGAGGTCATCTAGCAAACCTAGTACCTAGTACTAGTAGTACTTCACCCCCTGGCCGCAATAATCAGAACAGCTCTTACTCAGAGACCAAAGTTTGGGCAGCTCCAGTGACAAGTTGGGACTTCCGTTGTGGCTGAGAGGTAAAGAATCTGCCTGCCTGCAAGGCAGGAGACCTGGATTCAATTCCTGGGTCAGGAAGATCCCCTGGAGAAGGAAAAGGCAACCCACTCCAGTATTCTTGCCTGGAGAATCCCATGGGCAGAGGAGCCTGGAGGGTTACAGAGTCAGACACGACTGAGGGACTAAACAACAACAATGCTGCAGATAAAGTTATGCAAAAGTTTCAGAGGCAGCTGGTGCCTGTGACCAGCATTGTTCTTCCCACAATGATCTCTTATAAAATAAAGCGAAATCCATCCTCCTAGTAACTCCTGGCTTTAGGGGGCTGCTCCCTTCCTCTGGAGTCACTCAGAATAAGGGATCTTCTTTTCTAGACAGGCTTGTCCCCCGACCCTAGAGAGATTGAAACCTCCAGCACCACAGTGCCCAGACAGGATCTTCTCTGCAGTGACCCTCCTCCCCCTCTGACTGCCCCCTTTGGATGGCGTGGGTCTGCAAGGATCACTCTCCCAGCTGCTGCTGTCCCACCTGTATTGCTCTGCTTCCCCCACCCCCACCCCACCCCATCCGGCAAGCAAGCACAGAGCTCCTGGGAGGCTGGGCTGCCGTGGGCCCACTGCAGTGCCATCACTCAGCTTGCCAAAAGCCATGTGACACAGCAAGGAAGCAAGTGGTTAGAGAGGTACATTGGTTTCTGAGAGGCACTAGTGCAGCTAAGGCAGAAATAGGCTCGAACTTAATAATCTGCTCATCACCCACAGTAAGAGACACCCTGACTTATTCAAAGACACCGTGGGCGGTGCAGAGGATGAATAAGCATGATTCACTGCCACTCTGGCACCCGGGGCACGAAGAATAATAAAACCCAAAGAATTGTAGCCGCCTGAGTAGTAAATTAAGAGATCCGGGGCTCAGCTAGACTCTCGACATCAATGTTACCATGGCAATAAAGGGCCCCAGCATTCAGCAGCTATTACAGAGCAGGCGTCTAATAGGCTAGTCTATGTCACAGCCAAAGCCCAAGGGGCTAGCAAAGAAGACCAATTAGCATATCCATTCATTAGGGGCCTCTGCACACTTCTTCTCTTAATTCCAATTAGTTGTTTGTTTGAACCAACATCTCTTGCCTGCATTATACTCATTAGTGCCTTTTAGCCACTGGAAATAGGCTTGAAACTCCACAAGGACCTCACTATTTCCCAAGCCTTCATTTTTCCCCCAGGGGTCTAGGCTGATACAGTCACCAACTTAGGGCCCTCAGTCCCTCGAAATGAAAGCATCTCTCACTGTATAACTGTACTCGACAGATGGAAACTGCTCAGGAATGTGATGCGCTAAGGGTTCTTCCTGGAACCCAGCGAAATAAGGATCCGGGGCCATTATCTGGACCATTCAGGTCAAAGAAACCCTTTGGCCTTAGCCAGTGAGCCCGCTGGCCACGCCTGCTGGCCACTACTCAGAGGCTAGCTGTTCGGGAGGGGGAACTTTGGGCACCCGGGACCATACTGGCATCATCAAAGCCTTTCCAGCTTGAAGGACTGCCCTTCAAGGTTCAGCCCAAACCCCGCCTATTCTGGGAAGCCTTCCCTGATCTTTGCAGTCTCAAATGAGTTCCCCCTCCTCCACGAATTTTGAAGTTGACACCCTATGCTGGGCAGCATTCATGGCAGCCTCAGCTCCTCGGCCAGCCTGGAGTTCCCTCACCCGTGACTTCAGAGTCCTCAAGGTCATGGGAGAGACTGGGGTTCTAGGCAGTACTCATAATACCACTGCACATGACCTTCTAGAGTCTCCCCGAGGACTTAGCCAAACTCCAGGCAGGGACACACCCCACCCCCCAACCCCACCCAACTGTGTAAATAGCTCACAAGAACAGATGCCAGAAACTAGCCTCTCCCGTGGCAAAAGGAAACAAGCTCTCAAAAGCGCTACCTTCTCTTCCTTCCTGGCAACAGGAGGACCAGGTCCATAAGATTGTTTCTGTTCCCCGTCAGCAACCATGTGGTTTGATTGAGGCAGGCAAGCAGGGAAAAGGGCTTACAGAAGCAGCTGCTAACATCTGTGCACAAGGACTGACTTGAATCATTTGCCTCTGAACTCGGTATCAAATTCAAAGCCTCTCCCTTCTCCCTCCTCTCTTGCCTCTGTAGCCACTGCTTCATCTGCAGCTCCACTGGTCACTTCTGGCTCCAGTCTGCTGTCCTGTTAAGCAGATTGCTTTTTTCCCCAAAATTGGCAGGAATGGTTTCTCCTTTAGTCTTCTGAGTGTGAGCTCAGACAGATTTCTGTCTTTGAGATCCTATGGGATTTTGTTATTGTACCCCACCCAACAGCTGGCATTCCAGAAGGCAGCCTGGGCTAAGTACATTGCAAGTATCTTAAGTATATGGCAAACCCCAAATCACCCAGAATGCTAGGGAATGAGAGATTCTGGAGAATGGAACATTTTGTTACCTGAGTTCACATTAATCCAAACCCCTTTTTGTCTCCTACTGTGGGTTTTTTTTCCTCTCAGCTTTATTCAGATATAACTGACGTACAACATTACGTAAGTTTAAGGTGTACAATGTGATTTTATCCATGATACACATATATATTGCAAGATGATTACCACCATAGGGCAAGCTAATACCTCTAGCACATCACATAATTACTATTTCTTTTTTATGATGCAGCTTTCAAGTATATAACTCAGTACTATTAACTGCAATTACCAGGCCACACATTAGATTTCCAGAGCTTATTCATGACACAACTGAGTGACTTCACTTTCACATAAGTATAAAAGTACATAACAGATTTTGAAGATTTAGTTAAGAAATGTCAAATATTTCATTACTAACTATATATACTGATGACATGTCAAAATAATAATTTGGACACAATTTAATAAAATATACTAACATGATTTCACCTGTTTCTTTTTACGTTTTAAGTGTCTCTACTAGAGAATTCTAAATTGCTTATGGGGCTTACATTATATTTCTATGGGACAGTACTGGTCTAGTGGGAAGGACTGATAAATATAATTAAGAATGCTAAGTATTGGAATGGGGTGTATAGAAAAAGTTTCTCGACAGAAATTAAGACATCAAATATTTCACTCATCTTTATTTTCTTTTTACTGCCACACAGTCATTTATGAAAGATGACATAAGTACAAAATTCTTGAAAAGTACTAATGCTTTGCAGGTTCAGTTCAGTTCAGTCACTCAGTTGTGTCCGACGCTTTGCAACCCCATGAATCGCAGCACGCCAGGCCTCCCTGTCCATCACCAACTCCCGGAGCTTACTCAAACGCATGTCCATTGAGTTGGTGATGCCATCCAACCATCTCATCCTCTGTCGTCCCCTTCTCCTCCTGCCTTCAGTCTTTCCCAGCATCAGGGTATTTTTAAATGAGTCAGTTCTTCCCAACAGGTGGCCAAAGTATTGGAGTTTCAGCTTCAGCATCAGTCCTTCCAATGAATATTCAGGACTGATTTCATTTAGGATGGACTGGTTGGATCTCCTTGCTGTTCAAGGGAGTCTCAAGAGTCTTCTCCAACACCACAGTTCAAAAGCATTAATTCTTTGGCACTCAGCTTTCTTTATGGTCCAACTCTCACATTCATACATGACTACTGGAAAAACCATAGTTTTGACTAGATGGACATTTTTTGGCAAAGTAATGTCTCTGCTTTTTAATATGCTGTCTAGGTTGGTCATAACTTTTCTTCCAAGGAGCAAGCATCTTTTAATTTCATGGCTGCAGTCACCATCTGCAGTGATTTTGGAGCCCAAGAAAATAGTCTCTCCCTGTTTCCATTGTTTCCCTATTTATTTGACATGAAGTGATGGGACCAAATGCCATGATCTTAGTTTTAAGAATGTTGAGTTTTAAGACAGCTTTTTCACTCTCCTCTTTCACTTTCATCAAGAGGCTTTTTAGTTCCTCTTCACTTTCTGCCATAGTGGTGGTGTCATCTGCATAGTTGAGGTTATTGATATTTCTTTTGGCAATCTTGATTCCAGCTGTGCTTCATCCAACCCAGCATTTCACACAATGTACTCTGCATTTGAGTTTAGTAAGCATGGTGACAATATACAGCCTTGATGTATTCCTTTCCCAATTTGGAACAAGTTCATTGTTCCATGTCCAGTTCTAACTGTTGCTTCTTGACCTGCATACAGATTTCTCAGAAGGCAGGTAAGGTGGTCTGGTATTCCCATCTCTTTAAGAATGTTCCATGGTTTGTTATGATCCACACAATCGAAGGCTTTAGCATAGTCAATAAAGCAGAAATAGATGTTTTTCTGGAACTCTTTTGCTTTTTCTATGATCCAACGGATGTCTGGTTGTGCTGCCTTTTCTAAATCCAGCTTGAACATCTGGAAGTTCTTTGTTCATGTACTGTTGAAGCCTCGCTTGGAGAATTTTGAGCATGACTTTGAGATCATGGGAGATGAGTGCAATTGTGCAGTAGTTTAAACATTCTTTGGCATTGCCTTTCTTTGGGACTGGGATGAAAACTGACCTTTTCCAGTCCTGTGGCCACTGCTGAGTCATCCAAATTTGCTGACATATTGAGTGCAGCACTTTTACAACATCATCTTTTAGGATTTGAAATAGCTCAGGTGGAATTCCATCACCTCCACTAGCTTTGTTCATAATGATGCTTCCTAAGGCCCTCTTGACTTCACATTCCAGGATGTCTGGCTCTAGGTAAGTGGTCATACCATCGTGGTTATCTGGACCATTAACATTTTTTGAATGGTTCTGTGTATTCTTGCTGGCTCTTCTTAATATCTGCTGCTTCTTTTAGGTCCATACCATTTCTGTCTTTTATTGTGCCCATTTTTACATGAAGTATTCCCTTGGTATCTCTAGTTTTCTTGAAGAGATCTCTAATCTTTCCCATTCTGTTGTTTTCCTCTATTTCTTTGCACTGATCACTTAGAAAGGCTTTCTTATCTCTCCTTGCTATTCTTTCGAATTCTGAACACAGATGGGTATATCTTTCCTTTTTTTTTTTTTTGCCTTTAGCTTCTCTTCTTTTCTCAGCTATTTCTAAGGCCTCATCAGACAACTGTTTTCCTTTTTACATTTCTTTTTCTTGGGGAGGGTCTTGATCACTGCCTCTTGTACAATGTCACGAACCTCTGTCCATAGTTCTTCAGGCACTCTGTCTGTCAGATCCGATCCCTGGAATCTATTTGTCACTTCCACTGTACAATCGTAAGGGATTTGATTTAGGTCATACCTGGCTGGATGGCATCACTGACTCGATAGACATGAGTTTGGGTGAACTCCGGCAGTTGGTGATGGACAGGGAGGCCTGGTGTGCTGCAATTCATGGGGTCGCAAAGAGTCGGACATGAGTGAGCGACTGAACTGAACTGAACTGAACTGAATGGTTAGTATTTTCCCCTACTTTCTTCAATTTAAGTTTGAATTTTGCAATAAGGAGTTCATGATCTGAGCCACAGCTCCTGGTCTTGTTTTTTGCTGACTGTTTAGAACTTCTCCATCTTTGGCTGCAAAGAATATAATCAGTCTGATTTCCATTACTGACCATCTGGTGATGTCCATGTGTAGTCATCTCTTGTGTTGTTGGAAGAGGGTGTTTGCTATGACCAGTGAGTTCTCTTGACAAAACGCTGTTAGCCTTTGCCCTGCTTCATTCTGTACCCCAAGGCCAAATTTGCCTGTTACTCCAGGTGTCTCTTGACTTCCTACTTTTGCATTCCAGTTCCCTATGATGAAAAGGACATCTGTTTTTGGTGTTAGTTCTAGAAGGTCTTGTAGGCATTCATAGAACCGTTCAACTTCAGCTTCTTCGGCTTTATTGGTTGGAGTATAGATTTGCATTACTGTGATATTGAATTGTTTGCCTTAGAAATGAACAGAGATTATTCTGTTATTTTTGAGATTGCACCCAAGTACTGCATTTCAGATTCTTTTGTTGACTATGAGGGTTACTCCATTTCTTTGAAGGGATTCTTGCCCACAGTAGTAGATATAATGATCATCTGAATTAAATTCGCCCATTCAAGTCCATTTTAGTTCACCGACTCCTAAAATGTCTATGTTCACTCTTGCCATCTCCTGTTTTACCACTTCCAATTTACCTTGATTCATGGCCTAACATTCCAGGTTCCTATGCAGTATTGTTCTTTACAGTATCAGACTTTACTTCCATCACCAGTCACATCCACAACTGGGTGTTGTTTTTGCTTTGGCTCCATCTTTTCATTCTTTCTGGAGTTATTTCTCTACTCTTCTCCAGTAGCACACTTGGCCCCTACCAACATGGGAGGTTGCCTTTCAGTGTCATATCTTTTTGCCTTTTCATACTGTTCATGGTGTTCTCAAGGCAAGCACACTGAAGTGGTTTGCCATTCCCTTCTCCAGTGGACCACATTTTGTCAGAACTCTCCACTATGACCTGTCTGTCTTGGATGGCCCTACATGGCATTCCTCGTAGTTTCATTGCGTTAGACAAGGCTGTGGTCCATGTGATCAGTTTGGTTAGTTTTCTGTGATTGTGGTTTTCATTCTGTCTACCCTCTGATGGATAAGGATAAGAGGCTTATGGGAGTTTGCTGATGGGAAAGACTGACTGTGGGGGAAACTGGGTCTTATTCTGATGGGTATGGCCATGCTCAATAAATCTTTAATCCTATTTTCTGATGATGGGCAGGGTTATGTTCCCTCCCTGATGTTTGGCCTGAGGCAAAACTATGGTAGGGGTAATGAAGGTAATGGTGACCTCTTTCAAAAGGACTTGTGCTAGCACTGTTGTATTCAGTGCTCCTGACCTAACATAATGGCAGAGTAGAAGGAAGTGTGTTCATCTTCTCCTGAGAGAACTCCAAAATTGCAACTCACTGCTGAACAACCATCAACAGGAGAACATTGTATCCCACCAAAAAAAGATACCCCACGTCCAAGGGCAAAGGAGAATCCCCAACAAGACGGTAGGAGGGGCAAAATCACATTTAGAATCAAACCCCATACCCACCAGAGATGCTCAGAGGGCTCAAACAAAACCGTGTATGCACCAGGACCCAGAGACCCCACAGAGACTGAGCCAGACCTGCCTTGAGTGTCTCAAGTGTCTCAAGTGTTTGAGTGTCTCCTGTGGAGGCATGGGTCAGCAGTGACCTGCTATGGGGACAGGGGCTCTGGCTGCACCAGGTCTGGGTCATGCAGTGTGTGGGATAAGCCCTCCTGAAGGAAGTCACCATTAGCCCCACCATACAGACAACTAGCAGATGACCCATGAACTGCAGAACAATTATACCAAAGAAATTCTCTCACTGTTAAGAAAGTTCTAGGGACCACAACAGATTTCCCAACCTGGGGATCCAACAAAGTGACTGAGAACCCCCAGGGAATTTGACTTTGGAGGCCAATGGGATTTGCTTACAGAACGTCCACAGGACTGGGGAAACAGACTCTTGGAGGGTGCAAACAAAACCTCATGTGCACCAGGAGCCAGGAGAAAGGAAGAGTATCCCCACAAGAGACTGAGCCAGACTTGCCTGTGAGTGTCCAGGAGTCTCCAGTGGAGGTGTGGGTCCACAGTGCCCTGCATATTCGAAAGCCAGTCTATTTTCATTTCCATCCTAACTCTTCTATCTTGCATATTCCAGTTCACACTTACTTCTCCCTTCTTTGCCCTCCTTTAATACTTTTCTTACTTAATCTCTGATACACCATCTTTCATTCTATTCATGATATCAGTTCTCTTACTGTTTCCTTAGTAAGATTTTTTTTTTCTTGTATTCCACCATCACAGTAAGAATGCACTGGATGCTAATCTACTTGTTAACTTCATATGATCTTATAAATCTGGGCTTCCTGAATTCCACAGGCAAAGGCATACAAATTATGTTCATATCAAAGTTCTCGTTAACTAACCAGGAAACATTTTTTTTTTTTGCTTCATTCTTGAAGAGAGAAACCCTGTTGTGCTCACATTCTGAAGAGCCGCCAGCACATTGCTGAATCTCAATAAATGTTAAACAAGAAAAGCTGAGATATATTAAACATTGCCCTGAAGTTCATTCCATCTGCAGATGTCAGTATTTATTCTAACCAAAACTTTCTCTGGCCTACAGTTGATTTTCATAAAGGGATTCATCTGTTCATCTGTCCCTTCATTTTAAGCCAAATGTGTTCACAGGCAGGGGTGGAGCCAGAGGCATAAATAGTTCAATATTCCTAATCCTTTTATTTGTTCATTAACAAATAGAAATAGTCTTATACTAAATTTTTTAAACGTCTTTTCAATAGTTGATGAGTTTCTCAATACATTCTCATTCACTTGTGCTACTAAACTTTAAGATATATGGAGTACTTAATAAACTTAGTACAGAAGATATATTTTTTAACATCTTCCTGCAGCATTCTCTTTTCTGTACCAAAGAGAATGGTCTCAGGTATGAAGTTTTCTCTTCTGAAAAGTGCCTCCACATTGCTTCCTTGCTTATGCTACACTAAATTCTGTTTTATTAATATTCTTGTGATTTCCTTATTCAGATAGCTGTATAACAGAATCTCTCTGCTGCAAGTGAGAGGTAAGTATTTCCTGCCAGAAGAATTTGGTTCTGAATGTACAATCTCAACAACAATGCCAAATGTATCCATGATTCCCTCCCTGGTTATGCATATTAAAGGCTTCTGACAGGATAAAGTAAAACTCTAGAAGTGTAGTTTTATTCCAAACATCCTTTTTCTAAAAATGGCATAGGTAAGAGTTCTGAACAAAGATATTTCATGCAAATACAGGCAGCAAAAACAGGTCTAAGGAATGGTTCAAATTTGTAATTTAACGTGAAAAAATACTGCCCAGATAGTTTTTGCTGAGGTATAGACTAAAGGTCAGGCTTCCCTGGTGGCTCAGATAGTAAAGAATCTGCCTGCAATGCAGGAGACCTGGGTTCAATCCCTGGGTTGGGAAGATCCCCTGGTGAAGGGCACTGCAACCCACTTCAGTATTCTTGCTTGGAGAATCCCCATGGACGGAGGAGCCTGGTGGGCTACAGTCCATGTGGTCACAAAGAGTCAGAAACAATTGAGTAACTAAGCACAGCACACAGAGTAAAGGTCGGGCTTCCCTGGTAGCTCAGCTGGTAAAGAATCCACCTGCAATGCAGGAGACCCTGGCTTGATTCCTGGGTTGGGAAGATGCCCTGGAGAAGGGATAGGCTACCCACTCCAGTATTCTTGGACTTCCCTGGTGGCTCAGACATTAAGGAATCCACCTGCAATGTGGGAGACATGACTTCTATCCCTGGGTTGGGAAGATCCCCTGGAGGAGGGCATGGCAACCCACTCCAGTATTCTTGCCTGGAGAATCCCCATGGACAGAAGACCCAGTGGGCTACAGCCCATGGGTCGCAAGAGTCAGGCATGGCTGAGCGACAAAGCACAACACAGTGCAGACTAGAGGTCTTGTAAGAAAAGGATTTACCAATTGACACAAACAGGAGCCTTCATGGCCAGTTGTGTATGCACCTATATTTCTAAAAGAGAGCTTTGAAATCCTTCATACAGAAAATGTGTTTGCAATAAATGCCAGTGCAGGGTGATTCTTACGTTCCTCTGGCCAAGCTAAGATGTAAATTACCATAGTGAGATTTCAAACTGAGTCTTAGTATACAAAACCCTCTAGGTCAGAGTCCCTCCAGCAAGCACCTCCAATCTTACTCTACAACTGTGAAGCATGTTAAAAACAGAACATATCATGCTCTGTATAGTACCTGTTTCTTGCATGTTCTACAAGCACATCAGATGAGCCAGCAATATTTTCTCTGGTAGTCTTGTTGGGATTGTGAAGAGAAAATGCACCCATTAATGACATTAGAGGGATATTGTTGTTGTTTCGTTGCTAAGTCATGTCTGACTCTTTGCAACTTCATGAACTGTATCCCGCCAGGCTCCTCTGTCCATGGGATTCTCCAGGCAAAAATACTCTAGTGGATAGCCATTCCCTTCTCCATGGGATCTTCCTGACCCAGGGATCGAACCCATGTCTTCTGCGTTGGCAGGCACATTCTTTACCACTGAGCCACCCAGTAAGCCTATTTAGAGGGATATAGATCCTTTTAATTTAGACAAAACATAAAGCACATTCAAAGTCGGATAGAGGTGGATTTGCCTCAATATTTTTCAGTTTTCTAAGATTTACATTTATTCTTTAAAAAAATACAAACTGAGCGACAACATACTTGCTCTACAAAAGCGGAGAATAAAGATGGTGGCTTGTGGTTAACCATGGCACTCAGACTTCCAGATCTACTCCCCATTCCAACATAAAATGGGGAAGATTGAAACAAAGGGATTCTAGACCTGTGGATCACTAAGAATGAGAATGCCACAGTTTAAGCCACGATATTATCTTGGAATTTACATGGTGAGTGATGGAATGCTCTCAGCTCTTTCTGTGTCTGTCAATTTCTAGAGCACCGACAACCAAGATTAAAATCCCAAGAAAGGGATTGGAAGGTGGATTCTGCCTGGGCTGGTTGACCCAGGGAAGATAATACACATATACACACTGCAATCAGCTGTACAGGGCCTCATTTCTAAATATTAAAAGTCCTAAAATGAAAACTTCTAAAATGAGAAACAGACCAAAGCAAACGAACAAAAAAGGGAGTTAGAGGAAACAGAGATAATACAGGGAGCAAAACAGAATATCATCATCATGACCATCATGAACAGAACAATGAAAAACATCAATGAATGGTTGGAAGAAGTTGATGAAACTGCACAGAAAGCGGGTAAAATGTCAGGCCTCGGAAACAACAGAAAAGATGAAAACCCAGATCAGTTCTGGAGGTCCTACTTCATAACAGAATTGCCACAAAAGCCTGAAAAGTAATCATGGGGCAGGAAGTTATTTAAAACACAATGAAATGGAATTTGCTGTAGATGAGTTTCCAGAATGAAGGTGCCCACAAAATATAATAAATGAAAGAAAACATAGACAAACTCACATTACTGTGAAATTTCAGAGAACTGAGGTGCTGAGAAGATGCTAAAGCTTCCCTAAAGGAAATAAAACAAATAGAAAGGAAAGTAACAGATAGAGGCTCTGAAACAAGAATACATTTTCTCAACAGGAACACTGGATGGTGGATGATATTGGGGAAATATTTTGAAAATCCAAAAGAAAAATAATTTTCAATCTAAGAATTATATCTCATTAAAGCCTCAAACAAGTGAAAAGTGATGCTTAAGATGATGCTTAAGAGAATTCTTCAAATCCCAACTAAGCCAAGAGATAATATGTAAAACTAAAAATTAAAAACTGCAAGTATTAGCATGCTATTCAGAAATAGCAAGATAAGTGTCAAAAGAAACATCTAAAAGAGTTGAAAGCTATTAGGCTGGGGAATGGTACTTGAGGGTGGGGTTGGGGTGGGGAGGTAGACTGCTGTTTTTTTTTTTTTTTTACTTTTTAAGGCATGGTCATGTATTATTTATAAGAAAAATAAGAACTACATAAAAAAGAAATATGATGATTTCAAGAGGGATTTATATTTGAGCCTCAACATCAACTCATCCAAGTCTTAAGGTAACTATATGATTGATATGAAGAACCTAGCCACCTTTTATTAATATAAACTCTTCCAGAAATAATCCAGCAGATTTTTAATGCTTTACTCACTAAAGTGAGATTTTATGCTAGTTGAATACCAGTGATATAGAAAGCTCCTAAATAATTTTAGCTGCATAAATAAGCACTGACGTTTTAGCTTCAGAAATGCCCTTTTGAGACATCTTTCTATTGTGCCTCCCATAAAAATTTCTGTGCTCTTGTTGGCCTAAGTAGATGTGTGACACCTCTATCACTGAAAATTTCTCACTACTCTTCCTAAGAATGACATTATTCCAATTTTAAAAGGTACTAACTATAAGCCAGCTCTGATTAAAACTTTATACAGAGAGGGGAGTTAGGGTCTCTTATGTGTGATAATTTGAGTACTCTTTGTGTATAGCCTGTGGGAAGGGATCGTATAAACAAACAGCCTGGAGTGAAGAAACTCTCGCATCCTTTAGAGATTAATGTAGCACTCCTGTATCCATTTCAACAAACCTGCTTTTGTAGTTTCAGCAGCAAATGTAGTAGACATAGTATACTCTGGTCATTAAATAATTCTATAATCTTATAATTCTATAATCTTATTAACTGAGGATGGAATATTACCTACATTACAGAGTTATTATAAGGATTACATGAGATAATATTTGTAAGGTGTTCAATGCACTCCATGACATATTAGAGTTCACACAATGTTGTTTCTTAGTTTCTTCTTAAAATCCTTCCAACTTAAAATTTATCTTATGAGTGATTTATTTTCTATAATTTATTTAGCCTGTGGTCACAATGCTATTTCTTAAATCCTTATTTCGCCCCTTAAAAAGTTTAGGAAAATGCTGCTGATACTATTTTGCATTTAAATAGCCCCTTTCCTAGAGAGTATACAGGAGGAAAATACAGTGATGAAATCATCATTTTTAACATTTCCAAACATCATATAGGAAAATAAAATACATAAAAACAGGTGATCAGCATTTCTCAACACATATTCATTACTGATAGGAACCTACCATAATACTTTTTATATGGTTAAAAAAAATAGGCTGCATTAATATGATAAGAAGCTACAGCTTCTTATCTAAGTTTGGTCTTTTTTCTTTTTTTTTTCACACAACATATATTTATTCAGAAAAAATTTGCAATAAATTATGGAGTAAAGTGGGTCTTTGAAAAGAAATCTATCGAAACCCGATATGATTATACATAACAGGTTCTCGGACGGTAGAACGAGAGAAATGACTATAAGACGAAGGTCTTATACTTTGATGATACTTTGTGAAGTAAAGTATCAAAAGGCAGAATCATCGACAATCCAAGATATTTTGTTTTGTTTTGGTTTTTTTTTTTTTACGAAGTCACCAAACACATCCTCTTTGATTCTCTTAATGACTGGTTAAAAGTGTGTAGAGCTATCTTGTTCATCGACTTTTTATAGGAAAAGAAAAAACCTCTAACTTTCTAACCCCAATAGTTGCGATTACACTTAATAAGACCAAAGGGTCTCCGTTGAACTCTGACGAACTCCTTTTCTTTAGAAGACTGAAAGATTCTGTGTTTAATCGAAGCACACTCAAAATGTACTTAACCCTTAGTAGAAAAACGATACATCATGGAAATTATAATGCACTTGACTCTTTAAGGTCTACATGTTCGACCTAAATCTTTTCCATTTCCTTGGTCTCTAGTTTAACGGTTGTAAACAACCTAGTATCTCTTTCGTTCACTTAAGGTCTTTTTAGTAGATGAAGACAAAATAACAGATGTGGTTTCGGAAACTGACACACCTAGTGTTGTTTGACACCTTTTAAGAATTTCTCTACCCTTATGGTCTGGACAGAGGACTCTTTGGACATACGTCCAGTTCTTGTTGTCAATCTTGCAATCTTGGTCTGTACCTTGTTACCTAACCAAGGTTTAACCCTTTCCTCATACAGTTCCGTAATAAAACAGTGGGGCGAATAAATTGAATATACGTCTCCTGTAGTACTCTTTGCGATCCGACCTACTTCGTGTTCGACCTTACTTCTAACGACCCTCTTTATAGTTATTGGAGTCTATACGTCTACTGTGGTGGGAATACCGTCTTTCGCTTCTTCTTGATGTCTCGGAGAACTATTTTCACCTTCTCCTCTCACCTTTTCGACCGAGTTTTGAGTCGTAAGGTTTTTGATTCTAGTACCGTAGACCAGGGTAGTGAAGTACCGTGTATCTACTCCTTTGTTACCTTTGTTACTGTCTAAAAATAAAAGAACCCGAGGTTTTCAGTGACGTCCGTCACTGACGTCGGTACTTTAATTCTGTGAACGAGGACCTTCCTTTCAATATTGTGGGTATCGTATAATTTTTCGTCTCTGTACTGAAACGACTGTCTTCAGGTAGATCAGTTTCGATACCAAAAAGGTCATCAGTACATACCTACACTCTCTACCTGGTATTACATCCGACTCTCGACTTCTTAACTACGGAAGGTTAACACCACGACCTCTTCTAAGAACTCTCACGGAGCTTGACGTTCCTCTAGTTTACTCAGTTGGGATTTCCTTTAATCAAGACTTATAAGTAACCTTCCTGACTACGACTTCAACTTTGAGGTTATGAGAGCGGTAGACTACACTTCTCGGTTGAGTGACCTTTTCTGGGACTACGACTCCTTCAAACTCCCGTCCTCCTCTTCCCTCACTGTCTCCTACTCTATTGACCTACCGTAGTGACTGAGTTACCTGTACTCAAACTCGTTTGAGGTCCTCTATTGCTTCCTGACCCTTCGGACCGTATGACGTCAGGTTCTCAGTGTTTACCAACCTGTGCTGAATCGTTCACTTGTGGTTGTTATTGGGAATTATCTCTTCGAAAATAGGAAAGACACAAACTTTACCTTTTACCTCATATTTCTAAAGTCGGTAAATCCGGATCAGTGAAAGAGGGAGAGACAAGGGGAAGGACTAAACAAAAGGGAAACTCTTGTTTATTCTTTAAATTAAGTCAACTGGTTTGGTTCAACCGGAATCTTTACTCTCCTTCTTACCTTAACTCTCTCCAACCCCCTTTTATCGTAGTATCTCTCTTTTTTTGATATCTATTCTTTTCCTTTTAGATAAGAGTCAGTACTTCCTCCTCCCGAGTTACATCGTTGAATCTCCGGGATCAGAAATGGAACTGTAATCGTAATCCTTCACACGATATCCTGTTCCCAGGACATGAAAATATATATTTAAGTATTATGAAAACACGAGTTCAGAGACCAGGTATACATTTAGGGATTGTACTTAGTTCCTACATCGTAGGTCTCGATCGACCTTTAAAAAGTCTTTTTGTCCAGTTCTGAAAATTTCTAAACCATCATTATCCGGGATATACATCAATAGTAGAGATATTAAAAAGTAAAGTTTTCCTTTAAATCCTTTATCTACTCGAAAAGAAAACTCACTATCGACATAAAAATTTTAATGGTTCTCGTTTCTTGGATGAACTCAAAACCTCGAAATTAAGGTCGAGGTAAATAATTAACTTACCGGGACCTGTTTCGTAAACCCAAAGACGTGGATGTAAAAGAGTAAAAAGTTTCCTCTTAGATAAAATGTCATTAGTCACCTGTACCATGAAGACAAACTTGATTTTTTTTTATTAGTATTCTATTCTTCTCACCATATATTCTCTGTCTGTGGTAAGACTCTGGGAGTTTATAAGGTGTATATACCAGTAAGTGAGACGAACGAGACCGTCGTGAGTATACCTTTTTTTTTTTCCCTGATGATCTCCACTCCAACTTACTTGACCTTTATGTCCTTCTCTTGGGTCTACAATAATATGGTATCCGTCTCTCCAAGAATTTTTAAGAAAGTGGTATTGGGTGTCGTCGTGACTGACTCCTGAACCACACCCTTCACATGACATGTATCACGGGACGTCTCACCGTGACCCCATTCAAGAAAATCCCTAACACTAGGATTGTTCGAAAAATGTACCATTACCATCGTTTGTCATTAGGTTTAATTTTTTTTTTTTTGATTTGTTTATTGTCTATTGTCATTTATCTTATTTCTTATACATCAATTAATAAGACCCTTCCTTATTATCGAGTTTAAATAACTCGTGTATGATATCCGATCCGTGACTCGATATGACAATAGAAGGGGTGGAGAATATATCAAGATTTGTTCGGAAAAGTTCCTAAGTTGACTGTCGTCACTTAGATTCGGTAAAGAAGAAAAAACACATCCAGGAAATTTCCTTCGGGAAACGAAACAATAGAATATGATCAGTACATGGTTCATGTACTCGTTATTTATTTCTAACTTAACCTAGTAGTCCCTGGAATGATTTATGTTTAGAGTTTATGTTCTCTTCTCTCTTCTGTCATTTCCGTAGTCTCTTCCAGGATTTCATCTTCATTCTTTCGTGTACTCTGAGACAGATGCACCCATTTCTTACGTTATAACGTCCACTTACTTTCCTTCCAAACTGTTTACATTCCTAAAATGTAACGTCGACGTGAAAAGAAGTTTCACAAATTTTCGTCGTATTGTTGAGATCTGTGTTACTGAAATTTTGTGTAGTGTCAACTTCTCATTCCACCCTCTCTGAACTACCTCCCTGAGAGTTGACCTCCCAAAACCTATAATTCTGAGTGAAACTTTCTTATGGTTTGAATCTGTTCTTTGACATCTAAGAATAGTATAATTACGTCGGATAAAAAAATTGGTATATTTTTCATAATACCATCCAAGGATAGTTATTACTTATACACAGCTCTTTACGACTAGTAGACAAAAATACATAAAATAAAAGGATATACTAGAAACTTTTACAAATTTTACTACTAAAGTTAGTGACATAAAGGGAGGACATATGAGAGATCCTTTCCCCGATAAATTTTCGTTTTATCATAATCGTCGTAAAAGGATTTGAAAAATTCCCCACTTTATTCCTAAATCCTTTATCGTATCACTGGTGTCTGATTTATTTGATATCTTTTATTTAGTGAGTATTCTTATTTAAAGTTCAACCTTCCTAAAATTCTTCCTTGATTCTTTGTTCTAACGTACTTGAGATTACCCAGTACCACACGTAACTTGTGGAATGTTTATAATAGAGTACATTAGAAATATAATTGAGGTATTACATCCATTATAAGGTAGGAGTCAATTAAGATATTAGAATAGGTTCAAATATCTTAATAAATCACTCGTCTCATATGATACGGATGACGTAAACGACGACTTTGATGTTTTCGTCAAAACAACTTTACCTATGTCCTCACGATGTAATTAGATTCTTCCTACGGTCTCAAAGGAGTGAGGTCCGATAAAAAAAATATGGTAGGGAAGGGTGTCCGATATGTGTTTCTCATGAGTTTAATAGTGTGTATTCTCTGGGATTGAGGGGAGAGACATATTTCAAAATTAGTCTCGACCGAATATCAATCATGAAAAAAAAAAATTAACCTTATTACAGTAAGAATCCTTCTCATCACTCTTTTAAAGTCACTATCTCTACAGTGTGTAGATGAATCCGGTTGTTCTCGTGTCTTTAAAAATACCCTCCGTGTTATCTTTCTACAGAGTTTTCCCGTAAAGACTTCGATTTTCAAGTCACGAATGAAACGTCGATTTTAATAAATCTTCGAAAGATATAGTGACCATAAGTTGATCGCATTTTAGAGTGAAATCATTCATTTCGTAATTTTTGGACGACCTAATAAAGACCTTCTCAAATATAATTATTTTCCACCAATCCAAGAAGTATAGTTAGTATATCAATGGAATTCTGATCCTACTCAACTACAACTCCGAGTTTTTATTTAGGGAGAACTTCAGTAGTATAAAGAAAAAATACGTCAAGAATAAAAAAAATATTTATTATGTACTGGTACGGAATTTTTCAGTTTTATTCTTTTTGTCGTCAGATGAAGGGGTGGGGTAGAGGTGGGAGTTCATGGTAAGGGATCTGATTATCGAAAGTTGAGAACACCTACAAAGAAAACTGTAAATAGAACGATAAAGACTTATCGTACGATTGTGAATGTCAAAAAAAATAAAAATCAAATTCTATAATAGAGAACCGAATCAACCATAAACTTCCTAAGAGAATTCGTAATAGAATTCGTAGTGAAAAGTGAACAAACTCCGAAATTACNCGTAGACCAGGGTAGTGAAGTACCCTTTATCTACCCCTTTGTCTCCTTTGTCACAGTCTGAAAAAACCCCCCCCGAGGTTTTAGTGACGTCTACCACTGACGTCGGCACTTTAATTTTCTACGAATGAAGAACCTTCTTTTCAATACTGGTTGCATTTATCGTAAAAAAAAAAGAAGGGTGTTTTGTTCGTAAGAAATAACGTCATAATGTTTTGTGAAGGGTAAAACCGTTATAAAATGTTGCGTGAATCGAAGTTCTCGACTCTTCCTCTTCCGACCTTTGATTTCCCCCTATAAAGTTGACTGTAAAGATTTTCTTTTTGACAGGGGTGGGAGGGTGGGTTTATTTTTAAGTTTACAGTAAATTAAAGTGATGGGTTCTTCTCCGGTGCTCCTTTCGTCGTCCGTTTTGAGACCGTTAAAGAGATACCTAGAACAGTCTCTGTTTCCTTGTAAGTTTTATCAGTAGTCATACCAGCCAACGTGACTAGTAAAGATCAGCAAAGAAGTAGGGTAAAACGGAGGTATCGGTGGAGCCAGAGGAGGCATCGGCGGTGGAACTAGGGGTGGCATCGGAGACGATGACGGTGCCACAGGAGGTATTGGGGGGTGGGGGTGAAGCCAGAGGAGGTATCGGAGGAGCCAGAGGAGGTATCGGAGGAGCCAGAGGAGGTATCGGAGGCGGAGCCAGAGGTGGTATCGGAGGCGGAGTCAGAGGTAGTATCGGCGGTGAAGCCAGAGGAGGTATCAACGGAGGAGCCAGAGGAGGTATCGGGGGTGGTACCAGGGGTGGTATCGGTGAAGGGGTCAGGGGTGGTATCGGTGGGGGTGAAGACAGAGGAGGCATCGGTGGTGACGGTGAAGACAGAGGTGGTATCGGTGGGGGTGAAGACAGACGTGGCATCGACGGAGCCAGAGGTAGAGACGGGGGTGCCGGAGACATCGGGGAGAGAGGTGGCATCGGAGAAGGAGCCTTTAGAGGAGGACTCCCTGCTCTCAGGAGACCAGACCCGAGTAACGTGACTAATGTTCTTAAGGAAGCTCGTTTCAAGTATAAAGATGTACTACCTAATCCCCTTTGGGTCAGGGGTGAAAACCCCAGAGGTGGAGAGGGGACTTTCGGAGGTGCTGGAGATATAGGAGGTGCCGGAACAGCGGGTGGAGGTGAAGATGGAGCAGAGTACTTAAGTCCAGAAGACCACCGTTTCCTGTGAAATTACTATAACAGCACCTTAAGAAAAGGTAGTTTGGTCAGTTACCGACGGAATCGACTTCCTCCCAGTAGTTTGTTATAACAACGGAGGGGAAAAGCGAAAGGACACAGGAACAGACACATATCTAAATAGTAACCAAAAGGTCACAAAAATGAACAGAACTACTAAGGATAAACAAATTTCTTGAGGGGGTGAACTAGACATCTGTGTGGGAGGGGTTCAGGAACATGTTTCTAACACAACAATAGACTTGATAGTCTAAGACTTAGTCGTAGACCAGACCCAGGTATTAGGGACACTGGTGGTTTTAAAAACTTCGGTGACGCCAGTGGTGGTGAACTAGGACAGTATCCTGGAGAAGGTAGGAACAGTATAGGGGGTACGGGAGATGGAGAAGGGACACTGGGTGGTATAGGAGATAATAGAAGAGGTATGGATGAGTGTAGTGTTGCTAGTAGAACACACACCACCGACATTAAAAGGGAAATACTTACCATCCTGACGACCAAAACTAATATCCTTAGTACGACGACTAGTATTAAACTGACGAGTAGCATTCTCACAACTACAACTAGTATCGGACTGACGACCAGTATACTTAGAACAACTGGTATCAGACTGACCAGTATACTTCCATGAGAAGGTGGAACCGGAGGACTACTAAGGTACAAAACGACAGGGACCAATAATATTCTAACGACCAACATACTCGAGACATACTAAGAGTATTGGTGACATCCTGACACTTATTGGACTAACCGAAACAGGTATTGACCTCATCGGCGATATCAAGACAGGTATACTTCTCAGTCATCAAACAGGTATCGGTCTTATCGAAACACCACGAACAGGTATTGGAACCGACGGAACTAAAGGTATCCTTCTTATTGAAACGACGAGTGGGGGTCTGACTGACATTGAAGGTCTTAGGCTGTACTGATTGCCGACACCACGCTTCGGGGGTGTCGGTCGTCTCTTGTTCCATATACTCTTGGTCGGTCGTGCCGCCGGCCTCGACATGACTCGGGATCTATCGTATAAATTTTCGTCTCTATAATGAAACGGTTGTTTCCAGGCAGATCAGTTCCGATACCAAAAAGGTCACCAGTACATACCTACACTCTCAACCTGACACTTCTTTCGACTCGCGGCTTATTAACTACGAAAACTTGACACCACAACCTCTTCCGAGAACTCTCAGGGAACCTGACATTCCTCTAGGTTGGTCAGGTAAGACTTCCTCTAGTCGGGACCCTAAAGAAACCTTCCTGACTACGATTTCGACTTTGAGGTCATGAAACCGGTGGAGTACGCCTCTCAACTGAGTAACCTTTTCTGAGACTACGACCCTCCCTAACCCCCGTCCTCTTCTTCCCCTACTGTCTCCTACTCTACCGACGTACCGTAGTGACTGAGTTACCTGCACTCAGACTCACTTGAGACCCTCAACCACTACCTGTCCCTCCGGACCACACGACGCTAAGTACCCCAGCGTTTCTCAGCCTATGTTGATTCGTTGACTTGACTTGACTTCGTTTCGTACATTTTGTGGGACCTGTAACGAAGTATGTAGTGTCATTGTATAAATTAAGACAAAAAATTTAACTAATCTTTAGTTTAAAAGGGGGTCGTAAGATCTATCTGTTACGGAAAAGGTGTTTGAAATGATTCATATATATTTAAACGACTGGTTGTTCTTACAGAAAGTAAATAATAATTGAAAAATTAGGGAGACATGGAGTCAAAGGAGTAAATGTTTTACCCTTACAAATATTGTGTAAGGATCATCTAAAACAAAAATTAATTTACCTGGGTAAGTACATTTTGTGGTTCCTGTAACGTATCATTTATATTCATTGTATGAAAAAAAAAATCTATTTTAACTTTAACACAAAAAAAGAGGTGTTAGATTTATCAGTTACTGGCAAAGACTTTTAAAATAATTTACAGGTATTTAGGCGAGTTGTTTATCGTAGAGAAAGTGAATGATCATTGAAGTGATTACGGGGAAACTGAGTCAAAGGAGTAGATATTTTACCCTTACAACTATTGTGGCAAGATCACCTAAAAAATTTTAATTTACTTCGTCTCGTACATTTAGTGGGTCCTGTAGCGAAGTCAAGCCAAGTCAGTGAGTCAACACAGACTGAGAAACACTGGGGTACCTGACATCGTACGGTCCGGAGGGACAGGTAATGGTTGAGGGTCTCAGGTGTGTTTGGGTACAGGCAACACAGCCGCTACGGTAGGTTGGTAGAGTAGGAGACAGTACGGGAATAGGAGGGAGTTAGAAAGGGTCGTGGTCCCAGAAAAGTTTACTCAGTCGCGAGACGTAATCCATCGGTTTCATGACCTCAAAGACGAAGTTATAGTCAGGGAGGTTACTTGTGGGTCCTGACTAGAGGAAATCCTACCTGACCAACCTAGAGGAACGTTAGGTTCCCTGAGAGTTCTCAGAAGAGGTCGTGGTGTCAGGTTTTCGTAGTTAAGAAGCCACGAGTCGAAAGAAATATCAGGTTGAGAGTGTAGGTACGCACTGGTGACCTTTTTGGTATCGGAACTGATCTGCCTGGAAACAACCGTTTCATTACAGAGACGAAAATTTATACAATAGATCCACCCAGTATTGAAATGAAAGTTCCTCGTTCACAGAAAATTAAAGTACCGACGTTAGTGGTAGGCGTCACTAAAATCTCAGGTCTTTTTATTCAGTCGGTGACAAAGGTGACAAAGGGGTAGATAAACGGTACTTCACTACCCTGGTCTACGGTACTAGAATCAAAGGACTTACAACTCGAAATTCGGTTGAAAAAGTGAGAGGAGAAAGTGACAGTAGTTCTCCGAGAAATCAAGAAGAAGTGAAAGACGGTATTTCCACCACAGTAGACTTATGGACTTCAATAACTATAAAGAGGGCCGTTAGAACTAAGGTCGAACACGAAGGAGGTCGGGTCGCAAAGAGTACTACATGAGACGTATCTTCAATTTATTCGTCCCACTCTTATATGTCGGAACTGCATGAGGAAAAGGATAAACCTTGGTCAGACAACAAGGTACAGGTCAAGATTGACAACGAAGGACTGGACGTATGTCCAAAGACTTCTCCGTCCAGTCCACCAGACCATAAGGGTAGAGAAAGTCTTAAAAGGTGTCAAATAACACTAGGTGTGTCAGTTTCCGAAACCATATCAGTTATTTCGTCTTTATCTACACAAAAAAACTTGAGAGAAGGAAAAAACTACTAAGTCACCTACAACCGTTAAACTAGAGACCAAGGAGACGAAAAGATTTTGGCCGAACTTGTATACTTTCAAGTGCCGAGTACATAACAACTTCGGACCGAACCTCTTAAAACTCGTAATGAAATGATCACACACTCTACTCACGTTAACACGACATCAACCTCGTAAGAAACCGTAACGGAAAGAAACCCTAACCTTACTTTTGACTGGAAAAGGTCAGGACACCGGTGACGACTCAAAAGGTTTAAACGAATGTGTAACTCACGTCGTGAAAGTGTCGTAGTAGAAAATCCTAAACTTTATCGAGTTGACCTTAAGGTAGTGGAGGTGATCAAAATAAGCATCACTACGAAGGATTCCGGGTGGACTGAAGTGTAAGGTCCTACAGACCGAGATACACTCACACTCACTAGCGTGGAAGCACTAATAGACACAGCACTTCTAGAAAAAAACATTTCAAGAAGACACATAAGAACGGTGGAGAAGAATTATAGAAGACGAAGACAATCGATAAAGCATGGAAATTATCATACACTTGACTCTTTAAGGTCTACATGTTTGGACCTCGACGGATCAAGAGGTCCCCCGAGCCAACGGGGACCCGAGGAGACCAAGAGAAGACGTCAGGGAGAAGTCTCGGTTTTCGATGGACCTACCGGGTTCCGTTCGTCCCTGTGGAGGGAGTCCTGAGAACCACCTCCGCCATGGATGACCCGTAGGACACCATAAATTTAGGTGTCCCTTAAATCCCTTTGACCGTTGACTGGACCAAACAATTATTACAAAACAACCTTGGTGTGTACTCCATGTCACCCCGTTCACGTCCCAGTGTGAATGGATACAAATTTAAAATCATTATAAAAGTAGTACACGATAAAAACGTGATTAAAACTATAAACAATTTATGACATAATTTTTGAGAACAGAACTTATGACTAAAATAAACTACGGTGTTATTGTAAAACGTGTCCTCCCTTTTGGTGGGGGATTCCGCTCGGACCTCGACTCATAATGTCTTTGCACATGACCCCATCTCCCGTACTTCCCCTACCTTTAAAATTTTAGTTCGTACTTTATTGTAGACATATAAATCAAAGTAGGTGTAAAGGTTTATGACTTGTAAAACTAAAGTAAGAGGTTCCTTCCGCGAACGTTCCGTGTACCTACTCTGACGTCAATCGCACGTGCACTCATTTGGACTTTTTTTTTTAATCGTATAGTCGGTAAGATTTTGGACAAATACCCGAACATGTGAAAACAGGACCTGTAAGAGTACAACTAAACAAGAATACCGGCAAAGGTACTAACCTTTTATTCTAACCTTGAAAGTCCTGAGACTTTCACCGTCACTTTCAGAAAGTCAGGACAGACTGAGAAACTGTTGGGTACCTGATATATCAGGTATCTTAGGGGGTCCGGTCTTATGACCTGACCCATCGGTAAGGAAAGAGATCCCCTAGAAAGGTTGGGTCCCTAGTTTAGATCCAGAGGAAGTAAGGTCCACCTAAGAAATGGTCGACTCGGTGGTCCCTTCGGGAATCCCCGAGATTCCCCATTATTTAAGTTCGAGTACCTTTATCGGGTAATGGTCACTCTTGTATCAAGGGTTTCCCTTTTTTATCTCGGTGAAAAGGATGTGGACACCATGGACGGATAGATGGTGGATCGACAGATTTATATATATCTATGTCAGAGAAGATTATTTCAAGTCCAGGAGGATTGTGTTTATAGGAAATCCCTCCTTCAATCGGGAGGACTTACGTTATGAAGGTAGAATACTCATCAAGTATGACCCTGAGTTATACTGGACTTTCATGAGTTACGTGACTCCTCGACCCAATATTCTCCCAAGTTGACATGACAAACTTTATAAGTTTTGGTTCGTATTAGAGACTCCATTTTACTCACTAAAACACTTACAAAGTCACGACCATGTTCCCTCCTTAACCAAGTCTCTTGTGTGATATCCTCATTGGTCGTACGTAAATCAACGTGGCTCTACCTACCCCAACTTTCGAATTTCAGGTGCAAGAGGACGACAACAAAAAGTCGCAAACCATTACGTTCCATCCCTCACCGTCACGATTTAAACAGTCACTTTTGTTTTGGTTTTTACTTGTTAATGTCTGTTTAAAGGTCACTGGGTTTGTCCCATTTTTTATCTTAACATTATATATCAGATGAATACGGAACTTCTATAGTGTGTCTAAGTTACAATACTTTGCTAGTTTACGTCTTCACTTATAAGAGAGCTCCTTAAAGATTAGATTCCTAAAAAAAATTTGGTGAAAAACACCATGTCAATCCTTGTTCACCCAAAACACCTTAAACAAACCACAACCACCCCAGTTAAGTCCCATCTAAACCTGGACACAATTAGACTTCATGAAAAAGTAAAGGAGTTCATCACTACTGAATGAAGATCCAGTACTCTAGTCGTCCACTTATGACCTCTGGTGTCTTTTGGAATTCAACACAGTTTCTTCGAGATCATCCTCCTTTTTAGTCCTTTCAAAATAATAATCGCAACGACGTCTCGGGGACACACTCCCAACACTACCTGGACCCGACGTCTGGACTATCCCCAACCTCACTGCCCAGACCTTTGGACCCGACCCTCGGATTCCGGTCCCCGACCCGAGTGTCAGTCAGACCGGTCCGGAACCCTCCGGGTCCGGAGACGAGACAGTGTGTCCGTTTCTTTTGAGTGTCCCTTTCTTTTGGACTGTAAAACCACTGAACGAAGAGGACCGAAATGTGTCACCAGAGAATCTCCTCAGACTTCCCGCTTTCCCGTTGTTCTTTGTTCCCTTTTCTCTTTTACAAGAGTAGATACAGGTTTGATGTCGTACTTATGGGTTCTTGGAGGAAAAGAGAAAGAAGAAAAGGTTACTCCATATTGACTACATGTAATCAAAGTCCACACATTGTATTATAAACAACAGACGTATGTAATGTTTTACTAATGGCGCTCACATCAATTCCAGGTAGTGGTATGTCAATGTCTACTAAAAAGATCACTACTCTTCTTTGAGTAAAAACAATGACGACAAAAAAAAAAAAAAAAAAAAAAAAAGGTGTCGTGCACGGAAAGTCCTAGAGTCACGGGACTGCTCCCTCACTTGAACCCAGTACCGTCACTTTCGAGTCTTAGGGGTGGCGATCTGGGGCTCCCTTGAGGGTTCTTCTTTGAGAATTACAAAAGGGGAAACAGAAAACGTTTATATTGTCTGAACGAAACACATTGGTGAGAACCCTCATCTCTGGATTACGACCGGGTGTATGGGGTGACACCCGAGACCATGTAAAACCAAACATGGTGACCAGGTAAACTTAGGAGGGCTTTACTCGAGATAACGCGAAAGAATAACCGAGTCTACTATTTCTTAGACGGACGTTACGTCCTCAGGACCCAAGATAGGGACGTAACCCTTCTAAGGGACCTCCTCCTTTACCGTGGGGTGGTGTGATAAGAACGGATTTTTTAAGGTACCTGTCTCCTGGGACCACCCGATGTCAGGTGCCGTAACGTCTCTAAACCTGTACTGGATCACTGATTGTGAAAGTGAAAATTTTACTCGAGATAATGTGACCAGAAGAAATACATGAGTACATCTCTTTCCTAGGAATTAGGATTTTAGTGTCTCGTTTTTACTCCTCAGTCCGTTCCTCTCCTCCGAAGGTGACAGTGTTAAACATCAGACCCTTGAAGGTTTTTCTAATTTACGGTACATTTATGGTAATTGATTCTACGACTCGTCTGCCACACCAAATTAACTGTACCAAAACAATTATCAACGGTCTGTAGGACCCTTTTCGGAAACACACTGGGGTGGAAGTGAATTTTTTTAAAAAAAAATAACTCTATGTTAACTGTATGTAATAAAAGAACCCGAGCTTTTTAGTGACGTCGGTACTTTACTTTTCTGTGAACGAGGAACCTTCTTTTCGATACTGGTTGGATCTGTCGTATAATTTTTCGTCTCTGTAATGAAACGGCTGTTTCTAGGCCGATCAGTTTCGATACCAAAAAGGTCCTCAGTACACACCTACACTCTCAACCTGACACTTCTTCCGACTCGCGGCTTCTTAACTACGAAAACTTGACACCACAACCTCTTCTGAGAAATCTCAGGGAACTTCACATTCTAGTTCGGTCAGTTAGGATTCCTGTAGTCATGACTTATCAGTAACCTTCCTGACTACGACTTCGAGGTTATGAAACCGGTGGACTATCCTTCTTGACTGAGTAGCCTTTTCTGGGACTACTACCCTTTCTAACTTCCGTCCTCCGCTTCATCTGTTCTCCTACTTTACCACCTACCGTAATGCCTGAGCTACCTGTACTCAAACTCGTTCGATACCGTCAACAACTACCTGTACCTTCGAACTACACGACGTCCGGTACCCAACGTTTTCAGTCTGTGCGGACACATTGCTTGACTTGACTCTATGTAATATAATCAAAGTCCACATATTGTATCACTAAGTCAATAGAATATGTGACTTTACTGGTGTTATTCAGATCAATTGTGGTAGTGGTGTCGTTTTAAAAAGAATATTACTCTTGAAAATTATCGATGAGTAAGTTGTTGAAAGTTTATCTGTTATGTTTATAATAATTGACATCAATGTTGGGACATGTAATGTGTAGGGGGTACTGAACAAACACGGAAACTTGGGGAAGTGGTAAAGAAAAGAAATTTACATCTTAGCAGTGAAATAAGAAATTCAACGAAAAATTTTGATCGACTTTTTATGAGATTTACGAAGGGGTACAGTTGTTTCATATTATAACAAGAATAGACAAGAAATTTTAAGTAGGATTTGGACTCGACGACGACCGAAGTTTATTTGATCGGGAGTTTGTCATTAACAGGGAAAATGAAAGGATAAAAAAAATAAACTTTTTTAAATAAACAAAATTAACCTCCGATTAATGAAATATTATAACATCACCAAAATGGTATGTAACTGTACTTAGTCGGTACCCACATGTACACAAGGGGTAGGACTTGGGGAGGAGGGTGGAGGGACGTGTAGGGTAGAGAGTCGCAGTAGGGTCACGTGGTCGGGACTCGTGGGACAGAGTACGTAGCTTCGACCTGACCGCTAGACAAAGTGCATACTTTTATATGTACAAAGTCACGATAAGAGAGTTTAGTAGGGTGGGAGCGGAAGAGAGTGTCTCAGGTTTCTAACAAGATATGTAGACACAGAGAAAACGACAGAGCGTATATCCCAGTAGCAACGGTAGAAAGATTTAAGGTATATATACGCAATCATATGACATAACCACAAAAAGCAAAACTGAAGGAAGTGAGACATATTATCCGAGGTCAAAGTAGGTGGAGTAATCTTGACTAAGTTTACATAAGGAAAATTACCGACTCATTATGAGGTAACACATATACATGGTGTCGAAAGAATAGGTAAGTAGACGACTACCTGTAGATTAACGAAGGTACAGGACCGATGACATTTGTCACGACGCTACTTGTAACCCCATGTACACAGAGAAAGTTAAGACCAAAGGAGCACACGTACGGGTCGTCACCCTAACGATTCAGTATACCGTCAAGATAAAGGTCAAAAAATTCCTTAGAGGTGTGACAAGAGGTATCACCGACATGATCTAACGTAGGGGTGGTTGTCACATTCTCCCAAGGGAAAAGAGGTGTGGGAGAGGTCGTAAATAACGAACATCTGAAAACCTATCGTCGGTAAGACTGACCACACTTTACCATGGAGTAACACCAAAACTAAACGTAAAGAGACTATTACTCACTACAACTCGTAGAAAAGTACACGAACAATCGGTAGACATACAGAAGAAACCTCTTTACAGACAAATGAAGAAACCGAGTAATAACTAACCCAGAAAATAAAAAGACCTTAACTCGACGTCCTCAACGAACATAGAAAAACTCTAATTCAGAAACAGTCAACGAAGTAACGATAATAAATGAGAGTAAGACTTCCGACAGAAAAGTGGAACGAATATCAAAGGAAGCAACACGTTTTCGAAACTTAAAATTAATCCAGGGTAAACAAATAAAAACGAAAATAAAGGTCATAAGACCCTCCATCCAGTATCTCCTAAGACGACACTAAATACAGTCTCTCACAAAACTGACAAAAGGAGATCCACAAAATATCAAAGACCAGAATGTAAATCTATAAGTTAGGTAAAACTCAAATAAAAACACATACCACAATCTTTCACAATATCAAAGTAAGAAAATGTTCACCAAATGGTCAAAAGGGTCGTGGTGAACAATTTCTCTAACAGAAAAGAGGTAACATATAAGAACAGAGGAAACAGTTTCTATTCCACAGGCATCCACGCACCTAAATAGAGACCCGAAAGATAAAACAAGGTGACTAACTATAAAGACAGAAACACGGTCATGGTACGACAGAACTACTGACGTCTAAACATCATATCGGACTTCATAAGGAGGTCAAGGTAAGAAGAAAGAGTTCTAACACAACCGATACTTGGTCCAAGTAGGTACAACATCGTTTAAGTCAAAGGAAAAACACCAACTTATTATAAGGTAACATATATGTCCATATAGAGTAAATAACACGAACTGAAATTACGTGAAACGTCTATAACGTAAAGAACAAATGTGTAACTCCAAACACCGGTGAAACGTAGATCGTTCAGGTCACCACGGTAAGCAGGTTTTCGTAAACGAGTGAAGAACGGAGACAGTGTAAAACCAGGAAACCGTTATAAAGTTCGAAAAAGTAGTAACAATATAAACAATACCACTAGACACTAGTTATCAGACAATGATAACGTTTTTATAAGGTTAAACGACTTCCGAGTCTACTACCAATTGTAAAAAATCGTCATAAAAATTTAACCCCATAAGTACGACAAAAGATTCTTTATTACGACGACGACGACGACGATACAGTGAAGTCAGCACAGACTGAGACACACTGGGGTATCTACCGTCGGGTAGTCCGAGGGGGCAGGGACCCTAAGAGATCCGTTCTTGTGACCTCACCCAACGGTAAAGGAAGAGGTTACGTACTTTCTCTTTGCACTTTCACTTCAACGAGTCAGCACAGGATGAGAAGTACTGGGGTACCTGACGTCGGGTGGTCCGAGGAGACAGGTACCCTAAAAGATCGTTCTCATGACCTCACCCCACGGTAACGGAAAAGGTTTCTGTATTACGATAACGTGTGAATTATCTGATGTTTATCTCACATTTTACTGTAAATATACATAACCCTTCTATTTAAACACACCTACTGCCACATCACGACAGACGAAATAACGACACCAGACCTTGGTTTGGGTGCCATAGAGGCTCGGCACGGACATATGTGCACAAGAAACAGGTACGTAGACACGTATCTGTCACTCTAACAAAGGAATAGACCGACAACGTACATTACGACGTCACTTGTGCCCCCACGGTGTGACACCGAGTGGAACAAGATTTTACGGATCAAGGTGAGAGGACGGAATCTAGTGGACTACCACAACCTGAGAGGATCCACTCCACTTCCCGACCATCCTGATACCACAAAGGGGTGAGGTCCGTTGTAGTGGTAGGTAGATCTTAGGACTTGGACTCCCATCTTGGCTTAGTCGACTGTCACAGGACTCGGGTGTTTTCGACCTCCCACCCCTGTCCAACCGCTTACGTCTTTACTGCCACCAGACGGAGAAAGGGAGGTTAATAACCGACCCGTCTTTGACTCAATCTTACTTCAACTTGGATCAATCCACTTGAAAGGAATCGTAAGTTCTGATTTTATAATTCCGTCATAGGTCTCGAAGTCGTTGAGAGTACAGGGTCATTCTGTTCAGTGTTCGGGGGACCCGGGGGAACGGTCTGGTGGAAAGATTGAGAGTTTTCAAATCTACCTATTTTCGGGGGGAGTCAGTAACAAGACAGATTTTTCGGTTGTACAAGGAAGGATAATTAGTAAATCAAGTCTGACTTCTACCGGAAAAAATTTTAACCACGACAAAGGGAGTAATACTGAAACTTTCCCCAACTCAAAAATGGTACGCGTCGAGGTTTCTGGTCCCACTGTGACAGGGATCACTCCTCCCCGTGTCGTCGACCTGACGACAATCTCGTGCTTGTAAAGAAATAGGACAATGGTCCGTTTTGTAACTGTCGTACAGGGGACACTGGAACCCAGTACGAGAGCAGTATCAGGACATACCTGGGGTTTCCCGGTGTAACAAAAGCCCGGGTTGACCTCAACCGACGGAGACGACGGTGACGTCGGGGTTTGTGGGTCCGGGGGGTGCGGTGGGAACGGGGAGGTGGACACGGGAGGAAACACAATCGAACCAAACCGGACCGTTCCCGGGGACAGATGTCGTAAGTAAAACATCGGAGACAGAACATTCTGGACAAAGGATACTGTCAAAAAGATTCCACAAAAAGACGGTCAAAGTCTAAAAAGTATCGTGGAGTCGTTCTCGTGAAGTGACTTACGGACTATCTACTTGACTTTTTTACTTTTGTCTTGTGACAAAAATATCCCGCAAATCCCCCATAAAAGTCCTTTCTACACTTAAGAGGACATATGAACAAAAATATACACTTTACCCCAATCATAACATACGTATTCTTAACGACTCCCGAAGGAACCACCGGGTCACCAATCTTAACCGGACGGTTACGTCCCTTGTACCCAAGCTAGGGAGCAGACCCTTCTAGGGTACACAGTGTCTCATTGTTCGGGGTACACGACGTTGCTGGGTCGGACTCCCGACGGTGATCACTTCGGACGTGCGGGATCTCGGGCACGGGGTGTTACTCTTCGGTGGTATACTCTTCGGAGGTGTCGTGTTGATCTCATCGGGGACGAACGACGTGGATCTCTTTCAGGTACCCTTCATTTCTGGTTCGGGTCGGTTTTCATTTATTTTGACCACATTTTTTTTTTTTTTTTCTTAACCATTCCTTACAGTTCGACCAGGGAAAAGTATTCCACTGTAGGACTCAGTGATACTGACCCGAGACGTGAAGAGTCCGTGTATGTCCACTTTCTACTCCACGCCTTTCAGAGCTCACTCTCTTACGACACTCGTCTTACCCGGTTCGAGGTACGTACTACTCCTCAAGTCCGTATTCGGACCTGAGATTTCCTTAGAAGGATTCTTGGGTGACAAGTATCCCGAAAGACCCTTCCGTCGTAGGTTTGTAAGGGGATGAAAACAAGATCTACGAGATTTAAGACAAGTGACGAGAGAGAAAAACACCTCCTATCTCTGCTTGTTTGGTAAGCCCGGGTTTCCTTTATGTCCTCTGAGGTAGTTCAGGTCTTTCCGAGAACAGGGAAAAGAAGGGACGGGCGGGTTGGGCCCTCGGTATAATAACAGTAGGGACCGAACCCTCACTGTTAGTACGGAAGTTTACATAAGACAGAGTAAGTCTTAGGAACTCTCCTGGGGTCAAGGACTACTAATTTGTGATTTTCCTTTGGAAAGGCAACTCACGACGACCTTCGTTCTCCCTCCGGAACGAATTATAAGGTCTACTTACCTAGTAACTTTTCTTCGTTACTCTGGAGCCGAAAGAAGTACGACAGGAGGAGTACACTTTGACAGTCCGATGTTTGTTTTCCTTTTTACTTGACTCCTTAATGACAGTTTAAACTCTCGTGTCATTACCATTATGTCAATACAACTTTTTTCTTACAGAGAGAAAATCTCTTTGTACGACTAAACAAATATGTACTTTACTGCAGATCCAAAACAAAGTTTTATTTGCCCCCACCACCGTTGAAGGGTATTCAACCACTAAGAAGTTCAACCATACATTTACTCTCTAGTAATGTGACAAGAGATATGAACACATATATAAACTGAAAAAGGTATTATTTTTACTATCCTTTTGTGGACCAGTAGACACAAAGGAAAGGAAAAAGACCCGAACAAAAAACAGAACGAAAACAATAGAAGTATACTTTTCTTTTTGTGTACTTTTAACTATTTTACAAATCGGGAATTTGTAATTATAGAAACTGGTCCATCTGTACGAAAACGACAGGGTAAACAACATAGTGTCTCTAAAGAAGTAAGTTGTAAATACAGTACTTGGTACGATCCGTAATCTTCGTATCTGTAATTTCAATGTGACCCATAATCTAATATACTCCTTAATAATTGAATTAACCCACTCTATTACCATAACATAAATTCTTTTACAGGAAAAAAGTTACTCCACGTATGACTTTATGAATCACATAAAATGGACCTTATAGAGTTACTGTTGTTTTTTAGGGATAGACTTCGTTTACAGTTTTACGATTGTCTACAATGTGGACTCACTCACTGTTCGTGACATATGCCGTAATTACTGTGATGAGGGAAGTGAAAAGACCTACAGACTCATAGAAGCACTACACACACAAACGCCCCTACGTAGTCAGATCACCTCCTCTGTCTCCCTTCCCCCAGTCATCTTAGACTCACTGTCCCTTCACCCCTCCCTCGCCCACTAGATCCGTGTGTCTCCTCAGAGTGGTAGTCCGACTAAAGCCCTCCCACCCACTCCTTACCAACTGGATTCAATCCCTGATCAGGGAACTAGATCCCACACGTCACACCTAAGAGCTCACATGCAGCAACTAAGACCCAGAGCAGCCAAATAAATTAATTAAAATAGTTTTAAAAATTGACATTTATAAAAATTCACACTGATCAAAGGGTAGACATTACTTTGGCAAAAGATGCATAAACAGGAATGTTGAGTGCAGCATCTTTTAAAAGAATTTAACATTTGAAAAAAGCTTGTTTATCATAAGTAACAGATTAAATTAGTGAAGGTCCCTCCATCCAACAGGTTTATGTATCTGGTAGGAACTATATTGCAAAGAAGCATGGATAATATGATCCAATTTTAGTTGAGACAGCATTTTACCAGTATTTACATATACGAAAACATCTGGAAAATTATACAGAAGACTACAACGATCAGTTTGAAGTGATAGGATCCAAGGTAAAGGAAAACATGAATTTCCAAATTTTCCTACAACAATTACCTTATAAAGAATAGAATAAAATCTTTAAACATCACACTACTCCTTTTCCCTGAGAGATACTGCTTCCAGCTTGAGCTCCAGACTGGAAACCGACTGCACTCAGGTGCTCTGTCATTATCCTCTCTGGACTTCCTATTCCACATATGTAATAACAAGGTGCTTTAATTTCAAACATTCCTTCCAGCTCTAACATTCTTTGACTTGGTCCATATCATTCCTAGGGAAGTTCTTTACAAAAAAAGGAAACACACGAAAAGGGCGTGTGGGGATTTAATGTCCATAAAACGTCTCCTCACATTTTCCCTGTTGTCAATTAACAATGTTGTGATAATTTCAGGTGAACAGCAGAAGGGCCTCAGCCATATATACACATGTGTCCATGCTCCCCCAAACTGACCTGCCATCCAGGCTGCCACATAACATTCAGCAGTCTCCACTCTTTTTTAAGATTCTTTCCTCAGTACAGAGTATTGAGTTCCCTCTGCTACACAGTAGGTTCTTCTTTGTTATCTATTTTATATATATTAGAGTGTGTATGACAACCCCAATCTCCCGAGAAAGACGATTTTTAACCTACACATTAACAGAGAAACAAAACACACTGGGTGCCGAAACAACACACCCAACAACTCAAGCCAAAAAGGAAACAAAAGCAAACTGGCCAAACACAATCCCCAGTCCCGTTCTCAGTCCATAGACTCTTGGTTATATATACATCAGAAAATGATGATAATAATAAAAATAACTAACCTTTATTTCTCGGCTATCCATAGGGCCATTTATGGCTGCCCTTGTAGCTCAGCGGTAAAGAATCTGCTTGCCAATGCTGGAGACAGAAGAGACACGGGTTCGATCCCTGGGCCAGAAAGATCCCCTGGGGTAGGAAATGGCAACTCATTCTTGTATTCTTGCCTGGAAAATTCCGTGGTTAGAGAAGCCTGGCGGGGTACAGTCCATGGACTCGCCAAGAGTCGGACACGACTTAGCCACTGAGCACACAGACATAGGAGAACTCACTGCGGGGCAAAGGAGGAAGAGTCTGTTTCTTAGAAACGCGGGGACTGGCGTTGGCGGCCTTGACTCTCCCGCGCCCTCTGCTGGGGACTTGGCTCCACGCTGACTCTCCGCACTTGCGCCTTCCCTACAAGCTTCTCGCCCTTCGTGCGCTGCTGTGAGACTGCTAGGTGACACGGGGGGAACTGGAGATTACTAGGGGCTGCAGTGGGGACGTGTGGAGTCTGAGAAGTGAGGTGCAGACTGAGGGCGGTGTGGGAGTCTGTGGGGCGGAGAGCGATGTGCAGCCTGCGGGATGCAGGGTCACCAAGATCTACTTTCCGCTATGCGAGTGTGGTCCTGGCACCACCGGTGGCGTCTCCCGCGCCCCGCAGCCCTTTGCCCTGCTTAGGAAAATGGTAGAAAGCGGGGGCGAGGGGCAGTCTCCCTGGAGCCTTTTAAGCCTGCCTCCTTCCCATAAACTGCAAAACCTGCCCTTACAGGGAAAGCGCTGTGTTTTCTATTAGCCTTCCCGCAGCCTTCCTTCATTTATCAGCAATTGGTATTATGAAAACGGAGGACGTTTTTCAACAGTTGTAAATCCTGAAACTATGTCTTGCAGGTCCTTGGCCAGGGGCCATTTCTCTGAGAGTCACTGGTCTGGAATCTTCCAAACTGACTTGCTCCGCACCCCACTTCTCCCCCATCCCTACTTTCCATCCCCTTAGCAAATACTTTCCAAGATGCCTATTCAGCTAAGAACTGTAATTCTGAGATCTCACCCATTTATGTCCACTTGCTAGTTGTGTGGCAGCAGGTACATCACTACTCAGAGATAACAGCACCAGCCTCTACAGAATGGATGAATAAACCTCCTTTATTTACTCATTCCGCCTGTGTCAACCGAGCACCTATTCCATCTGGGCCCTGGGCTAGGTGCTGGGAAGACCTCAGGGAGAAAGACAGATGCTTTCCTTCCTGTCATGAAATTTGCCTCCCAACTAGGGACCCAGACAGTAAACCAATAAATACACAAATAGTGATGTGTCCATGTAAGGAACGTGGTACAAGGAGAGAGAACACATGGATTCTGACTTGGGTTGTAAGGTCAAGGAAGGCCACTCCAGGAAGGGATACAAAAGCATAACCTGAAGGATACCTAAGCCGGATGAAAGTTGCTGAGCCAAAATCCTGAATTGACTTGGGTTGTAAGGTCAAGGAAGGCCACTCCAGGAAGGGACACAAAAGCTTAACCTGAAGGATACCTAAGCCAGATAAAAGTTGCTGGGCAAAAATCCTGAATTGGGAAGGTTTCGTATGTTTTAGAAAGGCCCAGGAGTGGCTAGATATCAGGAGTGAGGAGGAGAGAGGCTCCAAAGGAGTTTGGAGAAGTAACCACGGGATCCTTGATGTTGTACATTCTATGGATTTGAACAAATGTATTACTGATGTGTATCCATCATTGTACTATCAAACAGAGTATTTTCACTGCCCCCCAAATCCTCTGTGTTCTTCCTACTCCTCCCTCTTCCTGGCAATCACTGATCTTGTTTCTGTTTTTTGTCTGTCTCCATACTTCTGCCTTTTCCACAATGGCATATAAATGGACTCATACAGCATGTAGCCTTTTGAAACTGGCTTCTTTCACTTAGTAATAATGCATTTAAGGTTCTTCCATGTATTTTAGTGGACTTTTTTCAGATATTTTAATGTATTCAAGTGTGCAGAAGTGAAAGTTACTCAGTTGTGTCCAACTCTTTGCGACCCCATGGACTATACAGTCCATGAAATTATCCAGGCCAGAATACTGGAGTGGGTAGCCTTTTCCTTCTCCAGGGGATCTTTCCAACCCAGGGATCGAACCCAGGTCTCCCGCATTGCAGGCAGATTCTTTACCAGCTGAGCCGCAAGGGAAGCCCTGATGTATCCAAAGAGCTAAAGAAAACAATGTCTAAAATCTAAAGGAATGATTCCACTCCAATAAGAACTTGTAAGTCATCATTCCCACCCTCAGAAGAAAATATGAACAGATTAAAAATCAATGACCATTCTTGGCCACATCACAGAATTGAGGTCATGGGACAAACTTTAATCCCTGAACTGGAGAAAGAGCAGATTCTCAAGATTACAGATTATACTGAACACAGATCAGCACACCTGAGGCAGAAAATGATGAAATCTAACAAACTGGAACTTAAAAGGTAGCTTCAGTGAATTGCTGGTGACTGAGTGTGGACTAACTTGCAAATTAAAAATTCCTAGGGACTGAATCGAAGCAACCCCCACCCCCACAATCATGGTGTTTACCCCTAGGATCCTCAACAGGTTTTCTTGGTAAAGATCAGAGAAAAATTGCTTCCTGTTTGACCAAGAAAGAGGGGAGAAGTAACCATTGGACACAAGCCAAGAGCATTCTTCGTAACAGTGGCCTACCCAGCAAGGGAGAAGACTTCACCAGAGCCTTCTTGGACTTGGGGTAAGGGAAATAAACCAAACTTCAAACCCCCTAGACATGCACCTTCACAGAAGAGAAGAAAAAAGCTGAGGAGTGAAGGTCATAGTCCAGGGGGTCAGGGACACTGAACGACTGAGCCCAAACCATAAGATTATAGAACGTGTCTCCTCAACCCAGACCTGACCAAACATCAACTAGCTCTCCTTATAATGCAGTGGGTCACAGCTGAAAGAACGGAAGGCTCAGACTCTAAGAAGTGGTCTATGGGAAATGAAAAATGCCAGCAGACAAAAACTAAACACTTGTGGAAATTGAATCCTCTGATACTACAGATACAGAAAACTGTAAACACAGCATATCTCTTGGCCAGATAAAAATAAAGATGTCATAGAAAGGCCTGTGTACTTCCAAATACCTGATCATTACTGGCTTTCAACAAAAAAAAATTACATAGCCTGATAAAAGGAGAGAAGAAATAGTCTGAAGAGACAAAGCAAGTGTCAGAAGTGGATTCAGGTATAGCAGAGATTATGGAACCATCAGACTGAGAATTTAAAATAAACATGATCAATATGCTAAGGGCTCTAGTGGAAAAGGTGGACAACTTTCAAGAACAGATGGATAATGAAAACAGAGAGATAGAAACCCTTAGAAAGAATATACAGGAAATAGTAGAATAAAATACTGTAAAGAAATAAAGAATACATTTAATGGACCCTTCAGATGATTGGAAAGGGCTGGGATTAGGATCAGAGAGTTTGAAGACTTATCAATAGAAACTGAAATGTAAAGAGAAAAAGATTAATAAAACATGGAATAGAATGTCTTCCAATCATTGTGGGACAATTACAAAAGGTATAGCTTGTATAATGGGACTACACAAAGCAGAAGAAAGAGAGAAAAGGAACAGAGGAAATATATGAAGTAATAATAGCTGGGAGTTTTCTAAAATTAATGACAGGATGACATGTCTAGGAAGTTCAGAGAACACCAAGCAGTATAAATGTCAAAACAACAACAACAACAAACCACACCTAGGAATATCATATTCAAATTGCAGAAAACCAAACAGAGAAAATCTTGAAAAAAGTACAGAATAAAAACACCTTACCTGGAGAGGAACACAGGTGGTCCCTGCAGGGAGTCTTGCTCTATATGCCAGTCTGAGTCTTGCCAAAAGCCTGACCAAATGGCAAGGCCATTAGCCACATCCACGGTTCAGTGAAGATACAGCAAGCCTTCTTGTTGAAGTGACCCAGACAGACATCCACACTGCATGAGGCTCAGCTCATTGCAATGAGCATCCCTCGCCACACTCAGTAAGGGGAAGGGCGGTCTCAGATTCAATGTCAGCTGTGCCCCATTCCTGCTTGTTAGTACTTGACCGGAGGAGGCATCAGGTGTGCTGATCAGGCCCATTTATGGTCCAGGACAGGGGGTCCCCAACCCCCGGGATCTAATGCCTGATGATCTAAGTGGAGCTGATGTCATGATAATAAAAACAAAGTGCACAGTAAATGTAACATGCTTGAATCGTCCTGAAACCACCATGACCCCACCCCATCCATGGAAAAATTGTCTTCCACGAAACTGGTTCCTGGTGCTAAAAAGGTTGGGGACTGGTGATCCAGGAAGTCTTTGTACCTGGACCCTCACAGGGCCAGTGGAAGCAGTGGCTCTTTGGGCAATGTGCCAGGGAGCCAAAGAGTCACCCCTGAGAGCCTTTCAGGGAGTTGTGAGACCCCATCTGTTCTGCACTTCATTCCTGTATGTACCATTTCTACATGAGATTCCTGAACCGCCTCCATCAGGTGAGGTGAGACATCTGCTTGGATCCATGCCACGACTGGAATTTATGGGCTGAAGATTACTTAGGGGCTTCTCTGGTGGTCGGGTGGTTAAGAATCCGCCTTCCAATGCAGGGGACACAGGTTTGATCTCTGGTCAGGGAACTAAAATCCTATAATGGCTCGGAGCTACTTAGCCACATGCGCCCACAACTACAGAGCCCGTGTGCCTTAATGAATTATCCCACATGAAGCATCGGCGATCCCACGTGTCACAACTAAGACCTAACATAGCCTAAGAAATTAATAAATATTTTGTAAAAAGTTACTTCACAGCCATGAATCATGTGCTCAATATGCACCAAGGGCCAATAACAGGCCAATAATTGTGTCTTGAGCTGAGTAAGACACTGAGACTGCCTGAGTCATCTCCAGATTCACCGGGAAAGGTACAGGGCCATCACCATGCAGATGCTAGTGGGACCCCCTGTCAGGTTGCTCATAATCTGATTCCTGACCCGCATTATATTTCCTTAGGTGGGAAAGCCCATGAGTCTCCCTTGAGGTCCCAGGATTGAGTGAGAAGACCCAGGGATGTCTTCGGGAAAACCCTTGCCCAGAAGGTCCAGAAGAGGGCACCTGAATAGCATTTTTACATTATTCTTACCATTGGTCTGTGCTGTGCTGAGTTGCTCAGTCCAAGTCTGTGAGCCCGCCAGACTCTTCTGTCCATGGGGATTCTCCAGGCTAGAATACTGGAGTGGGTTGCTATGCCCTCCTCCAGGGGATCTTCCCGACCCAGGGATCGAACCCAGGTCTCCTGCATTGCAGACAGATTCTTTACCATCTGAGCCACTAGGGAAGCCCATGAATACTGGCATGGGTAACGTATCCCTTCTCCAGGGGATCTTCCCAATCCAGGAATCAAACCTGAGTCTCCTGCATTGCAGGTGGATTTTTTACCAACTGAGCTACCAGGGAAGCTCCAATTTTTGCTATTTTTGAAGTAACTATCTTTTTTCCTTCTGCGGCCAGGAAGAGGGGAGAATTCTGGTTTGGGGCCTGCTGTGGCACCAGAGGTTCATAGCAGTTGATCCGATGGGCTTTGTGGGATTCAGGCAAGTGAGCAGAACAGAGGCCAGTCTCCAGCATCAGCAGTATTCATAGCTCTGGAGTGCGTGTGCTCATCAGGGAGGGGCCATACAAATCCTCCTTCTTTCTTGGCTGCCTGGCATTGACCTTAGTGAGAGAGAGCTCAAGACACATCGGTCCTTGTTGCACTGAGAAAATTCTCCCTGCTTCTGGGAAGCAGTGGGCTCTTTTTATTCCTCTACTTCTTTGTTCTGTCTGCTGTATTAGTGTCTTCATCATCTTCATGGTAGCAAATGTTTATTGAACACCTACAGCTTGCCAGGTTTTCTTCTGGGTGCTCCACGTGAATCTCTTCATCTTCTTTTCAGCTCTATGAACTAACTACTATTAAGATCCCCTTGTATGGATGAGACTCAGAAAGCTGAACAAATCTGTTCAAAATCACCGAGCCAGTCCGTGGCAGAGCTCTGATTTGAATCCGAGTCCACAGTTTGTCTTCTTCCTATGAAGCCAGCTGCCTCTCACACTTCCTCCTCCCCACCCACATGCCTCTCCCTCTCCAGGTCATCTAAGCGGCATAGTCTCTGTGTGGGTCCTGGGTTTGTGTGCTGTCCTCCAGACTTAGCCAAGCACTTCCCTTTCTTTGTTGGGACTGAGGCATTGTCTTAACAGGAGAAACCAACCACTCCATATATAAGCACCATGGTTAAGGGCAGGGGCTCCAAACCTTGAAGGTTTCATAGACTAGTAATATTAGTAAAATAAAACTGCGTTTGGACAGAAGTCATAATCTTTTCATTTTACCAATTAAGACCTTGTCATACTCCTCCTACTACTAATATTAATAACAGAAATAATATCTAAAGCTTATAGAGAAAGGTTACCATGTACCATATACTATTCTCAAACTTTCAATGAATTACCTGGTTTAATCCTCACAAAAATCATATTCAGTAGGCATTGTCGTTTTCCCCATTTTGGAGGCAAGGAAATTGACAAAAAGAAACGTTTTATAAATTACTCCTGACTCTGCTGAAAACCATTATAGTATATTGTCTCTCATCTGTGTTTGATAAAAGATATTTTTTAAAAGAAACCATCAAAGGTCTTTCCTGATGGTCCAGTGGTTAAGACTCTGCACTTCCACTGCAGGGGCACAGGTTCATTCCTGGTTGGGGAACTAAGATCCTGAGTGCCATAATGTGTGGCCAAAAAAAGATAAGAAAAGAAAAAAAAAAAAAAACCATCAAGCACAGCCAGAGGCCCTGATCTCAGAATGTAGGAACAACCAATGGATGTCGGAAATTTGATCTCTAGTTCCTCTGCCTTTTCTAAATCTGGTTTGAAGGTCTGGAGGTTCTTGGTTCACATACTGTTGAAGCCTAGCTTGGAGAATTTTGAGCATTACTTTGCTAGCTTGTGAGATGAGTGCAATTGTGTGGTATTGGAATGAAACCTGACCTTTTCCAGTCCTGTGGCCACTGCTCAGTTTTCCAAATTTGCTGGCGTATTGAGTGCACACTTTCACGGCATCATCTTCAGGATTTGAAATAGCTCAGCTGTTGCCATGCTGCTGCTGCTGCTGCTGCTGCTGCTGAGTCTCTTCAGTCGTGTCCGACTCTGTGTGACCCCATAGATGGCAGCCCACCGGGCTCCCCCATCCCTGGGATTCTCCAGGCAAGAACACTGGAGTGGGTTGCCATTTCCTTCTCCAATGCATGAAAGTGAAAAGTGAAAGGGAAGTCACTCAGTCTTGTCCAACTCTTAGTGACCCCATGGATTTCAGCCTACCAGGCTCCTCTGTCCATGGGATTTTCCAGGCAAGAGCACTGGAGTGGGGTGCCATCGCCTTCTCTGCAGCTGTTGCCATAGCAGCACTCAAACTTTCCTTCTGAAAATCCCAGGGAACAGGGACTCATAAATTTCTTCTGAGGCTTCTGCTGCAGCTGCTTGCAGGTTGGATGGCCACTCAGGTATTTATTTATTTATTTTTCATTGAAGGATAATTCCCTTACTGTATTCTGTTGGTTTCTGCCCAACATCAACATGAATCAGCCATAGGTGTACATATGTCCCCTCCCTCTTGAATCTCCCTCCCACCTCCCTCTCCATCCCACCCCTCTAGGTTGTTATGATGCCCCTATTTGAGTTCCCTGAGTCATACAGCAAATTCCCAATGGCTATCTATTTTACATATGGTAATATACGGTTCCATGTTCCTCTCTCTATGCATCCTGCCTTCACTAAGGTATCGAGGGTTAGTAAGGGCGGGCTCCTCAAAAGTCATCTGCAGTGGTTCTCCCCATTCATCACCCAGACCCCAAACTTGACCATGCCCCTGACCTTTCACACCCATTCAGCCAAATAGCCTCTCATCAGGAAGGTAAAGGGAGAAAAGGAACTAGCAAAGGACAGGGCGTGCTGCTGTGCTATTGATTCAGTCGTGTCCAACTCTCTGTGACCCCATGGACTGTAGCCCAGCAGGCTCCTCTGTCCATGGGATTCTCCAGGCAAGAATATTGGAGTGGGTTGCCATGCCTTCCTCCAGGGGATCTTCCTGAGCCAGGGATGGAACCCCAGTCTCTTATGTCTCCAGAATTCTTTGCCACTAGCGCCATCTGGGAAAGGCCCTTAGGAAAGAGGATAAAGAATGATTTTCCTCACTCATATGTGAGAATAAAATGCCATCCTTTTCCTTCTCCTATTGGAGAATGGGGCTCCATGAGGGAATTCTAAATAGGATCTTCCCATAAATAAACACCCTGTCTCATTGGCTTGGCCCTAGACGTCTTGGATTTGGCTCCAAGTCAACTCATCAAAAGCCATCCTTTTACCAAAAGTCAAGACACAGTGACCCAGTGAACAAGTGGGTCATTCTTTGAAGGAGTAAGTTACTATATAAGTAATGTGCCAGAGCTTACCAAACTTACAAACTGACCAAAAACTTTATTGTTGTTCTATGTATTTATTTCAGCTTATTACTTAACATACAAAAATGCACATATTTAATGTATACATTTTGATGAGTTTGGACATATATACAAACCCATGATACCATCACAGTGTTGTTACTTGTTTTAAGAGAAGAAATAATGTTTTGGGTTTTTTTTAATATTTTATTTATTTTTCCCCACTGGGTCTTTGTTGCGGCAGGAGAGATCTTCCATCTCCGTTGCCGTATGTGGTGGGGTCTTTAGTTGGAGCATGTGAACTCTTAGCTGCTGCATGTGAGATCCAGCTCCTTGACCAGGGTTCGAACCCGGGCCCCAGCATTGGGAGTGCAGAGTCCCAGCCACTGAACTACCAGAGAATCCCAATGCTCTTATTTTTAGAGCCAGAATTTACTGCAGTTCTCTTTGGGCAAATCGGCTTGGCCAAGGGCTGGGGAGAGCCAGTTCCATAAGGTTTTGTGCCTGGATGCATTCCCTCCCAATTCTTCAGTCCCTCCCTCTGGGATAGACAACCCAGAAAGACTCTTCCTCTGCTAGCAAATGACTCCCTTCTCCACCCCAGCCACCAGCTACAACAGGAACTTGGTTGGGGGCCTTCTTTTCCTCACATAGCCTTTCCTAGAGGTTTTCTACCTGGGAATTCCATTTGAAGAAGGCAACATGAACAAAGGCAAGGTCTTCCTGCTTCTTTTAAATAATGTGATTATCCACCAAAAACAAGACTGGAAGCAGACTGTGGCTCAGATCATGTACTCCTTATTGCAAAATTCAGACTTAAATTGAACAAAGTGGGGAAAACCACTAGACCATTCAGGTATGACCTAAATCAAATCCCTTACAATTATACAGTGGTAGTGACAAGTAGATTCAAGGTATTAGATCTGATAGAGTGCCTGATGAACTATGGATGGAGGTTCATGACATTGTATAGGAGGCAGTGATCAAGACCATCCCCAAGAAAAAGAAATGCAGAAAGGCAAAATGGTTGTCTGAGGAGGCCTTACAAATAGCTGACAAAAGAAGAGAAGCAAAAAGCAAAGGAGAAAAGGAAAGATATATCCATCTGAATGCAGAGTTCCAAAGAATAGAAAGGAGAGAAGAAAGCCTTCCTAAGTGATCAATGCAAAGAAAGAGAGGAAAACATTAGAATGGGGAAGACTAGAGATCCCTTCATAAAAATTAGAGATACCAAGGGAACACTTCATGCAAAGATGGACAAAATAAAGGACAGAAATGGTACTGATCTAAAAGAAACAGAAGATATTAAGAAGAGGCAGGAAGAATACACAGAAGAACCACATAAAAAAGATCTTCATGACCCAGATAACCACGATGGTGTGATTACTCACCTAGAGCCAGACATTCTGGAACACAAAGTCACGTGGGCCTTTGGAAGCATCATTAGGAACAAAGCTAGTGGAGGTGATGGAATTCCAGTTGAGCTGTTTCAAATCCTAAAAGATGGTGCTGTGAAAGGGCTGCACTCAAAATGCCAGCAAATTTGGAAAACTCAGCAGTGGCCACAGGACTGGAAAAGGTCAGTTTTCATTCCAATTCCAAAGAAAGGCAATGCCAAAGAATGTTCAAACTACCACACAATTTCACTCATCTCATGCAATAGCAAAGTAATGCTCAAAATTCTCCAAACAAGGCTTCAACAGTACATCAACAATAAACTCCCAGATGTTGAAGCTGGATTTAGAAAAGGCAGAGGAACCAGGGATTAAATTGCCAACATCTGTTGGATCATCAAAAAAGCAAGAGAGTTCCAGAAAAACATCTACTTCTGCTTTATTGACTAAGCCAAAGCCTTTGACTGTGTTGATCACAACAAAGTGTGGAAAATTCTTTTCTTTTTTAATATAAATTTTTTATTTTTTATTTTAATTGGAAGTTAATTACTTTACAATAGTGTATTGGTTTTGCCATACATCAACATGAATCCGCCACAGGTTCCCCATCCTGATCCCCCCTCCCTCCTCCCTCCCTGTACCATCCCTCTGGGTCGTCTCAGTGCACCAGCCCCAAGTATCCAGTATCATGCATCAAACCTGGACTGGCGACTCGTTTCATATATGATATTATACATGTTTCAATGCCATTCTCCCAAATCATCCCACCCTCTTCCTCTCCCTCAGAGTCCAAAAGACTGTTCTATACATCTGTGTCTCTTTTCCAGACCACTAGACCTGCCTCCTGAGAAACCTGTATGCAGGTCAAAAACCAACAATTGGAACCAGACATGGAACAACAGACTGGTTCCAAATCAGGAAAGGAGTATGTCAAGTCTGTGTACTGTCACCCTGCTTATTTAACTTATATGCAGAGTATATGATGTGAAATGCTGGGCTGGATGAAGCACAAGCTGGAATCAAGATTTCTGGCACAATTATCAATAACCTCAGATATGCAGATGATACCACCCTTTATGGCAGAAATCAAAGAAGAACTAAAGAGCCTCTTGATGCAAGTTAAAGAGGAGAGTGAAAAACCTGCCTTAAAACTCAGTTCAGTTCAGTTCAGTCGCTCAGTCGTGTCCGACTCTTTGCGACCCCATGAATCGCAGCACGCCAGGTTGTCCATCACAAACTCCTGGAGTTCACTCAGACTCACGTCCATCGAGTCTGTGATGCCATCCAGCCATCTCATCCTCTGTCTCCCCTTCTTCTCCTGCCCACAATCCTTCCCAGCATCAGACTCTTTTCCAGTAAGTCAACTCTTCACATGAGGTGGCCAAAGTACTGGAGTTTCAGCTTTAGCATCATTCCTTCCAAAGAAATCCCAGGGCTGATCGCCTTCAGAATGGACTGGTTGGATCTCCTTGCAGTCCAAGGGACTCTCAAGAGTCTTCTCCAACACCACAGTTCAAAAGCATCAATTCTTCAGCGCTCAGCCTTCTTCACAGTCCAACTCTCACATCCATACATGACCACTGGAAAAACCATAGCCTTGACTAGACGGACCTTAGTCGGCAAAGTAATGTCTCTGCTTTTGAATATACTGTATAGGTTGGTCATAACTTTTCTTCCAAGGAGTAAGCGTCTTTTAATTTCATGGCTGCAGTCACCATCTGCAGTGATTTTGGAGCCCAAAAAATAAAGTCTGACACTGTTTCTACTGTTTCCCCATCTATTTCCCATGAAGTGATGAGACCAGATGCTATGATCTTCATTTTCTGAATGTTGAGCTTTAAGCCAACTTTTTCACTCTCCTCTTTCATTTTCATCAAGAGGCTTTTTAGCTTCTCTTCACTTTCTGCCATAAGGGTGGTGTCATCTGCATATTTGAGGTTATTGATATTTCTCCCGGCAATCTTGATTCCAGCTTGTGCTTCTTCCAGCCCAGCGTTTCTCATGATGTACTCTGCATAGAAGTTAAATAAGCAGGGTGGCAATATACAGCCTTGATGTACTCCTTTTCCTATTTGGAACCAGTCTGTTGTTNAGGTGGTCTGATATTCCCATCTCTTTCAGAATTTTCCACAGTTTATTGTGATCCACACAGTCAAAGGCTTTGGCATAGTCAATAAAGCAGAAATAGATGTTTTTCTGGAACTCTCTTGCTTTTTCCATGATCCAGCAGATGTTGGCAATTTGATCTATGGTTCCTCTGCCTTTTCGAAAACCAGCTTGAACATCAGAGAGTTCACAGTTCACGTATTGCTGAAGCCTGGCTTGGAGAATTTTGAGCATTACTTTACTAGCATGTGAGATGAGTGCAATTGTGTGGTAGTTTGAGCATTCTTTGGCATTGCCTTTCTTTGGAATTGGAATGAAAACTGACCTTTTCCAGTCCTGTGGCCACTGCTGAGTTTTCCAAATTTGCTGGCATATTGAGTGCAGCACTTTCACAGCATCATCTTTCAGGATTTGAAACAGCTCAACTGGAATTCCATCACCTCCACTAGCTTTGTTCGTAGTGATGCTTTCTAAGGCCCACTTGACTTCACATTCCAAGATGTCTGGCTCTAGATTAGTGATCACATCATCATGATTATCTGGATCGTGAAGATCTTTTTTGTACAGTTCTCAACATTCAGAAAACTAAGATCACGGCATCTGGTCCCGGCACTTCATGGCAAATAGGTTGGGAAACAGTGGAAACAGTGACAGACATATTTTGGGGGGCTCCAAAATCACTGCAGATGGTGACTGCAGCCATAAAATTAAAAGACGCTTGCTCCGTGGAAGAAAAGCTATGACCGACTTAGACAGCATGTTAAAAAGCATAGACATTATTTTGCCAACAAAGGTCTATCTAGGCAAAGTTATGCTTTTTCAATAGTCATGTATGGATGTGAGAGTTGGACTGTAAAGAAAGCTGAGTGCTGAAGAATTGATGCTTTTGAACTGTGGTGTTGGAGAAGACTCTTGAGAGTCCCTTGGGCTGCAAGGAGAACAAATCAGTCTATCCTAAAGGAGATCAGTCCTGGGTGTTCTTTGGAAGGACTGATGCTGAAGCTGAAACTCCAATACTTTGGCCAGCTGATGTGAAGAACTGACTCATTTGAAAAGACCCAGATGCTGGGAAAGATTGAAGGCAGGTGGGAAAGGGGATGACAGAGGATGAGATGGTTTGATGGCATCACCAAATCAATGGACAGGAGTTTGAGCAAGCTCTGGGAGTTGGTGATGAACAGGGAAGCCTGGCATGCTGCAGTCCCTGGGGTCGCAAAGAGTCAGAAACTAAGCGACTGAACTGAACTGATCCTGCATCAGTGCTCACGAACCACTCCTCATGTCTTCAGGCAGCACTCAACCAAGAGCCTCCTTTGCAGTGCTGAATTAGCAGAACCCAGGTTCTCCTGCCTCTTGAGAAATCTGTATGCAGGTCAGGAAGCAACAGTTAGAACTGGACATGGAACAACAGACTGGTTCCAAATAGGAAAAGGAGTACATCAAGGCTCTATATTGTCACCCTGCTTATTTAACTTAGATGCAGAGTACATCATGAGAAACGCTGGACTGGAAGAAACACAAGCTGGAATCAAGATTGCTGGGAGAAATATCAATAACCTCAAATATGCAGATGACACCACCCTTATGGCAGAAAGTGAAGAGAAGCTAAAAAGCCTCTTGAAGAAAGTGAAAGAGGAGAGTGAAAAAGTTGGCTTAAAGCTCAACATTCAGAAAACGAAGATCATGGCATCCAGTCCCATCACTTCATGGGAAATAGATGGGGAAACAGTAGAAACAGTGTCAGACTTTATTTTTTGGGCTCCAAAATCACTGCAGATGGTGACTGCAGCCATGAAATTAAAAGACGCTTACTCTTTGGGAGAAAAGTTATGACCAACCTATACAGTATATTCAAAAGCAGAGACATTACTTTGCCGACTAAGGTCCGTCTAGTCAAGGCTATGGTTTTTCCAGTGGTCATGTATGGATGTGAGAGTTGGACTGTGAAGAAGGCTGAGCGCCGAAGAATTGATGCTTTTGAACTGTGGTGTTGGCGAAGACTCTTGAGAGTCCCTTGGATTGCAAGGAGATCCAACCAGTCCATTCTGAAGGAGATCAACCCTGGGATTTCTTTGGAAAGAATGATGCTAAAGCTGAAACTCCAGTACTTTGGACATCTCATGCGAAGAGTTGACTCATTGGAAAAGACTCTGATGCTGGGAGGAATTGGGGGCAGGAAGAGAAGGGGACGACAGAGGATGAGATGGCTGGATGGCATCACTGACTCGATGGACGTGAGTCTGAATGAACTCCGGGAGTTGGTGATGGACAGGCAGGCCTGGCGTGCTGCAATTCATGGGGTCGCAAAGGGTCGGACACAACTGAGCGACTGAACTGAACTGAACTGAACTGGTTCTCCCCAGGAGGTTGTAGGTGACAAAACACATCTGAAGGCCACATGATCACCTCTGAGCTGAGGAAGGAAGGCTATGTTTTCCACCTCTTTGAGAAAGGAAGGGGAGGAAGGGAAAATGTTCTCACATTGGCCTAGACAGAGTCTCCTCTTACGTTTCCTCTGAAGAGCCAGGACTCTTGCCCCCACCCCACATCCCCTCCACAAAAGGGAAAGCAGTGAGTAGAACTGTGACAGAATCAGATGAACGCCCAGCGTCCTCTCCTCCATAAAGCCTTGGAGACTCTCCTCCCTTGGAGACTCACGCCACCCGTCTTGCATATCTCGGTGGTCCCAGTGGGGCAGGGTGGGGGGAGGATGAGGGTGGAAGAGAATGGATGGGTCTCTGTACACCCCTCCTGGGTACCTGGGAAACTTCAGAGATCTGTGTGGCCTACTGATGGTGACCATGGATCAGCAGTTTCCATCAGATGCACTAACCCCGTGTGACACAGAATAAATATGCAGAGAATTCACAACTTTATTGGAAATACAGAAAATGTGCCCTAAAATAGTGGGACAACGTCTTGGCTCTTGTATTTAACACACTTGACAGGCACTGGGGGAAGTGTGCTTGGTGGTGAGGTATCAGAACTTCAATCTGGTTCAAAGGCACTTTGGAAGAAGCTGTCACGGAGACCATTCAAGAGGAAACAGGGCTACAGAAAGGCCACCGGTGGTAGGGGACCAGGCCAGGCCACGTGAGCACAGCTAGAGTGAATGAAGGGTGGAAGAATCCAGGCCAGAGGAGGTAGAAATGGAGGGGGAAGGGTAGCATGGCAGCAAGGGCGGCATTGGCATCAGCTCCAGAAGGACCCAGACCCAATTCGGTTCCTGAATGAGGATGGCGTTGCAGGGTCCACCCCAGTTGCTGACCACACGATGGGCCGTGAGCAGAGGTGGCGCATCCCTGAACCTCTGACATTTCCTCTACTTGGCCCTTCTATGCTTAAACCACACCTCCAATCAGAGAGAAACGGGGGCTGGGTTAGTACATGGACAAGTTAATGTCAGACAGGAAAAAACGGAGCAGGGAAATCTTGGTGCCTTGAAGATGGGAAACTGCACCAGGAAAAGAAGCTATTTCCTTCTAGTTAAAATTTTTTAGGACATTTACTTAAAGGCCCTCCTATCAGCCCCCACCCCACCCCCAGCAAGTGAGTACCGACAATGTCCCAGGATCTGGACTGGCTTATGGCCTCATCTGTCCTCCCACCTATTTCTGTTCCTGTCACTAACCCCACTCACTGGGCAGGTGCCCTTCATGATGGGGGAAGTTGAGCACACAATAAAGTGGGTGCCTTTTAAAATCATACTGAGAGGAACAGGATCCGTTTTGAATGACCCACCTTTGGTGCACAGTAAATAATCAATAGAAGCCAGCTGGATTTGTAAATTAAAGCTGTCCTCAGGGGCCGCTGGGACGGTTATAGAGACAGAGCTGGTGTTGCCAGTGAGGTTTGGTCGTGGGGGCCCAGGGACTCTGGCTCGTCTGCTGACACCAGTGGAGTTGAAGCCCTGGACACTGCCTTAGTACTAGACTGCAGATCAAGAGGTTTAGACTGCTGCTGCTGCTGCTTAGTGGCTTCGGTCCTGTCCAACTCTGGGCGACCCTATGGACTGCAGCCTGCCAGGCTCCTCTGTCCATGGTATTTTCCAAGCAAGAATACTCAAGCAGGTTGCCATTTCCTACTCCAGGAGATATTCCAGACATAGGGATCAAACCCACATCTCTTGCATCTCCTGCATTGCTCTACCAAACACATAAAAACAACAGCAGTAAGATCGGGCACTTGGAACTTTAAGCTATCCCCCTCTCCATCAGTCTCAGCTAAACTAAACACACATTAGTTGCTCATATGTTATGTTCTGAGGTGAATTATTCCCTTACCCAAATGACTGAATACTTGTAAATTCAGTCCTTGCAGAAAGAGCTGGTGCCTGGCTTTAAATATTTTAAATAATTTAGTATACTTGGATCCCCTTGTGTGCTTAGTCACTGAGTTGTGTCCAACTCTTTGTGACCCCATGGACTGTAGCCCACCAGGCTCCTCTGTCCATGGGGATTATCCAGGCAAGAATACTGGAGTGGGTTGCCATGCCCTCCTCCAGGGGTGGACCCCCTTATAACCCTGAAAGGGTGCACCCAAAATCTCACATGCACCAGGAGCCAGGGCAGAAGCAGTGATTTGAAAGGAGCCTTAAGTAGACCTATTTGTTGATCTGGAGAATCTCCTCAAAAGGCAGGAAACAACTACAGCTCACCCTGCAGACAAAGACGCTGGCAGCAGCCATTTTAGGGTGCTTGTTCTATCATGAGGACTCTGCTGCTGGCAAGTGCCATTTCAGAATCCTCCCTCTAACTTATTAGTACCCAGCCCTGCCCACCAGTCTACTGGCACCAGTCCCGGCACACCCCAAGCCAAGCAGCTAGCCAACCTGGGACACAGCCTCACTCACCAACAAGTCAGTTGCCATAGGAGCTTCTGAGTCCCCAGTCCCCCAAGAACCACACTTGCCCACCAGAGGTCCCAGGACCCAGCCCCAAACACCAGTGGGCCAGCAGCCTATGCACTAGGCAATGTCTGGTAACCAACAGACCAGGGGTCCACCCATGGTAGTCAGCACACCACAGTAGAAGGGCTCATGCAGCCCATATAGAAAGCACTCCTGGAGCATACAGCTCTGATGACCAGAGGAAGTGACACAGTATATTTAATGTGTTCAAAGGAGAAAAACCTACAACAAAGAATACTCTACCTGGAAAAGCTATCAGTCAGAGTTGAAGAAGACTTTTAGAGACAAGCAAAAGCTAAGTGTTCAACACAAAACATGCTTTACAAGAAATGTTAAAGGAACTTCTCTAAGCAAAAAAGAAAAGGCTATTAACACAAATAAGAAAAGAATAAAAAGCAAAGTTATAAGATTTTGCACAGAAAGAGAAGCCATAAAGAAAATGAAAAGTCCATAGGTTTACAAACTGGAAGAAAATATTTACTAAGGATGCAATCGACATGAGCTGAATTTTTAAAATATGCAAATAGCTCATACAAATCAATAACAACAACAACAACAAAAAGCAACCCAATCAAAAAATGAGAAGATCTAAATAGACATTTCTCTAAAGAAGATGTGTGTGTTTGTGTGTGTGTGCATATGTGTGCTCAGTTGTGTCTGACTCTTTGTGAATGTATGGGCTGTAGCCCATCAGGCTTCTCTGTCCATGGAATTTTCCAGCCAAGAATCCATGGGGTCACAAACAGTCGGACACGACTGAGCGTGTGCATGCATGCACGCACACACACACACACACACACATGTCTTCTTTGGAGAAATGTCTATTTAGGTCTTCTGCCCATGTTTTGATTAGGTTGGGTTTTTATTGTTGCTGTTGTTGTTAATTTGTATGAGGTATTTGGGAAATTAAGCCCAGACATTTCTTCAAAGAAGACATGTAGATGGCCAACAGGCCCATGAAAAGATTCTCAACACTGCTCATCTCACATCTGGACATATATCTAGAAAAGAGCAAAATTCTAATTAGAAAAGATACACGTACACCAATGTTCATAGCGGCACTGTTTACAATAGCTAAAACATGGAAGCAACCTTAGGGTCCATCAACAGATGAATGGATAAAGATGTGGTATGTATATACAATGCAATATTACTCAGCCATAAAAAGAATGGAATTCTGCTATTTGTAACCATGTAGATGGACCAGGAGAGTATTACACTAAGTGAATTAATTCTGACAAAGACAAACTTTATATGATATCAGTTATATGTGGAAACAAACAATTAGTACAAATGAACTTTTTTACAAAGCAGAAACAGATACACAGATGTAGATAACAAATTTATGGTTACCGAAGAGGGGGAATAAATTGGGAGTATGGGATTAACAGATGCACACTACCATATATAAAATAGATAAACAACAGGATTTACTGTATAGCACAGGGAAGTTTATTCAATATCTTATAATAAACTATAATGGAAAGAATCTGAAAAAGAATACATATACATACATATGTTTATGTAAGTATAACCAAATACACTGCTATCTATATAAACCTCATGGTAATCACAAACCAAACATCTATAATAGACACACATACAACAAAAGAGAAAGGAATCCAAACATAACACTAAAGAAAGCCATCAAATCACAAAAGAAGAGAGCAAAGAAGAAGAAAAAAAAAAGAAAAGAAAAGAATTAACAAAATGGCAGTAAACATACACCTGCCAGTAATTACCTTTAATATAAATGGAATAAATGCTTCAGTTAAAAGAAACAGAGTGGCTGACTATACACAGAAACAAAACCCGCATACATGCTGCCTACAGGAATCTCCCTTCAGATCTAAAGACTCAGAAGGTGAGAGGAAAGAAAGACCGGGGGGACGTGACCCTTGAACTTTAGAATCGGTGACCTGGTGGTCCTTTGAGGGGTCACACTTCAAAACATCCTTACATCCCGTTGACCCAAACCTGAGACCGAGACCTCGAATGACACACAGAAATGTGTTTAGTGTTGGAAAGATCCGAGGTCAAAGGAGTAGAAATTCACCTTCGTTAGTCCGATGACTAACAAATGTCCATACCTCCTCCTGATTTACTCTATTATGTACTTTTTATTAACCAATCACGGATCGTGTATCGTTCAGGATTTAGTCATAATCGATAATAACAACAATGATAACAATAATGGTGGTACTGGGGACTTCTTTTGACCAAGAAGTTTTATTGTGGGTATCAAAGATAATGAGAAATTTTCTCGCATTAGTCTTAAAGGACTCCTTTAAGAATCCACCTTTTGAAATCTTCGACTTAGTTATAAAAGATAAAGATTGAAACAAATAGATCTCCTATTTATTATTCAAATTTACTTCACACCCGACACCTCGATAAATGGCACGAGACGGACATATCGAAAGACGGTCAGTTTGGTCCTTTCCTCTCGATAAACAACCTACAAGAATACATTTTTAGTTGATAAAACACTACTTATTTCGGTGAAGGTTAAGAAGGAGGAAACCTTTTACGAAGTTCGGGTAGAATAGGGTATTTTAGTCGTCTTATAGACACGATAGTAGAAACGTTGAAGGGACATAGAAGTTCGACAAGAGGACACTAAAAGAGAACATAAGTACCCGGGTGATAAAGAATAAGAGTTATCTACACCCTTTCTCGTGTCTTTGTCTCTAATAACAGAGAGTTTGAAAATAAAAATTAGACCCTTCTATAGGTTCTCAGTGTGACCCTGTCTAAAGTCCAAGTATAAGGGTGGACTTCGAAACCTTTGATCAGTGATAAGGCTGGTCTCGGATATGTCACAGTGGGAATAAAGAGATTCACAGTAGTTTCTTATTCCTTTGTCAGTGAGACAACATAACCAACTAAAGTAAAGAAACATAAATGTATAAAAATTAACTCAATATCAAACTACACGTTATAATACTTCAAGTCCCTATGTTGTATCACTAAGTGTTAAAAATTTTCAATATGAAGTAAATATCAATAATACTTGATAACGATATAAGGTACACGATGTGTCATACAGGAACTTCGAATAAATAAAGTATATATCATCAAACAATGGATAGTTAGGCAATGAGGCTAGAATAAGAAGGGGTGAAACAGAGAGGTGACCATTGGTGATCAAACAAGAGATATAACCACTCAAATCAAAGAAAGAAACCCAGTATAAGTGATCGAACAAAATAAAAAATCCAAGGTGTATGTTCACTATAGTATGTCACAAACAGAAAGAGACTGAATAAAGTGATTCGTATTATGAGAAACCTCTCAGGTAGGTACAACAACGTTGACTGTTTTAAAGGAAGCAAAATACCGAGTCATCATAAGGTGACACACTTATATATGTGTGTGTGTGTGGTGTAGAAATAGATAAGGAGACAACTACCTGTGAACCCATCGAAGGTATAGAACCAATAACATTTATCATGACGTTACTTACGACACCACGTACATAGAAAATTTAATCACAAAAGAAATATATATATATATATATATATATATATATATATATACACACACACACATATATATATATATATAGTGGGATCCTTGTGAGTGGGAGAAACTCTTCGACCACCTTATAAGTCTCCAGCTACCGGATCGAGTCGTCAATAACCAGTCACTGGGTTTCAGTACCACTGGTCAAAAGGCTTTACGACGGTCATCGAGGTACGAATGAATACCATCGAAGGAGAAGACGAGGTGGTTCGTGACACCTGTCTCTGTGAGTTGTCCTACCCACCGTATTTACACCACCAATGTATTTAGGAAACACCTGTGTCGAAAACACCTTAGACTCGTGGTTTACGACCCTGTAGGAACAGACATTCACTCCGGNCTTGACAATGATAACAACAATTATGGTGGTACTGGGCACTTCTTTTGACCAAGAAGTTTTATTGAGGGTATCAAAGACGATGAGAAGTTTTCTCTCATTAGTCTTAAAGTCCTCCTTCAGAAATCCACATTTTGAAATCATCGATAAATTATAAATGATAAAGATTGAAACAAATGGGTCTCCTATTTATTATTTAAATTTACTTCACACACGACACCTCGATAAATGGTACGAGACAAACATATCGAAAGACAGTCAGTTATGCTCCTTTCGTCTCGTAAAATAACCTACAAGAATACATTCTTAGTTGACAAAACAATATTTATTTCGGTGAAGACTAAGAAAGAGGATCCCTTTCACGAGTTTCGGGTAGAATGGGTACTTTAGTCGTCTTATAGACACGATAGTACATGCGTCGAAGGGTCACAGAAGTTCGACAAGAGATTAAAAAGACAACATAGGTACCCGGGTGATAAAAAATAAGGATTATCCATACCCTCTCTCGTGTCTTAGTCTCAACAACGGAGAGTTCACAACCAAAATTAGACCCTCCTATAGGTTCTCAGTGTGACCCTGTCTAAAGTCCAAGTATAAGGGTGAACTTCGAAACCTTTGATCAGTGATGGTTTCGGATATGTCACAGTGGGAATAAACAGATTCCCAACAGTTTTTTATTCCTTTACGAGGCTCACAAAATAACTAACTTAAACAAACATAAATGTATAAAATTTAACTCAATATCAACTACATGTTATAATACGTTCAAAGTACACATGTTCTATCACTAAGTGTTAAAAATTTCGAATATGAGGTAAATATCAATAATATTTTGTGACCGATATAAGGGACACGACATATTATACAGGAACGTCCAATAAATAAAATATGTATCATCAAACATGGATAGTTAGGGTAAGAGAATAGAACAGGAAGGGATGAAACAGAGGAGTGACCATTGGTGATCAAACAAGAGATACAGACACTCAGATCAAAGAAAGAAAGAAAAAAAAACCAGTATAAGTGATCGAACAAAATAAAAAATCCAAGGTGTACATTCACTATAGTATATCACAAACACAAAGAAACTGAATAAAGTGATTCGCATTATGAGAGGTTGAGGTAGGTATAACAACGTTTACCGTTTTCAAGCAAGTAAAATACCGAGTCGTCATAAGGTGACGCACACTTATATATGTGTGTGTAGGGTGTAGAAGAAACAGATAAGGAGACAACTACCTGTGAACCCATCGAAGGTATAGAACTAATAACATGTATCATGACGTTACTTACGACACCACGTTCATAGAAAGGTTTAATCAGAAAGGAAAAACAAACCCATAGAGGGATCCTCGTGAGTGGGAGAAACTCTTCGACCACCTTATAAGTCTCCAGCTACCGGATCGAGTCGTCAATAACCAGTCACTGGGTTTCAGTACCACTGGTCAAAAGGCTTTACGACGGTCATCGAGGTACGAATGAATACCATCGAAGGAGAAGACGAGGTGGTTCGTGACACCTGTCTCTGTGAGTTGTCCTACCCACCGTATTTACACCACCAATGTATTTAGGAAACACCTGTGTCGAAAACACCTTAGACTCGTGGTTTACGACCCTGTAGGAACAGACATTCACTCCGGGACTTACGGAGGGGGGTTGACACAGTAAACGGTACGACACAGTAGGAAGGGAGGTCATTACTGGTCCAGGCGAGATGACACCACAGACAGAGGCGAACAACAGTACCGAAACAGTTAACTCGATCCGATCTCGAAGCAAAGGATCCTAACGGAAGGGACAGGACTCACTTCCAACCGGCCTTCTTTTCGACCCCGTTCTAGACCGTCCACCCTCACTTCGGTGCCGGTAATACAAGACTTCAACCCACATTCTCGTCCACGCTAACGGCGAACATACGTGACCGTGACTGAGGGACCGTGGGGACAACGGCACCCGGTCGTCCCCCGGGCGTCGTTGAGGTCGGGTGTCCCACTAGAGGATGTTGTCGAGGTCTGGGACCGGCACACGTGCACGTCGACCCACAGTCTCCTACGGCCGAGGAAGAGATCTGACCTCTGCCATTCTCCGTCTACATACCGAGTGTCCTAAAATACGGAAGCACCCAAAATCAAACAGCAACACCCAAGTTCCCTTAGGAACGTCGAAGGTGAACCAGAAACGAGAGGGGGTCAAGTATACGTGGACAGACGGGTCGACAACCGGAACTAATAGAAGTCACTGAAGTCCGGTGGGATTTTACACTTCCGTTATCGGAAAGTATCTGGAGTAGAGTCGAGGGTGGTCACGTAGTCTAGATCAGAGATATTATATAGGGAGTACCGAAAATTGAGAAGAAGGGACTAGTTTGGCATGTTGACACAAAACAACATAACAAATCAACGAGTCAACACAGACTGAGGAACGTTAGGGTACCTGACATCGGGTGGACCGAGGAGACAGGTACCTTAAGAGGTCCGTTCTTATGTCCTTATCTATCGGTTAAGGAAGAGGTCCCCTAGAAAGACTAGGTCCCTAGCTTGGACTCAGAGGACGAATCGTCCACCTAAGCAATGGTGACTCGGTGGTTCCTTCGGTTAACACACACACACACAAACACACAAACACAAACACACCACACACACACACACATAAAGTCTAACAAAATTCGGTCAGCAGAGGACTACCCGTGAACCCAACAAGGGTACGGAAACGACAACACTTATCACGACGATACTTGTAACACCACGGACACAGAAAAGTTTAATCTCAAAAGTAAAAAAAAAAGACCTAGGTCCTTACCTTAAAGACCTAGTTTACCATTAAGATAAATATCAAAAAACTTCTTGGACGTATGGTAAAGGTATCATGGACGTGGTTAAATGTGAGGGTGGTTGTCATATCCTCCCAAAGAAAAAGAGGTGTGGGACAGATGGTAAATAAACATCTGAAAAACTACTATCGGTAAGAGTGGACACACTCCACAATGGAGTAACACCAAAACTAAACGTAAAGAGACTACTAATCGGTAGAAACAGTAGAAAAGTACACGGAGAACCGGGAGATATACAGACGAAACATTCATTCACATCAGTGAGTCAGCACAGACTGAGAAACGCTGGGGTACCTGACATCGGGTGGTCCGAGAAGACAGGTACCCTAAGAGGTCCGTTCTTATAACCTCACCCAACGGTAAAGGAAGAGGTCCCCTAGAAGGGCTGGGTCCCTAGCTTGGACCCAGAAGGTGTAGTGTCCGTCTACGAAATGGGAGACTCGGTGGTCCCTTCGGGATATACAGACGAAATCTCGTACAGATAAATCCAGAAGACGGGTAAAAAACTAATCCAACAAATAGAAAAGACGTAACTCAGTAATACTTGACAAACACATCAAATCTAAAGAATCCAAATGAAAAAGTCAAATTAGAAATTAACAAAGTGTCACAAAGACCCCGGTACGACGTACCGAACACCCTAGAATCGACGTTTAATCCCTAACTTGAGCCCGGGAGTCATCACTCACTCCTCACGATTGGTGACATGAAGTTCCGTTAAGGGATATAAAACCTATAATTGGGGAAGAATCAACGTGGGATACTTTTATAAAAGAGGAGAAGTCATCCAAAAGACAATCAAAACAACTACCAAGGGAAGCAACACGTATTATTCGAAACGTCAAACTAATCTAGAGTAAACGAATGAAGACGAAACTAACTATAAAGAAAACGGAACCCACTAACTAGATTCTTTTACAGTGATACTAAAGACAGTGTCTTACAAAGCGGACACAAAAAAGATCCTCAACTTGTCACAGAACAAAATGTAAATTCAAAAAATTGGTAAACTCAAACACACATACCACACTTCTTTACACGATTCAAGTACTAAAGTACACATCGTAGACCAAAAGGGTCGTGGCGAACGACTTCTCTGACAGAATCGGTTACATATCAAAACGGAGAAAATAGTACCTAATTAACCGTCATCCTCACACCTAAATAAAAACCCCCAGAGATAAGACAAGGAAACTAGATATACAGACAAACAAGGTTATGGTACCACCAAACTAATGACACAGACTGTTTTCTTAAAAAGTAAAGAGTTGTTTTATTTTTCTATACATGTACTGTTAAATGATTCCGAGATGATGGGAACGAAAGAGAAAAATCACAATTAACATCTAATAAAGAAAAAATTATAAAAATAAATAAAGAGATAAACCGACGTGACCCAGAAACAACACCGTACACCCTAGAATCAAGGGACTGGTCCGTAACTTGGGTCCAGGGGACATCACTCTCATGTCAGAATCGGTAACTTCGTGGTCTCTTCAGGGTGGGAACGAAAGAAAAATTTTTCATAAATAAATAAATAAAAACGGACATGACCCAGACAACGAAGCACACTCGAAAGAGATCAACACCACTCACCCCCGATGAGAGATCAACATGACGTACACGAAGAACAACGTCACTGAAGAGAACAACACCTCGTACCTTAGAACCCACGAACGCGAAGTTATCGACGTCGAGCACCCGAGTCATAAACACTAAGGGTCTGAAATGTCGGGGCGTCCGGCTAAGAAATGGTGTCTCGGTGGAGCCTTCGGATCAAGGGGGAATGTATATCTTATGTTTGTCAAAACGTGTCAAAAAAACGGTGTAGAACTAAAGGAGGGAAAGTTGTAAGGGAAGGTTGTACGTGGAGAGACCTCCAAGGAGGTTGAGGACCTGTATGGACGTACGAGGATTGGATCCGGGAACCGAGTTCGGAAAAGACGAACTCGAGACATGAGACAACCTAGGGATTGGTAGGGGAGAAAGGTACAAGTCAAGAGTGCGGGTCGTTTACTGAATCCCGTATCAGAGACTTAATCTTTATCAAAAGTAGTTATTGTGGTTTCATTTTTATATTTATTATCGTTATCATTATGTTTATTATGGTTATTGAGTGTACCTAGTTCGGGAATGGATGACACGGTCCGTGACAAGATACACAAAAGAAAAGAAAAAAAAAAAATCCACAATAGTTGTATATTTAAAACGACAAGAAGGGTTATTGAGGAGTGGACTGTAGAAGTCACAGTCACACCTGCTCCTACGTCTGACTGGTGTGAGAACTAGTGAAGTGAGGTCGTGGTCGACTACGACCAACTCACGAGTGGTGCCCGGATAGAAATAATGAAATAAATTTGGAGTGCTGTCACATTCCGTCCATGGTAGTACTCTAGGTAATATATCTGCACTGTCAACTCCGTGCCTCTCTCCAGTCGGTTGAACGGGTCCCAGTGTCTCGTTCCTTAACCACCCCGAGACGTTAGGCGGAGGTATTAGACACCTAAGAAAAAGACGACACCCGACTGGAAGGAGACCTCTGTGACTCTTGGGTGTCGTGTTACCGACCCAGCCCATGACACTGTAAGGGTGTGGCGGGTGGTGTCCCGGAGATATGGTGTGGGTTGTATCCGAATGACTGCGAGTGTCCATGTTTTTACACGTCCTGTCTACAGTAAAAGTGTCCTTTGGTAAGACGGGAGTAACTCTTAGTAGTCTCCTATTTATAGAGGGAAGAGGGTTTGGGAGTACTTATTTACTTATTTCTCTTTCACTGACTTCACCATTTGTATTTCGCCCACACACACCAATGGACACTTCAAAATAACCTTTAGAAGTTACGGTTTCACAATGACGGGTCCTACATTCCTTGTAGGATTCATATTCGAAGGTTTCTCGTGTAATCACTACCCGCGTGTTTACAGTGGAGGAGAGGAGGTGTGGACGTGATTTCACAGTAATACATACTGTATGAAGTCCCTGAAGGAACCGTCAGGTCACCAATTCTGAGACACGAAGGTGACGTCCCTTCTGGCCAAGTTAGGGACCACCCCTTTGACTCTAGGGTGTACGGTACCCCGTACCCTTTTTTCTCTCTTTCTCTCCAAATTTCTTAAATAGTTGTGTCAATTAATTACTATTTTTACTAATTACAGGAGGTCCTATTTCCATGGATTCTCCGACAGACTAGTTTAGGGGCACTGGGAGTTTCCGTCCAACGGATTGTGTCGTCGGGGTCGAGACAGATGGACGAGGAGGAAGAGATAAGGTTGGGTGACCATCTTCTCCCCGGTGTACACTTTCACGTCACTCACCTAGTCCCGTCGTGTCTCGAACAGCCACTGACTGTGACTCGTTATGGTGAGACCAAACTAAAGAAAATTTTCCCCCTACTCCTAATACTACCTTCGTCCCCCGTCCATCTTTGTCTATTTAGTTCATGTTGCACTTCGTACCCTGAGTACCAATCTTCGATACGAACTATAAGTCCTATAAGGGTACGGGGTTCTGTGGACATTTATGGAGAACTTGTTCGTATTTGGGAGTCGGACCGGACCGAAAGTAAACGTGAAGAGTGACGTCTTTGTCTTAAGATCTTCAATCTCCTCCCTGTCTCCCCCTCCCCTCCCCTCCCCTCCCTCCGAANCCCCTCCCACCGAACCCCTCCCCATTCCCACCTCCCCTTCCTTCCTTGACTCCACGTCCTCTCTTCCCGTCGCTACCCCCTCTACCTTTGTTTGGGAAGGACTAGATCTTGTCCCCGCGTTCACAACGTCCCACGGACGTCGGTCGCCACCCCTCGACTGAGGTCGGGACATACGTCTCGACGTGTCAATGGACGGTTCAACTTCCTTCCCGGGACTTCCTTCCCGAGGAACGTGACATTCGAAAGACTCTCGTGATTCGTGACCGGTCCCAGATGCGCACGTGAGACTGCACCCAATCGTGTTTAGCCATCATGAACAACGAAGCATTCCCCGCCCAACCCAAAGAACGTCGACCGAAGACTTGTGTGACACACGGGACTTTATCTCGGGGGTCCTCGGTCTCGTTCGTCGGGGGATCGATTAGTACAGTAGACTTAGTGATCGGGGTAAGTACCTGAAACCCCCACTTACTTTGTCTTGGTCTCGGGGTAGGTAATCAATGTCTCAACCTCGCCACCTCCCCCCAATCTCCCACGTCTACACGAGTCTCGGGTGTCCTGTTCCCCCTGGTGACCCGACACCGAAAGAGGTCGGGGTAGAAACGTAGAGAGCGAGGTCCCCTTGACACCCGATCTTCGGACGTAGGGACCTCTCTACAAGAGGATTGCAAAGAGGTCCCGAGACCGAGGTCCCCGGTCACTCCAGAGTAAAGGGACGGGGAGGGGTGGGGATCAACCGTGCGGAGGTGAAATACCGGTACGGGACCGGAGTTCACGGGGGTCTCCCAGGGTGGATAGAGCCAGTTCGTCCCGGCCTCCCTCACCCCATGGTTCCTCCCTCTCCCCAGCTCCCTCCCTCCCACGGATTCGTCCTCGTCCGTGTGTGACCTGGTCGTCGTGTTCGATGTTGACCCTGGTCCGCGGGTCTTCTCTTGACTGGACCGCCAATCGGGGTCCTGATAGGGCCTGATCGTGTAGACGTGTCTAGGCCCGTATCTCCGACTAAGTAGGTGTCGCGAATTCTGACCTCGGAGGCGACCCCCGTCCACCCCACCCCCAGTGTCGGACCCACTACGATAACGTCGGACTTTCTGGCCCTTCTTGGCGTACCAGTCTCCGGCCCGGCCCAGTCCACGAAACGACTTCGGGTCCTTTGTGGGAAAGGGACCCTCTCCGGTCACCTGGCCTGAGTCGACGGCGTGTCAGTGTCGGGAGCCAGAGGGACGGAGGAGAGAGAACCGGAACACGGATACTTCGGAGGACACCATAGTCGCTACCATCACCCTCCTCTTCTCCGGATCACACCAGACTTGACCTCGACCCCCTCCAGCTCCTCCGCCGGACCTCGGGTCCTCCTTCGTCGTCGTCGTCGTCGTCGACCTCGACGGGCGGACCCCGGGCCTCTACTCCGCCCCCACGTCCTCCCCTTTGCTCCCTTGGACGTCTCCGCGGAGGTGGTGTAGTTAAGTACGAGAGTTGGGTTCCTACCTCTCGGAAAAGGTGGCGTGGTGTATGGAGCGGACCAAGGGCTCATGTGTCGACAGGAGGAGAAGGGGACGACAGAGGATGAGATGGCTGGATGGCATCACAGACTCGATGGACATGAGATTGAGTGAACTCCAGGAGTTGGTGATGTACAGAGAGGCCTGGCGTGCTGCAATTCATGGGGTTGAAAAGAGTCAGACATGACTAAGTGACTGAACTGAACTGAACTGAATATTAGTAAAATAAAACTGGGTTTGGACAGAGGTCATAATCTTTTCATTTTACCAATTAAGACCTTGTCATACTCTTCCTATTACTAATATTAGTAACAGAAATAATATCTAAAGCTTATAGAGAAAGATTACCATGTACCATATACTATTCTCAAACTTTCAATGAATTCCCCGATTTAATCCTCACAAAAATCATATTCAGTGGGCATTGTCGTTTTCCCCATTTTGGAGACAAGCAAATTGACAAAAAGAAACGCTTTGTAAATTACTCCTGACTCTGCTGAAAACCATTATAGTATATTGTCTCTCATCTGTGTTTGATAAAAGATATTTTTAAAAGAAAGCATCGAAGGACTTCCCTGGTGGTCCAATGGTTAAGACTCTGCACTTCCACTGCAGGGGGCATGGGTTCGATTCCTGGTTGGAGAGCTAAGATCCTGAGTGCCACAGGGTGGGTCAAAATAAAAAAAAAAAAAAAAGATAAGAAAAGAAAAAAATAAACCATCAAGCACAGCCAGAGGCCCTGATCTCAGAATTTAGGAACAACAAACTAAGAGGACGGACAGTTCAGGGTTTGTCTTGGGCAAAGCAAATGCTCTCTCTCTCTCTTTTTTTGCAATTTAATGTGAAAGTACTAATATGTGCTTTGAGAAGTAAACATCTAGCTAAATACTGAGACCTTAACCCAGTGACTGGCACATAAGAATACAGTACATACATTTATCATGGTAATTCCTTGTGGCACAACCCTGCGAACTAACCTCTTGCTGGGAGGAAACAAAGGCAACTATAGACTCTTCCTGTTACTGAGGTCAGGTAAGTTTCTGTAACTGATGACACCCTCCTTCCCTCAGCTGTCTCCAATTTCCCCTCCTTGAATGAACTGAAGCAGAGGAGTTTTACTTCCCATTGGTTGATATTATTGTTGCCATCAGTTCTGTTCAATTGCTCAGTCCTGTCAGACTTGTTGCAATACATGGACTGCAGTAAACCAGGCTTCCCTGTCCATCACCAACTCCCGGGGCTTGCTCAAATTCATGTCCATCAAGTCAGTGATGTCCCCTTCTCCTCCTGCCTTCAATCTTTCCCAGCATTAGGGTCTTTCCAATGAGTCAGTTCTTCCCATCAGGTGGCCAAAGTATTGGAGCTTCAGCTTCAGTATCAGTCCTTCCAATGAATATTCAGGACTGATTTCCTTTAAGATTGACTGGTTTGACCTGTTTGCTGTCCAAGGGATTCTCAAGAGTCTTCTCCAACACCACAGTTCAAAAGCATCAATTCTTCAGTGCTCAGCTTTCTTTACAGGCCAACTCTCACATCCACATAAGACTACTGGAAAAACCACAGCTTTGACTAGATGGGCCTTTGCCAGCAAAGTAATGTCTCTGCTTTTTAATATGCTGTCTAGGCTTGTCATAGCTTTTCTTCCAAGGAGCAAGCATCTTTTAATTTTGTCACCATCTGCAGTGATTTTGGAGCCCCAAAAGATAAGTCTGTTACTGTTTCCATTGTTTCCCCACCTATTTGCCATGAAGTGATGGCATGGTCTTCCTTTTTTGAGTGTTGAGTACTTGTCCACTGAGAATTCGGTCAAGACGGAGTTCAGTCGAAATAATGTTCTCATTACGTGCAGGTAGATACGTCGGTCATCCGGTTCGACACACGCTCCTCTCTAACCTGACATCCGTCGGTCTGAGACATGGTGTACCGTCTCAGTCCTCTTTCCTGCACGTTATACTCCTCTACTTTCAGTGAGACTCCGGTGTGTCCTGCGACGTCCTGTCGCTGCCACATGTACACTACTCTCTCGGTCACTAGTGGTCCCTAGACTGAAATGGGACCTCGGTTCCTCTCGAGACCTTCCTAAAATTCGTCCCTGACGGTACGAGTCTAGACACGAAGTCCTTTCGAGTCAGAAGGTCGTCCCTCCTTCTTTCCACTGTAGTCTCCTTCCCCCGGACGGACATTACACAGGGTCTCCTCCGTGGGAGACAGTTAGTGGTCGGCCCCTCCCGTGTTTTTCCCCCGACACAGCACTACGTCGGGGTGTCCTTCACAGAAGGTCTTTAGTCGACGACCGGACTTCCCAGGGGATACGACACGGAGAAACTCCTAGTGTGTTTCGACGGGTGACTCACACTCATAGAGTGTTTTCTCGGCGAGGTGGATACCGGACCAAACCGTGGTGTACAGAGTGTCTGACTGGGGTTGAACCAAGAGACGGTGCCCGGAACACGTCGATGTGTGTTGGTGAGACCTCAGTGTGGCGAATCGAGACTTAGGGTTGACGCACTGGGACCCACGTCCGCCAAGAATATTGGACGAGCCCAGGAGACAGAGGGGTCGAGCTTCTACGCAGGATGTCACTGACACAACTGATTCGTCGTTATCACGTTTAGTCCGTGGCTCGTCCCAGGGACTGCGATTCAGTCACTCACAAGGTTTGAGAACCGACAATTCCCCTCCAGGATTCTACCGTCTCCTTATCCTACCCCTCTGGTGAAAGAGGGGGTGTTTAAGTAGTTTTGTAAACTTACGACTCATTTAAGGTGTTTTGTTAAAGACTTACGAACGTCTCCTGTAGTCCGTGGGTCTTTTCGTCGGGCAACAGAAGCTTTCCTCCATCCTTTTTTATATTTTCTGTCTTTCTCTCTGTTTTCTCCATCCCTACCTCGAGGTAGGACCCTTCCCTCAGAATTCTTTCTGTCTTCAAAGGTTTGTGGTCCTTTGTCAGAGTGACGACTCAGACACCGCTCGGAACGTTGGTGTCTCCCGTTGTATTGACCCTCTTTTTTATTTATTTATTAATTTTGGATGTCTAATGCACGGGTTATATTGACGGGGTCGTCTCTTCGTCGCGTCTTGGGACGTAGGCGGTGATCGTTCGCCCCCGACCCGTCCCTCTGTACCCGACGTAACGAATCTCATTCCTGGTCCAGACTTACGGGGCTCCCGTTAGACTCCCTTGATTGAACCCGATCGTTCGGTCTGACACCCTCTCGACGGTGCGTTTTTCGGGACTGGACCGCTGGGTGAGGTCATGAGAACGGACCTTTTAGGGTATCTACCTCCTCGGACCATCCGACGTCAAATACCCCAGCGATTCTCAGTCTGTGCTGGCTCGCTGAAGTGAAAAGTGAAAGTACGTGACCTCTTCCTTTACCGTTGGATGAGGTCACGAGAACGAACCTCGTAGGGTCCCTTCCTCCTCGGACCACCCGACGGCAGATACCCCAGCGTGTCTCAGCCTGTGCTGACTACGCTGAATCGTCGTCGTCGTCGTCGTCGTCGTTCTGTGGTGGTCCGGACAAGTGTCTTGTTTCCTGACTCGTCTCGATCGGCCGACGTCTAGCCGGGTAGGGGGAGACCACTGTCCGTCCGCTCCCGTCGGTCTCGGTCTTCCCCCGTTAGTGCCGGGGTCTCTCCGTAGTAGATGGTTTGACGTTCGTCCGAAGTAACGATTGGTTCTGAAGAACCCCAAGACCTACCAGTTGTAGACGGACTCTTCCACGCGGCCAACATGTGGGTCTTTTGGCTCACCGTTCCTGCCCCCTTCGCTATTCAACGTCGCTGACACGAGCGGTTTGTGGACCAGTGGACTCGACGAGCCTGGACCCTTCCCGTGTTTTGCGTCCGGGTTGGCTCAGACGCGGAGACTCCTGATGGGCGCGTGGACTTGGACTCGTCGAATCTGGAACCTTCACGTATGCTGGATCCCGACCGGGGTCTGTCATGGGTCGTCTCGTTGGATCTCGGATTCGTCACATCTGTCCCTTTCGTGTGTACGGCACTCTCCCCCGTTTGGGTCACACCGGCTCTGTGACGTGTGACGTTTGTATACGGTTACAATAAACAAACGTGGCAGGGAGGCAGGGGTGTCGTGCTGACTTGTTCACTCGGATTTTTTCACAGGTGGTGACGGGGGAACACAGTCCCGCCTTTAATCTGTGACCTCTCTGGTCGTTGGTCTTCGTCGATTTTGTCTGCCTTGGAGGAACTTTCACTGTCCACGTTATCTAATTTTGGGACATCAATCATGGTTGATGTATCCTTCCCCGGATATCTAGAACTCTTTATATTCGGTCTAGTTCCTTGATAGACTTTTACTTGACTGGGGTGTGACGGGTGTGGTGGTGGTCTCTTTCAGGATCTATATAAAAATCATAAAAATGATAGTAAGAAATAAAAAAATTAAAATTCAGGAGATAATGAGGAAATTAAAAGTAAAAATATTGGATGATACTGAAACGTTTTTCTCTCTGGGATTAAAAATACTGAAACGGAAAAAAAGTAATTATAACATAAAAACTTTTAGGTTTTAGGTTGAAGATGAGATCTGAAAATTAGAAACGAAAAACCATAAACAATGGTTAAATCATGGAAATTCTTGGGTTAGAAGTCATGAGCAAAAATGAACCCTCACTCTAATGACCGAACTGACGAGAGAGGGGGAAACCTGAGAGGAAAAAGAGGTGGTCCGGCGGAAATAGAGGAGGGAGGGGGAAGCGAAGAGATGGGTTGAGACACTTAAAGACACACAAGGTCTGCCACCTCTTGTGAATCCCTTGACGAATGACCGACCTAGAGAGAGGAAAACTAAGGGGGAAAATAGGAGGACTGGTGGACAGAGTAAGGAAGGAGAAGAGACATATTGAGACACTTGTAGAGACTCCCCAGGTCTGATGCCTCACGTGTATTCCTTCACTAATGACCGATCGAACGAGAGAGGAGAAAACTAAGGTGGAGAGTAGGACCAGTGGAGAGAGAGAGAGGAGGGAGAAGAGAAGAGGTACATTGAGACACTTGGAGAGACCCACAGGGAGTGACACCTCTTTGAAAAGTAGAAATTGGATCTATAAAATAGTTACCACGACATATCTACCTCTTCAGAACTCCGATGATATTTTTATTCTGACTTTTGGTCTTCGTCCTCCGAATTCAGGTTTAGGACTCTTGTGGTCTCTTGAGGACTGAGGTCCCTTGTAATTAGTTGTCCTCGAGTAGTTTGCGGCTGTATGGATGTGACTTTGGTTCGTGGTGGGTTCCCGGTTGTTCAAGGTCGTGTTCTGTATGGTGCGTTTAAGAGGTTGTGTCCTTGTATCGGGACTCGAAGTTATGTGTCCGACGAGTTCAGTGAGGTTTGGGTGACTGTAGAGTATTGAGTAAGGACCTGTGAAGTAACGTGAGGTCTCTCTTCTTTAGGTCGAGGTGGGTGGTCTTGTGGTTGTGTTCGAAGGGATTGGTCCTTTGGGACTGTTCGGTGGACATGTTGGGATGGGTGTCACTCCTTTGAGGTGTTATTTCTCTTGAGGTGTTTGACGGTCTTATGTCTTTCCGGTGGGGTTTGCGTCGTTATATTTGTTCTACTTCTCTGTCTCCTTGTGTGTCGTCCACCGAGTCTGCCATTTCGCAGACAGATGTTACGCCCTCTGGACCCAAGCTCGGGACCCAACCCCTCTAGGGGACCTCTTCCTTTACCGTTAGGTGAGGTCATGATAACGGACCTCTTAGGGTACCTGTCTCCTCGGACCATCCGATGTCAGTTACCCCAGCGTTTCTCAACCTTTGCTGACTCGCTGAAGTCAATCAGTCAGTCAGTCAGTTTCCTTGTCCTATTTACGGGTGGTTTTGTTTGTTTTCTCCTTCTCTATCCCTTAGATGGACTATTTCTTAAGGTTTATTACTATCACTTTTACTAGGTTTTAGAACTTTAGTTTAACCTTAGTCTCTATTTGTCGGACCTCTGTTCCTAACTCTTCTACGTTCTTTCCAAATTGTTCCTGGATCTTCTTCATTTTTTCTCTGTTATATATTACTTATTACGTTATTTACTCTAGTTTTTGTGAGACCTCCCTTGTTTGTCATCTTATTACCTCCGTCTTCTATCCTAATCACTCCATCCTCTATCTTACCATCTCTATTTACTTAGTCTCTCTTTTTTTCTTTTTACTTAATTTTCTTTACTGTTAGAGTCTCTGGAGAGTCAAGTCAAGTCAAGTCAGCGACTCAGTACAGGCTGAGAAACGCTGGGGTACTTAGCGTCGTGCGGTCCGGAGGGACAGATAGTGGTTGAGGGCCTCAAGTGAGTCTGAATGCAGGTAGTTCAGTCACTACGGTAGGTCGGTAGAGTAGGAGACAGCAGGGGAAGAGGAGGATGGGGGTTAGGGAGGGTCGTAGTCCCAGAAAAGGTTACTCAGTTGAGAAGCGTACTCCACCGGTTTCATGACGTCAAAGTCGAAATCGTAGTAAGGAAGGTTTCTTTAGGGTCCCGACTAGAGGAAGTCTTACCTGACCAACCTAGAGGAACGTCAGGTTCCCTGAGAGTTCTCAGAAGAGGTTGTGGTGTCAAGTTTTCGTAGTTAAGAAACCGCGAGTCGAAAGAAGTGTCAGGTTGAGAGTGTAGGTATGTACTGGTGTCCTTTTTAGTATCGGAACTGATCTGTCTGGAAACAACCGTTTCATTACAGAGACGAAAGATTATACGACAGATCCAACCAGTATTGAAAGGACGGTTCCTCATTCGCAGAAAATTAAAGTACCGACATCAGTGATAGACGTCAATAAAACCTCGGGGTTTTTTATTTCAGACGTTTGACCTTCACCAGTGTGTCCTCTACTGTTCTTATGAACGAAAATCACTCGCATAAATCGATACTTTCCCGTTCAGACAGATCTAACAACCCCCTTTGTCCGATCTCCGTAATTACTTCAATAATCACTCACTTTCTCTACGTAAAACCACTCCATAAATAACTGTGAAACGTTTTAAGTACTCTTACCCGAAACTGATAGATCTAACACTCCTTTATTTAGATCTAAACTTAAAAGAGATAATTTTGTTTTTCAATTCATACAATGAATCTAGACGATCCGATATAGGACCCACAAAATGTACGAGAAGAAGTAATTTAGTTTTTCTTTTAGATGCTCCTTCCACAATAGTTGTAGGGGTAAAATATCTACTCCTTTGACTCCATGTCTCTGAAATAATTTAAATGATCATAAAGTACGTAACCTCTTCCTTTACCGTTGCGCGAGGTCACAAGAACAGACCTCTTAGGGTCCCTGCCCTCTCGGACCACACGACGGTAACTACCCCAGTGTGTCTCAGCCTGTGCTGACTTCGTTGAATCGTCGTCGTCGTCATTCACTTTGGTTACTATAACCACTTGCATAAATAGATATGAATCATTTGCAACACACTTTCCCGTAACAGATGGACCTAAAAAACCCCTTTTAATGAGATAAAGTTAAGATAAATTTTTTTAATTCACACGATGAATCTAGATGATTCTTTACAGGACCCACAAAATGTACGAGACGAAGTAATTTAGTTTTTCTTTTACATGTTCCTTTCACAATAGTTGTAGGGGTAAAATGTCTACTCCTCTGACTCGGTGTCTCCGTCATTACTTCAATGTTCTTCACTTTACCTACTAAAGAACTCTCACATAAATAGATGTGAGTTATTTGAAACACCTTTTCCCGTAACAGATAGATCTAACAACCTCTTTTTTTAAGTTAAAGTTGAGAGAATATTTTTCTTTTTCTTCATAAAATGAATCTGGATGATTCATTGTAGGACTTACACAGTATACGAGACGAAGTTAAATTTTTTTTTTTAGTTTCTCCTTCCACAATATTCGTGAGCGTAAGATATCTACTCATTTGACTCTGTGTCTCTGTAATGAGCAATGATCAATCCCTTTATGTACGAAAAGCAACTCGTATAATTAGATAAACCATTTGAAACACCCTTTCCCGTAACAGACGATCTGGTAACCCCTTTTTTTGGGTTAAAGTTAAGAGAGATAAATTTTTTTTTTAAGTCACTCAACGAATCTAGAAGATTCGGTACAGGACCAACAAAACGTACGAGAAGAAGCAAATTAGTTTTTCTTTTAGATGCTCATTCCACAATAGTTGTAAGGGTAAAATATCTACTCCTTTGACTCCGGGTCTCCGAAATTCTTTCATTAATCATCCACTTTCTACTACATAACCACTCGGATAAATAGATATGAATTATTTGAAACAACTATTCCCGTGACAGATAATCTAAAAACCCCTTTTTTGAGTTAAAGTTAAGAGAATTTTTTTAATTCATATAATGAATTGAGATGATTCGTACAGGACCCATAAAATGTACGAGACAAAGTAAATTACTTTTTATTTTTAGTCATTCCATTTTCTTTTAGATGTTCCGACACCCCATTTTTATTTCTAAAATTGTGAGAATTTCTTTTTGGTTATAATACATACAATCTAGAGGATTCGTTACCACCCACAAAATGTCCAATTCGAAGTAAATTAATTTTTTTTTAGATACTCCTTCCACAACAGTGATAAGGGTAAAATGTCTACTCCTTTGTCGGTGCCTCCGTCATTACTTCAATATTCTTCACTTTGCCTACTAAAGAAACTCTCACATAAATAGATGTGAGTTATTTGAAACACCTTTTCCCGTAACAGATAGATCTAACAACCTCTTTTTTTGAGTTAAAGTTGAGAGAATAATTTTTTTTTCTTTAATTCATAACATGAGTCTAGATGATTCATTGTAGGACCTACACAGTATACGAGACAAAGTAAATTAATTTTTTTTTATTTTCTCCTTCCACAATAGTTGTAAGGGTAAAATATCTACTCATTTTGACTCCGTGTCTCCGTAATTACTTCAATGATTTCTCTACGAAATACCACTCGCATAAATACCTGTGTCATTTTAAACGTTTTTACCGTGTCAGAGATCTAACAACCACTTTTTTCGAGTTACAGTTGAGGTGGATAATCTTTTTTTGGTTTCAATTCATACTATAAATCTAGATGGTTCGTTTCAGGCAGAACAAAATGAACGAACGGACGTAGATTAATTTTTCTTTTTGATGTGTATTCCACATTAGTTGCAAGGGTAAAATATCTACTCCTTTGACTCCGGGTCTCCATAATCACTTCAATGATCTTTCACTTTCTCTAGAAAGACCCCTCACATGTCTAAATATGAATCGTTTGAAACACCCTTTCACATAACAGCCAGGTCTAATACCCCCCCTTTTCGAGCTAAAGTTGAGAAAGAAGATTTTGTTTTGTTTTAATTCATACAATGAATGTAAATATTCGTACAGGAACAACAAAATGTCTTAGAGGAAGTAAATTAATTTTTTTATTTAGATGTTCTTCCACAAAAGTTGTAAGGGTCAAATTTGTACTCCTTTGTCTGTGTCTCCGTAATCACTAGTATTATCATTCACTTTATACGAAAAACCACTCACATAAATAGATATTAATCTTTTGGAGAACCTTTTCCCGAAAAAGATAGATCTAACAACCCCCTTTTGGGTGAAAGTTTAGATGGATAATTTTTCATAATTTATACAATAAATCTAGATGTTTCGTTACAGGACACACAAAATGTACGTGACAAAGTAAATTAATTTTTTTTAGTTGATCCTTCCACAATAGTTACGATGGTTGAATATCTACTCCTTTCACTCCGTTCACCCGTAATTACTAAATTGATCATTCACCTTCTCTACAATAAACCACTTGCATAAATACCTGTAAATCATTTTAAAAGTGTTTTCCAGCGACCGATAGATCTAACAACCGTTTATTTTGAGTTAAAGTTAAGACAGAATTTTTTTTGGCTTAATTCATACAATGAATCTGGATGATACATAACAGGAACCACAATATGTACTAATCGAGGTAGATTAATTTTGGTTTTAGATGCTCCTTACACAATAGTTGTAAGGGTAAAATATCTACTCCTTGGACTCCGTGTCTTTCTAATTTTTCAATTATTCACTTTCTCTAAGAAAAACAAGTCGCTAAAAATACATATGAATCATTTCAAACACCTTTCCAGTTTCAGACAGATCTAACAGTCCTTTTTTTGAGCTAAAGGTTAGACAGATATTTTTTTTTTGGGTCTTTATTCATATAATGAAACTAGATGTTTAGTTAGAGGACCCACAAAAAGTACGAGACGAATTAAATGAAATTTTTCAGATGTTCCTTCCAAAATAGTTGTAAGTGTAAAATATGTACTACTGTGACTTCGTGTCTCCATAATTACTTCAATGATCATTCACTTTCTCTACGAAAAACCACTCGTATAAATAGATATCAATCATTTGAAAGACCCTCTTCTGATAGGTAACAACCCCCTTTTATGAACAAAAGTTAAGGTAGATAATTTTTTCATTTCTTTTAATTCATACAATGAATCTAGATGATTCGTTACAGGACCCACAAAATATACGAGACGAAGTAAATTAATTTTTATTTTAGATGTTCTTCCCACAATCGTTGTAAGGGTAAAATGTCTACCCCTTTGTCTCATCTCCGTAATTACTTCAATAATCACTCACTTTCTCTACGTAAAACCACTTCATAAATAACTGTGAAACGTTTTAAGTACTCTTACCCGAAACTGATAGATCTAACACTCCTTTATTTAGATCTAAAGTTGAGATAAATTTTTTTTTGTTTTAATTCATACAATAAATCTAGATGATTCGTTATTGACCCAAAAAAAATGTACGAGAAGTAAATTAATTTTTCTTTTAGATACTCCTTATACAATAGTCGTAAGGGTAAAATATCTACTCCTTTGACTCCAGGTCTCCGTAGTTACTTCAATGATCACTCACTTTCTCTAGGAAAAAACCCTCTCGTATAAATAGATGTGAGTCCTTTGAAACACCTTCTATGTAACAGATAGATCTTACAACACCCCCCCTTAGTTAAAGTCAATAGAGATAGTTTTTCCTTTTTGTTTTCATTCATACAATGAATCTGATGATTCGTTACAGGAGCCACAGAATGTCCCAGACGAAGTAAATTAACTTTTGTTTTAGATTCTCCTTTAACAATAGTTGTAAGGGTAAATATGAAGTCCTTTGACTCCGTAATTACTTCAACGATCATTCACTTTCTCTCTACGAAAACGATTGGCATAAATAGATATGAATCATTGGAAACACCCTTTCCCGTAGGAGATAGATCTTACAAACCCCTTTTTTTGAACTAAAGTTAAGATAAAAAAATTTTTTTGTTTTAATTCATACAATAAATTGAGATGATTCGTACAGGAGTCACAAAATGTACGAGACGAAGTAAATTAAGGTTTATTTTACATATTCCTTCCACAAAGTTGTAAGGGTAAAATATCTACTCCTTTGACTCTGTGTCTCTGTAATTACCGTAATGATCAATCCCTTTATGTACGAAGACTCACTCGCATATATAGATAAATCATTTGAAACACCCTTTCCCGTGACAGACCGATCTGGTAACCCCTTTTTTTGGGGTTAAAGTTAAGAGAGATAATTTTTTTTAATTTACACAACGAATCTAGAAGATTCGTTACAGGACCAACAAAACGTGAGAGAAGAAGTAAATTAGTTTTTCTTTTAGATGTTCATTCCACAATAGTTGTAAGGGTAAAATATATACTCCTTTGACTCCGGGTCTCCGAAATTCTTTCATTAATCATTCACTTTCTACCACATAACCACTCGTATAAATAGCTATGAATTCCTTGAAACAACCATTCCCGTGACAGATAATCTAAAAACCCCTCTTTTTGAGTTAAAGTTAAGATAAATTTTTAATTCATACAATGAATTGAGATGATTCGTACAGGACCCATAAAATGTACGACAGTGAATTACTTTTTATTTTTAGTCATTCCATTTTCTTTTAGATGTTCCAACACCCCATTTTTATTTCTAAAATTGTGAGAATTTTTTTTGGTTGTAATACATACAATCAATCTAGAGGATTCGTTACCACCCACAAAATGTACAATTTGAAGTGAATTAATTTTTCTTTTAGATACTCCTTCCACAACAGTTATAAGGGTAAAATATCTACTCCTTTGACTCCGTGTCTCTGAATTACTTCAGTGATCATTTCCTTTCAAAAAACAATCGCATAAATAGCTGTCATTTGAAAAACCCTTTCCCGTAGCAGATAGATCTAATAACTTCCCCCCTGAACTAAAGTTAAGATAGATAATTTTTTTTTTGTTCATACAATGAATCTAGATGATTCCCTAAAGGACCCACAAAAAGTACGAGACGAAGTAAATTAATTTAACTTTTAGGTGCTCCTGTCACAATAGTTACAAGGGTAAAATATCTACTCCTTTGACTCCATGTCTCCGTAATTATTTCAATGTTCATTCACTTTTTCAAAATGGACTTAGGCCCGTCGAGGAACAAGCAGCCCGCGAGCGCCGCCCCGTCGAAAAAGCCCATGGACCCCTCTCGGTACCGCCTCCGCTACCTAAACCCGTTTCTGGGGTTACCTGGGTGAGTGAGGAGCTGAGACAAGCACTCCCTCCTACCGTCGAGGTACAGGAAGATGCACGCAGGGTCGGGCCGTTTCGCGGCCGAGAGCTGCGAGTAGGACGTGCCGCCTCCGTGAGACACAGCAAGTCCTCGGGCCCCGGCACGACAACCGGGTCGGGCCCCTCCGCCGCCGGCTCCGGAGCCCGCTGAAGTAGAGGTGCGTCATGTAAGACCTGACGTACCTCGCGTTGCTCTTCGAGCTCGACCTCCGGATGGCAGACCCGGGCCGAGGCCGCCGGCTGGTCCGGGGTCTCTGCTTCGGGCCCCAGGTCCGGGCCCCGCGGCGGCGCCGCCGCCTCGGACTCGGCGTCAGCGGTCGCCCCGCCTACCAGAAGTGCCTGCGCCTGCTGCACCGGTAGAATTGGATGCACTTCCTTGTACGGGCGAGCCGGTCGAGGCAGTGGCCATTGCGGAACACCTTTCGCTACCTCTTCTCTCGAGCGAGTGGGTCGTGACGACCGTCAGGTACTTCCTGGCGATGGACTTCGCGGACGCCCCGGTCCCCGTGTTCATGGACGCCCCCTCCGGGGGCACTCGGGGAGGAGCGTCTTTGAGTTCTCCTTCCGACTCGTTCTGGGCCTCCGACGACTATCGACCCTTGGTGTCTTATTCTCTTGAGGTCTGAACGGACTTCTTCTTAAACTTTTTCTTCTCTACTTCCTCTTACTTCGTCGTCAGTTTTTCTACGAACATCTTCGAAGGGCTCTCAAACTCCTCTGACACCACCTGCTCTCAGGACTAAAACTTTATGTGTATTGTTACACACTACTACTAGGTGGGTGCGGACTCCTTCTGAGTCTTTGTGTCGGACTACTCCTTCTTCTTCTTCTTCTTCTTTTTCAGAGACGTGGTCTCCACCCTCGACGGTAATTCTAGTAGGCCGTCAACTACCTTTTCAAATTGAACCTAGATAGTTGTCAATGTGTCCGGAAGGATTTTTTATCACCACTCGACCTCCGATGAAGGAGGAAAAATCTCAGACCAGTCTCCCGACTACCCATAGGGTAAACCAGGGCTGTCCTACTGAATCTAAACGTTTTTCTACTACTCCGATGAGCTCTACGTAACCAGTTTTTTTAACCACGAGTCTTACATCGAGCCTCCTAACTTAAGACTTTCTTTATTAACCGTTCTATTACCTTTTTTTTCAACCCGTCTATTCTGTAATTCAAAAAAACACACTGGTAACCTGAAGTCTTTAAAAACGTAACCTTGGCTGTGATTAGAAAACTGGTTAAAACAACGTGACACTCAGGATCTAAAACATGGGTTCGTCTCAACACAAGTCAAGTCAGCGAGTGAACACAGGCTGAGGAACGTTGGGGTACCTGACGTCGTGCGGTACGTCTCAACACATTCTCCTACCTTTATTTTCTTTACCCCATACAAAGCTCGAGAAGGACCGTCATAGTCACATAAATACTTTCCTTTTAGCTCTTGCCTCTCTAACCAAATGTATCATCACTAGCAAAAGACCTCGCCTTAGGGACGATATAACCACTATCCTCGATCAGCACTTCAGTTTCTTCCTTTTAATCTACCCGGAACACTCTGGCACTTATTTCTCGGAGGACAGAAAACCGTCTTCGAGGAGATCCAACACTATCTAAGGTTTAGTTCTTAGATCTTTATGCCTTATTAAATTAATGTTCCGGAACTTGTACCTGACAGGGTTTGAGAACATAGGGAGTCACTCGAGACTAAAGACCCGACGAAACTTTTCGGGCACAAAGAAAACGGTCGAATTATAAACCCTTGGGACAAGGAACCGACAAGAAAAGAAGCTCAGACATCGTACACAAAGAAATGGATAGTATGTCAAAACAAAGTCTGTGTGTGATGTTCTCTCAGAGTTCTTTTCAGAATGAACAAATGATCATTACACAAAAATAAATGACTTTTAGCAAAACACGATTCTTAACACAATCTAAATTTTTATTCTCCTAATCAAGGAGAAACAACACAACTAAAGTAACAACTTTTATTTATCTTGAAACATAAACTTTTTTTTTTGTCCATTCTCTTTTTTTACAAAAAAAAAACAAAAAAAAAACACTCTCATAAATGGATATGGATCCTTTGAACACCCTTTCCCCAAACAGATAGATCTAACAATCCCGTTTTTTTGAGCTAAAGGTATAACAAATTTTTTTTTGTTTTAATTCATACAAAGAATCCAGATGATTCTTTACAGGAGTCACAAAATGTACAAGACGAAGTAAATTAATTTTTCTTTTAGATGCTCCTACTACAATAGTTGTAAGGATAAAATATCTACTCCTTTCACTCCGTGTCTCCGTAATTACTTCAATTGATTATTAACTTTCTCTACGAAAAACCACTCATATAAATAGATATGGATCATTTCGAACACCCTTGTCCGTAACAGATCGATCTAACAACCCCTTTCTTTTTGAGTAAAGTTAAACGAGATAATTTTTTGTTTTGTTTTGAATTCAAAGACTTAAAAGGTTCTAGTTTTAAACAGAATGAGATAAAGAAGGGATATAAAATTTAATAATCGTGAAAAAACAGTGCATCCGTTTTATTCGTGTGAGATGAAGAGAGTAAGACAGTGAAAGTCGTACAATAAGAAGGTAGTATTAGTGTCGGGATCTTTCCTCCAATTGAATCTGATATTATTTCCCCCGTCTCCTTTCGGGACTTGAGTGACAATGAGTTAAAAACACGTCTCTCGTCCACTTCATCCGTGAGACGGGAGAACTTATCAAGGTAAGAATTTTCAAAACTAGTGTCTTAACCCGAGTTATAAGAGAGAGAGGATTAAGACACAATTATTAGTAAGACCAGTTGAAACGACTGTTTCCTGACAGATCAGTTTCCATACCAAAAGGGTCATCAGTACATACCTCAACCTAATATTTCTTTCGACTCGTGGTTTCTTAACTACGAAAACTTGACACCACAACCTCTTTTGAGAACTCTCAGGGAACCTGACGTTCCTCTAGGTTGGTCAGGTAGGATTTCCGCTACTCAGGACTTATAAGTAACCTTCCTGACTACGACTTCGACTTCGAGGTTATGAAACCGGGGGACTACCCTTCTTGACTGAGTAACCTTTTCTGTAACTACGACTCTTTCTAACTTCCGCCCTCCTCTTCCCCTGTTGTCTCCTGCTCTACCAACCTACCGTAGGGGTTGAGCTACCTGTACTCAAACTCGTTCGAGAACCTCAACCACTACCTGTCCCTTCGGACCGTACAACGTCAGGTACCCCAACGTTTCTCAGCCTGTGCTGACTCACTGACTTGACTTGACCAGTTGAAAGATGTACACCTCATATGTCATACAGTACCGTTTCTCTAAATACCTGAATAAAATAGACATCTCAAACTTGTGATGAACGTAGGGGACTTCCACCATCCTTAGTGATGATTAAAGTACCATTTTCTTTTCATCGTAGCTATAGTAATTGACTAGTATAAATCAAACTCTCGGTCGTTAGGGATGAGGGATTGAGTAAATTGCGTTGTCGGGTAAACTGGGGTTTGTGTTGCATAAGAACACTCAAAGATAACGGACACTCAAAGACAACGGAGAATACATGTTTGACGACTGACACTTCTTTGAACTAGTTTTGTAGTTTATAATGGTCTCTTCGGCTCAAACACGGGAAATGTTGGTAAGTACTTCATGGAATTGGAGTGGAGGAGAATATACCAGCAGACAGAAGGACTGATACTGGAGTATACTGAATAAACATTTAAGTTCGTTTACACGAAGACTGACCGTGACTATGTAGTGACTACGGTTTTATAGTCTCCTACTTCGTATTCCTGTAAAAAAAGCTAAGTCTATCTTTTATAATGTCTAAATACCCATTCACTACCGTTAGCGGTAAGGTATTGTAGAAGTATATTAGTCATAGAAGGGTACGGAGGAAAGTGACTTAAAATACTGGAATTTTGAATAAGTTCCTTTAATAGAAAAAACGACTGTGTTTTCCATATCACCCATCTTGACCCCTACCCCGACAAACGGACTTGTTAGGTCGAGACTGACAAGTGAACGACCTAAAGATGACGAAAAGTTACTGGTGAATGTCTCAGCATTACGTGTCTTGTTGATAACTACAGGGTAACTGTAACTACACTAAAGGGGAGGACTTAACCCCCGTCGTGTCGGATGTCCGTAATCATAGATTTCTAATATATATTACCTATTATCTCCTTTTACTTTATCGTCTTTCCTTAGACGTGCCGTTTGTCTCGTCATTTATCAAAGTCACTTTCTAGAATGAACCCAATGTGTCGTTGACGTTCCCCCACCTTTTTTTTGGGTTACCGAGAATGTCTGAGTCGTTCTCAACTCCCACTTTACCAAATGATAAAACTTTATGTTATGAAAAAAATGAAGTTGGTGTCTTTCGGTAAATTTTCAGTAGAACACGCAATGTCAACAATACACTGTAGAAAGTGAACTTACGGATAAATACTTAAGGATGAGATGGGAAGGACCACCGAGTCTGCCATTTCGTAGACAGATGTCACACCTTCTGGACCCAAACTAGGGACCCAGTCCTTCAAGGGACCTCTTCCTTTACCGTTGGGTGAGGTCATGAGAACGGATCTTTTAGGGTACCTGCCCCCTCGGACCACAGGTACCCCAGCGTTTCTCAGCCTGTGCTGACTCGTTAATTTATTTATTATAAGATGGAAGGACTCCACCAGGTACTATACCGTGTCTACCTCATTCACCTCCTTCTCTAAAATTGTATAAATAGGCTTCAGGGTATTACAAGTCAAGTACTGTCTTCAGTCTTGTTTCAGTGTCACAAACGGTAATTATAGAGGAGTAGAACTTGGGTGGGAAGACGTGAACGACGTAAATCGGACTATAAAGACGTAAAAGTTTCAGAGTACCATTTAGTAAAGTTATCTAAGAGAGTGGTTAGGTATGTAAAATCAACGTCATCGGTAACGTTACCTAACGGACCATTTAGATTAAGTTAAACACTAAATTATTCTTTATTTGTACCACCTAAATGAATCATCACTTTCACTTTCAGGAAGTGAACACAGGTTGAGAAACACTGGGGTACCTGACATCGGACGGTCCGAAAAACAAGATTCTCGTTTACATCATTCGTGCTCACTAAAGTCGAGGTGTCTGTAGACGATCTGTATAGTAAATTGACTTCCGGTTATAGACTGTTCAAAAGTTGGAGGTAACAACTGTTGAGGTGGAGGATCTTCCATCTCTTTTACTATCCCTCTGAACGAAGAGAGTGACTGACTTTTTCTCTTTAACCATTTCACTTCCACTGTCTTTGAAAATCTCTTTCGTTGGTAAAATCGACTTTCAGGTATTCATGAGATATTTCGTTTTAGGATCTGAAATCCTTTCACCAAAAGATGTGACTTCATCCATACGAATGTACGGGTCTCTGTCACTTTTTTTTCCTCTACTTATTTCTCGACCCCTCTAGACGACCGTTAACTTTGGTCACACGGAGATGACCCACGAGAGATAGGATATAAAGATTTCTTGTACATAACTTTACTTCCGTATTTTTAGTTCCTATTTACTTATATTCTCCTACACCATTTTTTTTTACGGTATTTCTTAGTATGGACTTTACTGGGATTTCTAACTTTTTTGGACGATGTCTATTGTCTTGTCAAAAAATTTTTATACAAATCTTGTTCTTCTCGTTCCTATCCTATCTGTATGTTGAGTACCTTACCATAAGTTACTTACTAGAATAGAAAAAACACTTTTTCTTACTAAGATTGGATTTTCCCATTGGTTATAGTATTGATATCTAACTTCGGATTATATCCGTTCCACGGGTCTTCTCCCGTGAGTTGACAAGATTTACTTAACTTTAATATAAGATCTCAACACTCTCCAGAACACCTAATCTACCGGATCAGTATCAACAATTGCAAAACCCTAACACCATACCCACTGTACACAGTCTTCTGATTTCTGGGATTATACTCGAAACCAAAACTTTTCCCTGTGTTTCGTGTACCCGAGGAATCCAATCTGTTCCCTGTAGTACGACTAACTCACGTTTTAGGATTTTGTCCGATAATTTTCCTCCTAAACATTCGTGAATCTTTTTTCATCATTCGTAGTCTTCAGTCGTATTTAAGACATTCTTGTTCAGCAATCTGTTTGGAGTAAAGTAAAGATAAAAACTAATACTAATAACCGAACTGTCTAATCATTTTTACATTCGTGAGACATAGACCTATAGTCGTTCCGTAAACTATACAGACACTTGTTCTGTCTCTTTACATCTTACGACGGACTACCTATTTACAGTTGGACGTCCCTCCAAAGATCACCACACAGTGACTCGAGACTGGAAGTGGAAGAGAACATATTGTAAAAATAATTACTGAATGTATCATTATAACTCACTTCATTCAGTCTCTTCCGCTTTATAGAATACTGCAGGAAATAGACACTTTAAAATCTTCTGTACTTTGTTTACTTGAATGTTTTGTCTTTCTCTGAGTGTCTGAATCTCTTGTTTGAATACCAACGGTCTCCCCTTCCTTCCTCCCTTCCCTATCAATCCCTCAAACCCTACCTGTACATGTGTGACGATATAAATTTTGCTTATTGGTTGTTTCTGGATGACAAATCGTGTACCTTGAGACGAGTTACAATACACCGTCGGACCTACCCTCCCCTCAGACCCCCTCTTACCTATGTCCATATACACACCGACCCAGGGAAGTGACAAATGGACTTTGATAATGTTGTAACAATTAACCGACACCCACGTACGATTCAGAGAAGTCAACACAGACTGAGAAACATTGGGATACCTGGCTTCGGACGGTCCGAGGAGACAGGTACCCTAAGAGGTCCGTTAACATGACCTCACCCAACGGTACGGGAGGAGGTCCCTAGTTTGGGCTTGGATGTAGAGAATGTAAAGGACACAACTGTCCGTCTAAGAAATGGTGATCGTCGTGGATCCTTCTGGAGAGTACTCTAATAAATTGGAAGTAATGGAGGAATTTCCGAGATAACGACTAATATCAGTGAAACTCCCAATCTCAAAGTTGTACACTTAAACCCCCGTGTGTTAAGTCAGATTTTGTTCCTGAGAAACCTCTTTCAGGGGTGTGAAGACCTTGAGGGTTAAGAGATTAATATAGAGTGAATTAAAAGGTCTACTATCTCCGTACATTTAATATTGAGTTATCGACTTAAGTTCTGTTTTCCCTTTTCGATCTTACTTGGGACACGATACCCAACCTTAAACTCCATAACCACACTTGAGTACCTAAAGTTTTATATCTTTATAAAATATCTTTGTTTTAAAAAAAATCATAAAAATTATATTTAAATAAATAAAATTAACCTCCGGTTAATGAAATGTTATAACATCACCAAAACGGTATGTAGTTGTACTTAGACGGTGCCCACATGTACACAAGGGATAGGACTTTGGGGGAGGGTGGAGGGAGGGGTAAGGTAGAGAGACCCAGTAGGGTCACGTGGTCGGGGCTCGTGGGACAGAGTACGTAGGCTGGACCTGACCACTAAGAAAAGTGTATGCTATTATATGTATAAAGTTACTGTAAGAGGGTTAGTAGGGTGGGAGTGGGAGAGGGTGTCTCAGGTTTTCTGACAAGATATGTAGACACAGAGAAAACGAGAGAGCGTATGTCCCAATAGTAATGGTGGAAAGATTTAAGGTATATATACCCAATCATATGACATAACCAAAAAGAAAGACCGAATGAAGTGAGACATATTAACCGAGGTCAAAGTAGGTGGAGTAATCTTGACTAAGTCTACATAAGAAAAATTATCGTCTCATTATAAGGTAACACATATACATGGTATCGAAAGAATAGGTAAGTAGACGACTACCTGTAGATCCAACGAAGGTACAGGACCGATAATATTTGTCACGACACTACTTGTAACTCCATGTGCACAGAGAAAGTTAAGACCAGAGGAGTCACACATACGGGTCGTCACCCTAACGACTCAGTATATCGTCAAGACAAACGTTAAAAAATTCCTTAGAGGTGTGAGAAGAGGTATCACCGACATGATCAAACGTAAGGGTGGTTGTCACATTCTCCCAAGGGAAAAGAGGTGTGGGAGAGGTCGTAAATAACGAACATCTGAAAACCTAGCGTCGGTAAGACTGACCACACTTCACCATGGAGTAACACCAGAACTAAACGTAAAGAGACTATTACTCACTACAACTCGTAGAAAAGTACACAAACAATCGGTAGACATACAGAAGAAGCCTCCTTACAGACAAACCAAAAAAACCGGGTAAAAAACTAGTCCATCAAATAAAAAGACCTTAACTCGACGTCCTCAACGAACATATGAAAACTCTAATTAAGAAACAGTCAACGAAGTAACCGATAATAAAAGAGGGTAAGACTTCCGACAGAAAAGTGGAACGAATATTTCGTTGTTGTTGTTTGTTTCTAGTTGAGTGTAAGGTTAGTGAGCAGAACTAGTCTCTTTAACTGGAGACTGAGAATCACTGGCTGATGAGGGATAAGAATGAATAGGAGAATCTTATATTCTTCATTCTGCTACGGGATGATAGCAGCAGCACTAGGTGGGAGAGAGTCTTGGCAGCTCACACTAGTAGTGGCAGCTGGTAGGAGAAGGGTTGGGTACAACCCCAAAGCTACACAGAGTAATTAGGTGGCAGAAGGCCTTGGCAGCTCAGAGCAGCAGAGAGCCATGACCCCTGGACTGTGGAGTTCTCAGGCAGAGAACCATGATAAAAGAGGTTGGGTAAGCAGACAGTGGCTGGCACACCCTGGCAGAGGCATTGCCATGGCAGGGAATGGTTGGACCATCCAGTGGGCAGAGGTCCCTGGCTGATTGGTTGGGCCATATATAGAACAGAAGGCCATGAGAAAGAAATTGGGCAAGAAAAAGGCCATGGTAGAGGGCCCTGGCAGGGCCTAAGGCTACTTTTTCCAACTCTTGGGTATTGGGAAGTTCACAGTAGGTACAGCCTATAACTTCCACGCCTTTGTGGTAGCTCTGCCTAGTCCAGTCTTCCACCTGGGAGCTGTTTTTGTCTTATTTGCATTGAGTGATGATCACTAGTGTGTGTGTTTATTCCAGTTCTTTGTTTTGGCTCTACACATTGTTCTCCATGAAGATTGCCTGTGTCACTGATAACAGTGACTTTCAAAAAATATTTTGTTTTCTGATTATCAGAGTAATGTATAGTTGTAGAACATTTGGGAAAAAGAAAAAAGTATGGAGAATAAAATAAGAATGTACTTTAAGGAAAAAATGTTAACATCTTTGTGTATTTATTGTCTTCTTTTCAGTGTTGGGCATTATTTCCAATATTTTGCTGTTATGAATTATACTTCAGTGTACATTGTGATATATACATCTTTGTATGCCTCCCTGATGGTTTCTTTCATGAAATTAATTTATAAACATTGTTAAATTACTCTGAAAAGGTTGTATCAGGTTTCACTCTGACTGGAATGCTCATTTTCCTGAATAATGGTTATTTTAAGAAAATACTGCCATATGACTTCTCATTATTATTTTACTTTGCCTTTATTTCATCATCAGAGAGGTTGAACATCTTTTCATGGATTTATAGGCCCTTATTCTTTTTCTTTGTAAATTGTCTATTAAGATCATTTGCCTATTTTTTCCCTGTTAGTGTGTTCCTCATTTTCTTACTGATTTTACAAGAGCCCTTCATGTAGTAAGGATATTAACTTATTGTTTTTAACAGTTTATCATGTATTGTATTGCTGTGGACTTATTTTTTTAATTTGATGTGTTATGCTACATTGCCATTATTATTATTTCTTGATGCTCAAACTGTCCCAGTTTGGTCTGTAGTTATCCTGTCAAGCCAGCTCCTGTATTCTTTTTTCTTTTACTTTTTATTTTGAAATACTTGAAATAATTTCTGGGTTAAAACAGGAAAGTTGTGAAATAGAATGAAGAATACCTATATCCCCTTTACTGGTCCCCAGATGTTAGCATTTTATCACATTTGCTTTATTATTTCTCTCCACCTATATGCATATTATTTTTTTTTTCTGAACCATTTGGGGGTCAATTGCAGACATGATGCACATTTACCCCTAAATTCTTCAGTGTGTATTTCCCAAAATACTGGGACATTTAACTTCAGGATAGTGATCAAATTCAGGAAATCAACACTGTTACACTGTTATCTAATCTATAGACTTTTATTTGACTTCCGGTTGTCCTGATAATGTCCTTTATAGCAAAAGGAAAAAAATGGCTTTCTAGCCTTAATCTGTGATGTAAATTGCAGACATTTTCTCCTAGTTTGTCATTTGACTTTGTTTATTGTGATTTTTTTCTTTTCTTTTTTTAAATATAAATTTATTTATTTTAATTGGAGGTTAGTTACTTTACAATATTGTATTGATTTTGCCATACATCAACATGAATCCACCTCAGGTATACACTTGTTCCCCATTCTGAACCCTCCACCCTCCTCCCTCCCTGTACTATCCCTCTGGGTCGTCCCAGTGCACCAGCCCCAAGCATCCAGTATCATGCATCGAACCTGGACTGGCGATTGGTTTCATATATGTTATTGCTTTGGAACTCTGTGGAAGAGGGAAAGGGTAGGATGATTTGGGAGAGTGGCAGTGATTTTTTTCTTTGCAAAATTATTATTTTTAAATTTTTATGTGTTCATTTATTCATATGTTTAAATGATCTTATGGTAACATTGACTTTTTAGGGGATGTACAGTCCTATGAGATTTTTTTTTTTTAGTACTTGTAGATTTGTGTAATCACCCTCACAATTAGGATGAAGGACAATTCCATCATCCCCCGAACTCCCTCATGCTGTCCCTGTATAGTCTGTCCTCTAATTGCTGGAGAAGGCAATGGCACCCCACTCCAGTACTCTTGCCTGGAGAATCCCAGGGACGGCGGAGCCTGGTAGGCTGCAGTCCATGGAATCGCTGAGAGTCAGACACGACTGAGTGACTTTATTTCACTTTTCACTTTCGTGCATTGGAGAAGGAAATGGCAACCCACTCCAGTGTTCTTGCCTGGATAATCCCAGGGACGGCGGAGCCTGGTGGGCTGCCGTCTATGAGGTCGCACAGAGTCGGACATGACTGAAGCAACTTAGCAGCAGCGGTGGTCAAATTTATCAGTCTTTTATTGCTTCTGGATTTGAGTCATAATTAGAAAGTATTTCTCCCCACCCATCCACGTTCTCTTCTAATACTTGTATGGTTTCAATTTTATGCATTAAAATCTCTGATCCATTTAGAGTTATTCTGATGTGTAGTGTGAGATATGGACCCAATTTCATATTTTTTCAAATGGCTATCTAGTTGTCCCAACAGCATTTATTTAAAACTCCGTATTTTCCCCCAGCAAATTGGAGTGTCACCCTTATACAGAAGTATTAACTTGGGAGGTGATTTTGATATCTTTATAATGTTGAGTCATCTTATGCAAGAAAAAGAGGTGTCTTTATATTTATTGAAAACTGTTTGTGTCTTTCAGTAGTTTTTAAGAGTTTTCTTTGCATAGACCCTGTACATTGCTTGTTGTTAAATTTATTTCTAAGTATTTTATCTTTGTTGTTGCTGTTGCAAATGGGGCTCCTCTTTCCTTATATCTTATGATTATTGTTTGTAAGAGGGTAGTTTATTTTTGTTGTCTTTATATCCTGTTATCCTACAGATATGTTATATTGTTTGTTTTTATCATTGTTTATCATTGCTTCTCTTGGGTTTTCTATATATATCATCATATATAATCTTCATACAGAGATAGCTTTACTTTTTCATTTTTTAATTAATTTTAAAAATTAGAGTATAGTTGATATACAGTGTTGTATTAGTTTCTGCTGTGCAGCAAAATAAGTCAGTTATACATACACATATATTTACTCTTTTTTATCTGTTTTCTCCTGTCTAATTGCATGGGCCAATACCAACAATATTAAATTGAATACCATAGTTGAATCATTTCTAGTGTTTTATTTTAAGTAAGATGCTAGATTTTGGGCTGAGGTATATGTATGATCATATAATAACATTTCCATCAGTTACTATTGTATTTTTATGACTGTAGTTTTAAATTTATGAAGCTTTAACTTTTCTGGAATTAATTTTTATGTAATGAGTAAGGTAGAATTTTTTCTATTTTCTTTTTCATTAAATTATGTCTTTATTAACTTCCACCTACCTTCCTTAGATTTACTCTCCCCCACTCCCCCATGGCTTGTGTGATCTTAGTTCCCTGACCAGGGTTTGAACCTGGACTCTGGCAGTGAAAGCACCAAGTCCTGACCACTGTGACTGCCAGGGAATTCCCCTTTCCTTTTTTTTTTTTTTCCCTTTTTTAACAATAAAATTCTTTAATGTCACAGATTTTCCTGAGTGTGGTTTTAGCCACATCCTGTAAGTTTTGGTGGGCTTCCCTAGTAGCTCAGACGATAAAGCATCTGCCTGCAATGCAGGAGACCTGGGTTCGATCCCTGGTTCAGGAAGATCCCCTGGAGAAGGAAATGGCAACCCACTCCAGTATTCTTGCATTGAGAATTCCATGGACAGAGGAGCCTGGCGGACTATAGTGCATGGGGTTGCAAAGAGTCAGACAAGACTGAGCAATTAACACACACAAACACTTAAGTTTTGGTATATATTCCCATTTTTGTTTTCTAAATAGTGTACCATGATTTCTTTATTTTATTTCACTTTCTCTTTCATCCAGTAGTTAGCCTGGAGAATAGGTTTCAAGTTCTAGTTAGGGCATTTTTTGTTTTGAAATTATTGTTCCCAGCTGTTTCACATTATGATTGGAGAATATGGTCTGTGCTGTTTTGGGAGATGATTGAGGTTTACTTTGAGATCTAGTCTACAGTCAGTTTTGATATGTGTTTCATGGATTCTTGAGAAGAAACTCTTGTTTTGTACAATCGAATATATCTGTATATCTACTGCTGCTGCTGCTGCAAAGTCGCTTCAGTCGTGTCCGACTGTGCGACTCCATAGACGGAAGCCCACTAGGCTCCCCCGTCCTTGGGATTCTCCAGGCAAGAACACTGGAGTGGGTTGCCATTTCCTTCTCCAATGCATGAGAGTGAAAAGTGAAAGGAAAGTCGCTCAGTCGTGTCCGACTCTTTGCGACCCCATGGACTACAGCCTACCAGGCTCCTCCGTCCATGGGATTTTCCAGGCAAGAGTACTGGAATGGGGTGCCATTGCCTTCTCCGGTATATCTACTAGTCTGATGTTATTAATTTAAAAAATGTAATTGTTATATTATTAAGTAATGTTTATTTGTAGTTATATAATTTTATATTAATTCCTCTGACTTATTTTTCTCAATTTTATGTGTTGTGAACTCAAAGTGGCGTGTTAAATCTCTAATAACTTTCACTATTAGTTGCTCTTTGTATTTTTAATCAAAATTTTGGATGTGTTAATTTATGTATAAAATTTCATGACTTATGTATTAGGACCTTTTTCTGTGTAAAAGAGCCCTCTTATTCACATTTAAATTTTTTTTTGGTTGGCCTTGAATTCATCTTTGATCTTAATACTACCACCCATTTTTTAAATTAGGTGTTCTTGATATATCTTTTTCTGACTTTTAATTTTTAACCTTTCTTTGTCGTCTTGTTCTCAGTGTGTCTCCTGTACAGATTATATTATTTGAATTTTGTTTTATCATCCAATCTGAAAGTTTTTACATTTTAAATCAATAGTATCTTACTCTTTTATAAATTAAATAGATATGGGGAGATTGTTAACATTAATCTGGTACAGGACAAGAAGACTGGGAAATTCAAAGGATTCTGTTTCCTCTGCTATGAAGACCAGAGGAGCACAGTTCTGGCTGTTGACAGTTTTAATGGGATCAAGGTGAGTATGCTTACTGAGCGGAATTTTTCCATTGTGTAGGGTTTCAGTTTCATTTCCCAGCTGATGACTATAGGCTCAAGAGCAGTACTGGTCAGCTGGGTTGCAGAGCCGTGGGGACATACTGACTGGGAAATGACCCCAGGAAATAATTCATTGGCTCATGACCCTGTCAACATGCATTTCTTTTCCCCATCTCTTAGCAAGCTATGTCCTCAGGAGCATAGGTACCATGACCCCCCACTTCCCTTCATCTTACACCCAACCAGGCATCTGTTTTTCACCTTTTCCTCCTCACACTCCACTCTCATTTATTCTGTATTGAAGAGCAAGGAGACTAGCAAACACTGCTGTTTCATGTGGTCCTGTATCAGGGAATTTGGGGTTCTATCATGGTTTTGTGGCTGAGGACCTAGCCATGTATGTCTCATATGTCTGTCTCATATGTCTCCATTGACTTAGCGGTACTGGGCCCTGAAAATTCTCTAGTTAAAATCTGATGACAAAGTCTATGAAAGTAACTCATTCTGAAGGTTTCTATCCTCAATTCTGTCTCCTCCACCCTTGTAAGTGAGACAGGGTGAGTGATGACATGAGAGTGAGACATGAAAAGGGGATGGGGCAAGTCAGGGCTATCTGTGCCCCACATGCTCCCTGTGCTCATTTAGGAAAAGCATTGCCATTGAATAAGCATTGTCACAGGCTGGAGGTGCGACTCTTGACTTGGAGAATTTGTCACTGATTGTACCAGCAGTGAAAGGAAGTCACCATAAAAGGTGACTTTATTCCACCTTTTATGGTGGAATGGGATAGGTGAAAGTACTCAGGCTTAGGGGTAAGAGTAAAAAACTTGCTCTTGAATGGAACAGTAAAAGCCAGGCATTTCACATTTCTGATGGCATTGCCTATAGAATAAGTCTGTATCTGCCCGAATGTTTTTGTTTTAAGTGAAGGTTTAATTTTTTGTTGTTCACCTGGAGAGTTGTGATTCGCAGTGATAGTATCAGCATGAGCCAGTGGTTCCAGTATGGTGGGGGTGGAGCAAGGAGTGATACCGGGGTCCAGCCCCAGTTGGATCCAGGGTATCCTCAGGGTGACAGTGTGGTGAGAGAAATATATAGATATAGAGAGAGATAAAAAAAAATGTTGCAGTTAAGAAAATAGAGGAGAGAAAGAGGCTGATATTCCTTGGTTTATGCAGAAAGCCAATAAAGCCCCAGACAAGGGACTTGCACTGTTCATGTAGGCCACAGGTGCCCTCTTGAATAGTGGAAGGTGCCCCGCCTTGGGCACCCTCTCGCATGGGTCTTAGAAGCCCGGGCAGAGAAGTGAACTCAGAGGGCCCCTGTGCTCCAGGGAATTAGCCTGAAAGAGAAAGAAAGAACGACATGGGGAGGCCAAGCTTGCACAAGACCCATAACTTTATTTTTAAAAGGAGCTTATATACCCTAAGTTGTACATAATGGAAGATGCAGAGTCATTCAGGGGCAGCAGTCCTGACCCTTATCGATACCAGGCTTGCTTTCTGCATACCTTTTCGTATACAAAAGGTCTCAGGTGATTTACATTATCTTCTGGCCAGGAGGCCTGTTAACATTTTATGGCTCTTTTCCTTGATAAATGTTAATCAACCAGAAAACTCATTTTCCCTTGAAGTGTTTTTTCTTTAATCTGCATCACCCTCAAAGTACTAAATAAAGTGACATTCCTGTAGAACAAAGGTGCAGTGGGTTACAACAAAGAAAGTACTTAACTCAAAGATCTAATGTTGCTACTTGTTATTTCTATATACCAACTATATTAATTAATGCACTCCTGGGTACACAACAAATAAAGGATATGAAAACTTGGCAGCAAGTATTGGTTCAACAATGAAATCCTTCACCAATACTATTCTAATAATTTTTAACTCCTTGAAAGGCTCTACATGCCTAGAATGCTTTAAGCTTCCCGTGCCTCTTGCGGTTGGGAGGCTGTAAACAATCACATGCGTAGTTGTAAAAGTCCGGATAAACCTGTCAGACAAGTTAGAAAGCTATCAGAGGAGTTTGAATTGAAACACTCCAGTTACACCTAGGAGACTTACTAACTAGAGCTCTAAGTTAATTTTCTTCAGAGAAAGGTGGTCGGGGACAGCCCCCCGTTGGTAACAGAGGAGTTGGTGAAAAATAGCAGGACAGGCAAATTCTGGTTTTGGGATAGATGCTCGAGCAGGTCCAGGGGGTCCCTTGAGTCCTGACTTGCCTTTGCCTGTCAGGCCTCTTCCTCATGACCTTTGTCATGGGTGGGATCTCCCGTGCTGGCTCCCGGCAGAGTGAGGGCTTAAGAGAAAAGAAAGTAGTCCTTTCTAGATTCCTTACCCCCTCCCAGCTATTGTTCTGCTTTGGCCTCATCCAGTTGTGTTGAGAAAGCAGCTGTAGCATTGAGCTGAATTTTAGGAATTCCCTTTAGCTTCCAGGCTTTTTCACAGTGTGTTTCACTGTAAATTAATGTTACAGATGGAAGGTAATTCATGTTTGTGCATCTAAACTCTTGGAGTTTTCCATGCTGCTTATGCTTTGGGGCAGTACTTCCCAGGCTCTTTTCACTTCATGGCACACTTATAACATGGAGCTATTTATATAGAACTCTGGGATAAACTGATGAGGCTCCCACGGTCTCCAGCTGCCCCAGGCTCTACCTGACGGCCCCCAGGGCTGAGCGAATGTGTAGGGATGTGTGCTGTGACACATCAATGGAGCAGGTCTGCTTTGGAGATTTTCTGAGAAACAGAATTAGCAAGAGGGTAATGGGAACGGTTCAAACCATGGATTTCTGCAGCTGGGTTCAAATAGATAGAAGGCTGTGTTTGGTAGCAAATAGTTAGCTATCTGCTAAAGCATTGCCTGTCTGTCTTAGATCAAAGGAAGAACTATCCGAGTGGACCATGTATCTAACTATCGACTTCCTGAGGACTCAGAAGAAATGGATGAGGTGACCAGAGAGCTGCAGCACCAAGTTCATCTGAGGGCTCTGAAGATGACAAACCCACCAAAAAACACAAAAAAGGTAAATGGTTAAGGCCTATGAGAAGATTCTGGGTAGACTTAATGTTTGCTCTTCCTAGCCTTCACTGAGAGTTGGTAGTCAGTTCTCAAGTGTGAAGGGGGCAGGTGTGGGCAACCTCACTTTAACTGGGAAAGAAGAAGTATCAGCAGAAGACTAATGCTGTGGGCTAAATTCTGGCCACCAGACTGCATATATTGAAGTCCTAACCCTCTGGTACCTAACAATGTGACTGTTTGGAGGTAGGGTCTTGAGAGAGAGAATTAAGAGCTGGAGTTGCCTTATACAGCAACCTGACATATTAAGGGTGACAGGCATCCAGCTTGGATTCTTGGAGGCACTTTTCTAGAAGGAGAGACCGTGAGTGTTTCACGCTGCTGCCAAGCATGCTTTCCTTTTGTATATCCTCCATCTTTTCCATCTTCTTTTTTCTTACTGATTGTGCCCCTCTTTTCCTCCAGACAAGAAGGAAAAAAAGAAAAAAAAGAAGACTGGCTAGGAGGTACAGGCAAAGCAGCCAGCCTCCTCTTCATTGCCCAGAAGCAAGATGATAAAGAAAAAGGATGACACTGGCTCTAAAAAGCACAGTGGCAAGCACTCAGAGAAGGCAGAGAAGGGTCAGAAGTCAGAGTCCAGGGAGGTGCGGAAGTCCCACCCCAGTTCCCCTGAGGTCAGGACAACCTGCCGTGGTGGAACGGAAGACTGAGAGAGGGAGCCAAGAAAGGAGAAGTCCAAGCACGAACACAAGTCATCAAGCAGGAGGGAAGAGAGAGAAGACAGGCACAGGGAGAGAGACAGGGGTCGAAGCTCAGACATACATTCCAGACGGCATGACGGGTGCTCTGAGGGGCAGCATGACAGGCGCTCTGAGGGGCGTAGTCACAGGAGTAGAAGTAGGAGCCGAGATAAATCCCACCGGCACAAAAGGTCCCAGCACTCCCGAGACCGGGAATCCTCTAATCCCAGGGAGCGCAGGCATCACTGATGCCGCAGCCTGTTCAGCTCTTCAGCACGGTAGAATTAAAAATGAACTGTATTTTTCAAATACAGTGAAATTCAGTTATTCTTTTACTGTATTTACATGTAAAGTCTGAGAATGAATTCTTTTGATCCCTTGAGTATAATCACCATCAAGAGAGCTGTAGTTTTTAACAGCTAAATGTCCTGGATTTTTGAGCAGAATCCATTGTCCTTGGGAATATACTTGATACTTTTGATACTTACCAGAGCATGTACCTAAATCTGGGTTCATAAATATGGCCATTGACTTCATGACCCCAATATATGATGAAATGGCCAGGAAGGGGAAATATCAGACAGTTCTAGAATTCTAGTTTTTGTGCTGCATGCTAAGAACCTTTCCAGTTGGCAGCTATAACCACTGAGCAGAGAAGTGTGGCTTAACTAGGTTCAGACAGGTTGCTATGAATGTGATAAGGATTCTTAACATCAGCCTGCTCCTTCCTTATTTTTGCCTACCTGCCTCCTGTTTTTTGAAACTGTAGACATCTTTTTTTTCAATTCTGCTGTTTTTGTTTTGGTTGATATGTCTACATTTTTTCCTTATAACTTATTTATTTTATTGAGAAGAAATTCACATGAAATTAACCATTTAAAAAATATTTATTTTTTAATTTAAGGATAATTGCTTTACAGAATTCTGTTTTCTGTCAAACAGCATGAATCAGCCATAGGTGTACATATGTCCCCTCCCTCTTGAGCCTCCCGTCTCCCTCCCCATCCCACCCCTCTAGGTTGATACAGAGCCCCTCTGAGTTCCCTGAGACATAACAGTAAATTCCCAATGGTTATCTATTTTACATATGTTATTGAAAGTTTCCATGTTACTCTCCATACATCTCACCCTCTCCTCCCCTCTCGCTGTGTCCATAAGTCTGTTTTCTATGTTTCTCCATGTCTGCCTTGCAAATTCATCAGTAACATCTTTCTAGATTCTGTATATATGTGTTAGTATACAATATTTATCTTGAAATTAACCATTTTAAAGGGAACATTCAGTGCAGTTTGGTACATTGACAGTGTTATAAAACCACCAACCCTATCTAGTTCCAAAATATTTTCATCACACCAAAATGAAACCCTGTATACCCATTAAGCAGCTCCTCCCCATCCCCTCGTCCTCCTTGTCCCTGGCAACTACCAGTCTGCTTTCAGTTCCTGTAGATTTACTTATTCTGGACATTTCATGTAAGTGGAATTGTACATGTGGCCTTTGTGTTTGGTGCCTTTCACTTAGTATAATATTTTTGAGGTGCATCCATATTGTATCAGTGAAAATGTTAGTCATGTCCAACTCTTTGTCATCCCATGGACTGTAGCCTTCCAGGCTCCTCTGTCCATGGAATTCTCCAGGCAAGAATATTGGAGTGGGTAACCATTCCCTTCTCCAGACACCTCATTCGTTTTTATGGATAATGTCCCATTGTATGGATATTCCATGTTTTGTTTGCCACTCCTGAATGGCTAGACGTGTGGGTTGTTTCCACCTTTTGGCTAGCCAGGTATACCAGCCTGCTTCTGTGCTTAGTCTGCTTTTCGAGTAGCTGCTCTTGGTGAGGTGGGAACACTTTGTCAGCTCCATTGCATATCTGTGTGGTCTGATGGGTAGTTCTTTCTCATTTTGAGATTTCTTTTTATTTATTTATTTTATTCTACTTATTTATTTAATCAATCCTTTATGAATTTGATAGGAACAGTCCACAAAACCTTAATACCTCTGCTGAATTATTAAAATGGAATTTCTGACACTGTAAAACAGAGGACTAGAGCTTTAATAGTGAATGTGCTAAGTTAAATCAACTGGTGTGTTTGTATGGGTCCTAGATGAGATGTGCACCTAGATTGGTGGTTGGGATGTCCATGAAGGAGAGTGGGGAGGGAGCTGGCGGAGATTGGGAAAGCTGTCAGACTATGACGTATGTCTAACTTCTGGAGAAGACAGGGAGGGAAAGAAGGAAGTTACATAGGAAAAGTCTTAAGACTGCAGTGGAGCTCTAAGACTATTTCAGCAAGACCAGTGGTGAGCCCTTGATCAAGAGTCACCTGTCAGAGGAGTCCCAGTAGATGAGCCTTGGTAAACAGGCATCCTTGCTGCTGGACCTCCATCAGCCATCGTGACCACTCTGCTCGTGTCCATCATGCCAGTTGTGTAGTAACTAACGAAGGCCCCTGCACCTGGCTGAGTCGTGTCTGCCTGGTGGTTCAGTGCCTCTTCCATAACAGATGTTTTCTGGTGGTGGTTAGCATATGATGCAGAAATCTTCACACTTTGCATGCTCCGTCAGTCCACGGCCTTTGTATCAGATTGCCTTGTCTCTGATCTTCCAGCCCTTTTCCTTCCAGGCTTCCAATTGGATGGTCAAACCATTGGCCACTTCCAAGAGTCTTATGTATTCAATAAACGGTCTTACTTTGGGCCACTTTTTCCACACCAAGTCAAGTGCCCTGCTTGTTGTTCCATCCACTGGAAAAATGTTCCTTTTCCCCCATGAACGTATCTGCTGTTACATAGATACCACCCATTTTCGTTTTGTACTTAGATATTGAGTGCTGGCCCATCTGTAAACCAGGCTCAAGCTGTTTCCTCCTTCAGCTGGTCATCCCCATATGGCCATAGGTGCAGAGTTACCAGAGAGCCTACCACTGTCTGCATCATTCAGGTGTTTAACAGCAGCGCTGACCTACTGCATCTCCATGGAATATGTATTTGATTTATGTATCAATTAGGGCTTTTTCAGAGAAACAGGGTATACATATATGTATGTGTGTATATATATATCTACATATGCCATATATATCTTGCATCCAGTATTCAAATGTCTGGCTATTCTTGCCCCAGTGTATATAAATCCAAATGAATGGCTTTAGGTCCCTTCATTAGTTAGTGCTGGGAGAAGCATTACATGGCATTGTCCTTCCTTCTAGAGGCCCAGCTACCTCTTCTAGATCTGAAGATGGGCTGATGTCTGGAAATTGAGCAAGTAATTTGGACTTTTGATTGGGGAGAACCTCCCTCGGCCCCCTGTTTCTCCACTTTTGCCTTTTTCAGCTTGTAGATCTTGAGTGATAACCCTTGGTGGCTCTCTGAATTGCTTCTAGGGACACCATGGTCCATTTGCACCATTTCCATGAGTCCATGTGGGTGAAGCCTGCTAGGCTGCTCTTCTGACCTTGAGGTTCGCTTTAGTATTTGTGTCTTCCTGGCTTCTGGTGGATAAGCACCGCTCAGTTCAGTTCAGTTCAGTTACTCAGTCATGTCCGACTCTTTGCAACCCCGTGGACTGAAGCACACCAGGCTTCCCTGTCTGTCACCACTGGAGCTTGCTCAAACTCATGTCCATCGAAGTCAGTGATGCCATCCAACCATCTCATCCTCTATTGCCGCCTTCTCCTGCTGTCAGTCTTTCCCACCATCAAGGAGCTTTTCTAATGAGTCAGCTCTTTGCATCAGGTGGCCCACAGTATTGGAGCCTCAGCTTCAGCATCAGTCTTTCCAATACTATTCAGAATTGATTTCCTTTAGGATTGACTGGTTTGATCTCCTTGCAGTCCAGGGGACTCTCAAGAGTCTTCTCCACCACCACAGTTCAAAAGCATCAAATCTTTGGCACTTCCTATGTTTTTATTACTGTGGGACCCCAGCTCTGTGATGATCTCTTACTGCCATCCCTGGCCTGCAGAGGAGGCCACCTCTGATCCTAATGACACTGGTGCCCCTCTCACCAGTGTCTGCCTCGGTGAGTGGGATATGCTCTGGACCCTGCTATGGAATACTACCCTCTGGTGAGGTTTCTTGCTGCTGCTGCTGCTGCAAAGTCGCTTCAGTAGTGTCCGACTCTGTGCGACCCCATAGACGGCAGCCCACCAGGCTGCCCCGTCCCTGGGATTCTCCAGGCAAGAACACTGGAGTGGGTTGCCATTTCCTTCTCCAATGCATGAAAGTGAAAAGTGAAAGAGAAGTTGCTCAGTTGTGTTTGACTCTTAGCAACCCCATGGACTGCAGCCCACCAGGCTCCTCCATCCATGGGATTCTCCAGGCAAGAGTACTGGAATTGGGTGCCATTGCCTTCTCCGGGTGAGGTTTCTTACCTCATGTAATCTCCTCTCCAGGATACCTACTCCCCTTGGCCTCTTCATTCCTTCTTGGTCCTTTGCCAGGACAGCTCAGGTGTTTCTACTTTGCTTAGTGGTGGCCAGCACTTTCTCCAGTCCTCTGTGAGCCACCTCAGTGGAAGCTGCTCAGCCCCTGCAGGTCTTGCCTGGGGGTTAAATTCTGTATGTATGTGTGTGCGTGTGCTCAGTCGCTACAGTCGTGTCTGAGTCTGCAGCCCTATAGACTGTGGCCCGCCAGGCTCCTCTGACAGTGGGCTTCTCCAGGCAAGAATACTGGAGTGGGTTGCCGTTCCCTTCTCCAGGGGATCTTCCCCACCCAGGGATTGAACCTGCATCTCCTGTGTCTCCTGCATTGCAGCCAGATTCTTTTACCACTGAGCCACTTGGGAAGCCCTCTCAATCCTATATGCTGAGTTCTAAGTCTGAATTCTTGCTTTTCTGATTCTTGATACAGCACCCTGTGCCGGCGACGGAATGAAACACCAACACTGCAGAGTGGTTTAAATCTTTATATTTTAACACTTGCTTCTTACAGCTGCTTTATTTTATATCCCTTGCACAACAACCTACAGGGCAAGCTGGCAAGCACTATGATTCAGAGACTATACAGTGCGCAGGCGCAGGGCGAGATAACCTTTATCTTGACTTATTTACTGCAGCTAAGACTTTGTTTTGGGGAACTTCTTTATCAACTTAGAATCCGTTTTGTCCCAGGGTCTGTTCCTTTTGAGGAATCAGAGAAACATCCTTGTGTGCAAGCAATGTTCTTTTCCCATGGGAACAAACAGGATTCTTAGCTGAACATCTCGTTTGCAAAAATGTTCAGCCCTGGTTGAGAGTCTCGTTTGCAAGCACTTCTCAACCTTCTTTATACCTTGTTCCCTACACCCTGAAAACCAAACCCAGTGTTCCCATGGCTCCTGTCAGTACCTGCCAGTTAATTCTTGCAGCTTTTTGGTAGGCCTAGCACTTCCCTAGCCAGGTAATGCTGGAATTTAATCCTGGATAGCAGTTTGGTAACCAGGAAAGAGGCTGGACACAGCTCCTGGGTGAGGGGGCACTGTGTGTCTGGTGAGGGGAGCAGCCTCTAGCATCTTCCAGCACAGGGTGTGCGAGCCCTTGTTTGGAAAGAATGGCCCCCTTTGCATACTGAGAGCTGGGTGGGGATGTCTCCAGAGCCACCACCTTCAGGCAAGTCTAACCAGATCTTCCTACCCCATGTTTCAGGGTCCCAAGGATTTTCCAACCGTATGAAGTCATGTGGCCCTGACTGCAGCAAAGCCGACCTGCCATATGTTAAATATTGAGTATTTAATCTCCCTGGAGTTCTGCAACTCTTACGGCTTTGTTGCTCTGCTGCATCCACTCCTCCACTGCAGGAACTGAGGGCCTCTTTGGAAGCTCCTGGAGGCCCTCTGGCTCTCACATATACTCTTTACTTATTAACAGTCATCCATTTCTCATTACCCTGCTGCAGGGCATCGGTACACTTAACAGTATCCCGCTATTTCCACTGTCTTTATAGGCCTTCCTTATTCCTCCATTTTCAAAAGTCTGAATCACCACATCTGGCAGCCTGTTTTCTCAGGTTTCCCACATCATCTCCAGAGAAATCTGAAGCAGTTGGGTCCTCAAGGCCTGGGACTGTCCGTGCCCCACATCCCCTCAGGACAGTGTCCATTCTGCCCATCAGGCAGTGACTGAAGCAGTCCCAGACCCCATCTTACACAGCCTGTTCTCTTGGACCACTGCTGGCACCATCTGTGATAATTCGGCTTCTCTGAGAAGCAGGGGCCAAGATGGGATTAAACACATAAGAGATTTATCAGGGTAAAGGCCTATGAGGGAGAACGCGGAGGGAGTCAGGGGAGAGCTGTGGAACTCGATGCCGGTCTCTAACCCCGGTGGGGAGAGGGAAGGAAGGAAGGATGGAGAGGAAAATTCTTAACCAGGTGATGCAATTCTAAGGACATTTTGCGAAGCAAATGCCTCTTTCAGGACAGGCAGTCCACCATGGGCCCTGAGCATCTGCACATTCTTGGTGAGGTTCTTGAAAGCACAGTTTACCTGCTTCTTGATGCTGAACCATTTCTGTAGGGCAAAGTGACCATAGTATGGCTACTGTTTAACCACTCGCTTCCCAGGGGAAGGAGCACTGGTTGGTTTGTTCATTGCTCAGGATGTCCTGGGCCCTTGACCCTGGGTTCCTCGGCAGTGATGCAACCCGCCACATAGGTAGCATGTCTCTGAGCCCACTGAATTGCCCCTTGGGGGACTGGCAGAACTCCACTGATACCCATGCTGTTTGCCGATAAAGTATTATTAACTTGTTCTGCCCCATGAAGTCTGTCTACTTTGCATCTGTAGCGTGGGATCAGGTCGACCTGCCATCCTTTGTGAGGATGGGCTTCTTCCCTGACAGCATCCCTGCCCAGTCACCTGTGGGGGAAGTCCTGTGTCTTGCAGGAATAACCAATCTTAGTATCTCTGCTACACTCTGCCATTGGCTGTGAGTAGCCCATGAGAAATTTGGCCTTGGTGAAAATGCAGTGATAATGGAAAGTGCAGCAGCATTGCGATTCAGAGCTCAATAGCTGTGGCAGTCAGTCACTTATGCTCCCTAGAGTCAGAGATCTGAGAGGTGCAAATACACCCTGCTCTATGCCCAGCTGAGAACAACCAGCTAGCTATTGGTTTTAGTTGATCTTTGGCAACAACGAATGTTTACTGGTTCCTTTCATGGGTTCACTTCACAGAAGAGTTGCAATTCATTGGTGGACAAACTCGCAGTGACCTCAAAGCTGAACAGCCAGTGAATAAAGTGCTCGTTAAGAACAATTTTTACTTCTTGGCATATCAGTATTTCTTTCATGTGGTCTAATTAACACCCTAGTCTGTCTCTTTCCTTCTTCTAACCTACTGGAATGTGACCTCATAAGTATCTATCTTGGCAGTTTATGGACTCAGTGAACCCTAAATTGGAAGTGATCCTTATCTAGTACAGGAGATGTTCTGTAAACATGTTTGGAAGCTTTTTGAAAGGAATAGCCTGGTCATTGTCTAAATGGTAGTCTAGTGAGGTATAAAGTGCTGTGCACTATGCTGTTGAGACCAAACAATAAAGTCAAACATTTGCTGATATCTTTCATTTAAAAGGTAAGCTTAGAAAACATGTTTGGGTGTGACTATTTGCACTGAAAGGATTTAACCTAGTATCTTTCCTTTACTAAATAGGTGGCCCCTGATTTCTGCAAGTGTTACTGGGAACTCCATCATAAAATGAATGATAAGAACAGATCATTTTTTCCAGTTGGAAATAATAATTATATCTGTGATAAGCATTTGTTATTCTTTAAGTATGGGCTTCCCTCGTGGCTCATTGGTAGAGTCTGCCTGCAGTGTACAAGGTGCAAGTTTGATCCCTGTATCAGGAAGGTCCCCTGGATGAGGGCATGGAAACCCACTCTTGTATTCTTGCCTAGAGAATTTCATGGACAGAGGAGCCTAGCAGGCTATAGTCCATTGGTTTGTAAAGAGTTGGACACAAATGAAGCAACTTAGCATGCATGCAAACAAAGTATGACCAATAGCGTGTCATCAAAGACACATTGGTCCCTAGATGAGTCATCAAAAATACTGAAATTATGTGCTGGGTCCTAAAAAGGGGCAAAACCATATGACCATATGCTTGTCACCTAGCTATATAGCTATTGTATATTTAATCTAATGCCAATATACTTTCTATAATGAACATCAGTCAAAAATTTGGTTACCTTTTGCCAGCCTAGAATTTAGAAGAGCACCTTGGGGTTGATTGAAGATGACCTACTGTCTTTACAGAAGTTGTTTGAAAAAATCAGAACTAATGCTTTGTTTTTCTACGCCTCATAAGAAACTGAGGCATTTGGTATTGTCCACCTTAGGCTAGGTTTAGAATTGGCATAAGAATTGATGTTGGAGATGGTTGTGATGATGTTTCTTCAAGAGAAAGGCATTTGTTAGCAAGCAGCTAACAGCAGCAAAAAAAAAAAGTCCTCCATGATTATTTAGTTCTCATAAGTTCTTTGAATTTTTATTAGTATATCATATGATTGACAAATCATAAAGTATACTGTGTATTTGTTATCAGTGTGACATTCTTTTTTTTCCCTCTAGCCTTCCCTGGTGGTTGTAGGAAATCCTGGGGTCTCCTTGGGTCTGTGGCCACCTTCTGGCCCTTCTGGTTCATGTCCTGCTTGCTTGGCAGGTCCGGTTGGGCCCCTTGGAACATGTCCACACACGAGAGGGGAGGGGAGGGGCACTGATGCCTCCCCTCCCAGCGCCCCTGTGTGGGGAGGCCCAAACAAGGCCTTATTTTGTGCTCACATTTTATTTGTGTGCTGGTTTTACTTATTTCATATCTGCATTTCTTTGTGTGTATATTTTCACTATCCTTATCATTTTTCAGTGCCTGTATAGCATTCTTTCCTGATAATACGTCACACCAGTGTCCCACTAGGATTGTTTTAATTTTTCTTCATAATTAATAGTAATGCTATGTACATTTTTATATAGTCTTTTACATTTTTTTTTCACTTTATATTATTCCCTTGGACCAAATTTACCTAAGGGAGTTACCAGGTCCAAAAGTACAGCTGGAACCATAACTCATCTTATTGTTAGACTGCTTTTCAGAAAGATCAAATTCGTAGGATTGTCACCACTGTAGAGTTCAAATGTAATTCCCTACATCTGGGCAACACTGGGTTTTTATCATTTTATTCCTTTTTTCTTCTCTGAAAGGTATATTGTGATACATTTGGGTTATTCTAATTTGCATTTTCGGAGAAGGCAATGGCAACCGACTCCAGTACTCTTGCCTGGAAAATCCCATGGATGGAGGAGCCTGGTAGGCTGCGGTCCATGGGGTCGCTAAGAGTCGGACACGACTGAGCGACTTCACTTTTTTTCACTTTCATGCATTGGAGAAGGCAATGGCAACCCACTTCAGCGCTCTTGCCTGGAGAATCCCAGGGATGGCAGAGCCTGGTGGGCTGCCATCTATGGGTTCGCACAGTTGGACTGAAGCGACAGCAGCAATTTGCATTTTATTTCACTGCATTGTTACTTTTAGTGCTTTCATTTTTAAAAAATATTTAAATGGTTCTATCTCTAAGGACTGTAGTTACCAGCTCATACTTTCTTAATGTATTTTGGCCAGCAGACTTTGAAGAGCTATGGTAGGCACCTTTCCTCCCATTCTGGTGCTCACCTTTTGACATTTAGTTCATTAGACAAAAGACAGGGTGAGCCATTTCTGCATTTCTTCCTCCAAAAGCCCTTATCAGAACAAACATAGGTTATCTGAACTGCTTCTCAGTGAATTCCTCTAATGTGTAGAATGTAGGGGTTGGGAGGAGGTGTCCCCATCAAACTGAAGTCACAGAAGAATGTGATTTTACTCTTTGACTGGACATGCTACTTGGAAACCTAGATGGGATCTTTCCTACTTATCACTGAACTCTGAAGGCAGTTCCTGGTCACTGCTTAGTTCTGAGATGTGGCCCCTGTTTGGCAGGAAAAAGAATACGGGATAGAGCCTCAAGACCTGTGATGTTTGAGCCCTGGCTCAGCCACCTGCTGGCTGTGCCACCTCAGGCAGATCATTTGCCTCCATTTTCTCCTCTCTGAGAGACAACTTCGAGACTTGCAAGGAAGCATGGTATGATAAGCTTTAGTGACTTGTTACCTTGTCGATATAATGGAGATGATGCTTCACAGGGTGGATGTGAGAAAAGCACTTAGCAGAATGCCTGGTACATGGCCAGTCCCTAATAAATGTTACTTCCAGTACCTGTGACTCCTTTGCTGTGAGGTTTAATTCCGAGAACTGCATATTAACCTGCAAACTGCAATCTACATACATACTAAGGGAGAAGGAAGTGGCAACCCACTCCAGTATCCTTGCCTGGAGAATCCCATGGACAAAGGAGCCTGGAGGGCTACAATCCATGGGGTCGCAAAGGGTCAGACACGACAGAGTGACTCACATACACACACACACATACATACTAAGTCATATTATTTCATCCTCATATTGGTGGTGGGTGGGTGTGCTGCAAGGCAAGAGCCATTCAATGTGATGGGCAAGGGGGGTGAATCTATGTTCAAAATGACATAATTGAGAGCTTCATTCTAAAATGATAAATTTGTTGTACCTGAAGTGGCATCGTTTGAGGAATATTGGCTGGTCAGGTCACTTCTGCGTTGATAGAGGGTGAGAAACTGCCAAGACAAAGGTGCAATACTAGCTTAAGCCTCTGCCCTTTGATGGACAGGAAACACTAGAAACCCTGAAGGGAGCACAACCATTGTGGCATTGGATTGCCATTTCCTTCTCCAAGGGATCTTCCTGACCCAGTAATCAAACCCGGGTATACCTCACTGCAGGCAGATGCTTTACCATCTAAGCCACCAGGGAAGCCCCCTTAGCCAACTAGTATTACTTTAACTGACTGTACCTAGTAAATGAAGGCAGATCTTCTTCATTATATGAAGATGCACTCATCATTCTATGGATGAAGTGATGTGTTGGTTCGGTGCTAGGTCTCATTTCTGTTTCCTGGAAAAATACAAGTAAGACACAAAAGAGTGTTTATAATAAATAAAATATACCACATTTCCTTAGTTATCTACATAGCCAGCATTTCTGACCAGGCACACTTTGTTTGGTCATGAGATTTCACATGGCTTTCCAGTAAATAAACAGATCACAATACATAGAGTTTGTGTAAGGCTATTGACCTGATGAGCTCCTGAACTGGCCAGAGTCATATCCCTGTGTTTTGTTTTCTCTGGTTCATTGCTGCTTCTGAGTTAATTGGAAAGAAGTGAAAGTGAAAGTCGCTCAGTCATGTATGACTCTTTGCAACTCCATAGACTGTAGTCCATGGAATTCTCCAGGCCAAATACTGGAGTGGGTAGCCTTTCCCTTCTCCAGAGGATCTTCCCAACCCAGGGATTGAACCCAGGTTTCCTGCAAATTGATAATCCATGGGATTGTTTTACTAGGGAATTCTAAATCATGTGTAATCCCTTACAAATGTACCTTACATATGAGTAAGGTACAATTTTGGGGGTAGGGCTAACCCAAGAAGTCAGTGAGGCCCAGATCACCACTAGAAGGGTACAGAACCAGGGCTAAGAGCTAGAGTTTATGGGCTATTTACAGGGGGAATATTCAACATATTCAACTAACAAGCTGGATAAGTAATTTTTAAGAAGATAGTTGGTTAAATAACTTTCCTCAAAGTCACATAGCTACTAAGTGACAAAGCCAGAATTCAAACCCAGATAGGCTGAATTTGCATGAATGTTTTTACTCCCCTTCAAGTCCATCTTCTGGTCCTGCCCACTGGAATGGAGTTGGTACACACAAAACTTCCAATGAATATTGATAGGTCAGGGTACCAAAACCCCCCACAACCTATCATTTAAAATAATTAGCTTGTATTTCTCCTAACCAGTTTCTATTTTCTGTTTTTATTGTCCTTCTAAATAGCCTAGAACTCTTTCCATGATCTGTTTTTCTTCCATTGAGGCTCCTGGCTTCATCTGTTAATCATTTCCCTTTTGTTGTAAATATCATCAGAGCTGGGAGAGACTACTTGGGATCCAGTTGATGCCCTTATCTTCCTACCCAATGTGTATTACTTGGACTAAGTTTGTGAAACTCTCTACCCTTTCTATAGAAACCTGGTCACTGATAGTTACATTTCTCACTTACGCTCAGTTGTGTCTTTTTCTCCCAAGGCGAGTTTGTGACAGTCGAACATTTTGAGGTAGTTACATCAATGCTAGAAACAGATCTTAGTGTCTGTTCATATTCCGTCTGTTTTGCTGGTGACACTTCAGGAATTATAGTTACACTGGATTTGGGCTGACATTTTCCTACTGACAAAAATTTTTTCAGACTACATTTGCTAATTGGTGGCTTAGGGTGAGCCACTGTGCTGGTAGTGAGATTCATGTCTTCTTTTACTTGATCTTCAAGTGGGCTTTCTGGAAATTCTTCTTCTTTTATAACCTCTTGTAAAACAACTTCATCTTCATCAGAAGCTAAGCTTTCTTCTTTATTTTCTAAATTTTCTTGACTAATATCATGAGTTATTAACCGAATGATAAGATCTTTTTTGCTTTGGACATCTTTTAAAAGCTCCACTTTGGTGATGTCGGGCTTTATTAAACTCTGAAATGAATTCCTACTAGAAGTCTGGAATTAAAGAGACAATGAATGTTAAAAAACAATCAATTCAGTCATTTTTGCTGTGGTTCTATTGTATTGAATAGTAAGGCAACTTTCACATGGTTTCTATTTCAATTTAGTAAAATTACTTATCTTTAAGTGCCTTTTACTTATATATTAGTCATATATTTAAAAGAAAAAATAAATGAAAATCACAAGCAATATTTTCTCTTTTCTATAATTCTTTTTTTGCATTCAAGATTAACAGTCCAGTTCAAAGAAGAGACCCTAAGGTTCCTCCTTTTGCTTCAAATTTTACATTTTACTCATCAAGAAATGCAAAATGCATATTTTAAGTACACTGTTTTCATCATTTGCTTTGAAAGTCTTATAACAGATTTAGACATGATAACATGTTTTTCTGAACTTCTTACTAGGGAACTAATACACCAATCTAAATAAATAAATTTTCATGAAAAAGACAACGTGTTGGCTGACCTGGATTTTTAAAACTGATGAATAATGGCAAAATTGTGAAGGACTTTGAATGTTCACTCCTCACCCCTCCAACACCCTAATCCTTGGAACATATTTTCCAAAGGAAGCTTCAAAGAGTAGATTTTCATTCTCTTCACTTCCCTAGTCAAATGTTACTTTCCATTTTGCAATGTTAAAGACATTAAGGAAGAGACCATTACAATTAAACAAATAACTTTTCCCATTTCTGTAGCCTTTTGATGATGCCACAGAACTTTTAAGTTAATTTGAGTTATCAATCTTAGATCCCTCTGTAACACTGCAAACCAGATTTTCAGATAAATGCTGCCTTAAAGGAATATCCTTTGTGCAAAACAAAATTAAAGAACTTCTGTAAGAAATGATCAATTTTGGTTATCTGTGTTGGTGGAGGGAAAGGGGTCAAAGACAAAATAAAAAGATCATTGTATATGGCTTTGGAATGTGAATGTGACACAGTATGAGCCTTTAATAGGCATGTGTCTGGTGTATTAGGAAATTTTGGTACCTCAAAATAGCAAATGAGGCCTGGCTTGTGGATTTCTGACAGAGTTGTCTGGGTTTTCTAAAGCCATCTGTTCTTTCTGTAACCCTCATCCTTATACTGCTATTCAGATAGCTGCTGCTGCTAAGTCGCTTCAGTCGTGTCCGACTCTGTGCGAGCCTGTGGACTGCAGCCTACCAGGCTCCTCCGTCCATGGGATTTTCCAGGCAAGAGTACTGGAGTGGGTTGCCGTTGCCTTCTCCTAGTCAGATAGCTGGAAGGAATCAAAACAACTGAAGCATGCTTCTTGATCTGTGTCTACCTTCCTTAAGGCAACTTTCACTTCCCTTAAGGTTAGCAGGGGTAGTTGTTTTGGATTAGCTATTCTCTTTCAAGTTCCTCTGGGCTATAAGAGATAGTTAAACTACTGATAAAAGGATGTAAGAGAAGAAAGCAGGTAACCAAGAAGAAGAACTGATGGGTATGTCTGCAGATGGTTAAGAAGTAATGACATGAGAGTCATGTTCTACAGTTTAGACAGATTTTGTGCCCAAGGAATTAATTACATATAAATGAAGACTTCTAAGTAAATACTAATATAATTTTGAAAGCCTAGAGAGAAAAGGACATTTGAGAGCTAGAAAGGACCTTTATCTAGTCCAAGAAACTAAGGACCAGGGAGATTTCCATCAGTGTATGACAGTCTCAGTATTTGGAACAACAACAAAAAAAAGTACCCATCAATGTATTCACTAGCTCTGAGACTTAGTTAAATAAGTTGGAAAATGGTGTTAAGGAAAACATGCTCCTGGGCCTAGGCTCCAGGCAGGCTAGTTCCATAGAACTTTGCTCTGTTTGTGAGCCACAGGTGTGTGAGTACACAGTGCAAGAGGCTCATTTACACTTAGGGGCTTTGGTATTCAATGAGAAAATGGGGTTGATCAGTGGAACTCTATCTCCTGGCAACACTGCCCCTAAGATCAGTAAACAGAACTAACTACTTTTTCAAATAGTTGCATTGTACTAAGGACAGCATTTTGGCAATTCAGATCCCCATTACTGAAGTACATTTGGAGCCCAAATATGGGACTGCAGAGAAACTAGTTCATAAAAATAGCAGCACGAAGACAACTGGATCCAGAACAAGGCTAGAATGGGAAAGAAACTTAGTTTGTGCTGAGAATGTATATAGAGAACTGGGAAACAAAGGGAACAAAAGTGAAATAAGAAAACTCTAAAGAGCTTTGGTCTGTTTGTTGATAAATGTTACTAAGTGAAAACAATACTTCTGAGGAGCTTTAAAATTGAGGATTTCAATCCAATAGAGACTAGTTTAGCTGATATTCTAACTGGCCCTTTTGGACTCATATAGTACTATGACAATGTATATCCATTAAAAAGAATTGTGGGAACTGTCAGAATTGTATTTCCTCTGAGTTGCCAAATGAAAACTACAATTCCAGTCAGCTCTGTTTGCTATTAAGGGTGTTTCTCTGCACTCCCATTCTTCAAGAAGTGGCAGTTCAGTATGACTGGCTACTGGAAACTAGCCTGCCACCTTTACATGAGCCACATCACTGATGGGGTTAGTCCCAGGAAAGCAGAGGATTGTACTGGAGGAATCAGAGTCCCTAATTCTACTGGGCTGGGCAAGAAAAATTGACCATACTTTACAAGTGCATTCCCACAGACCTCCCTGAAAAAGGAAATCACAGAAGGACGACAGACAGGTCTTACTAATTGCTCATTTCTTTTCACCACTGCCTTTGCACTTACCTCTAAAGGCTTTACATTCAGTCGTCCCATCTGATCCAAAGAAATACGTTTTTCTTTCTTTCTGTTTCCCGCAGCAGTTATCTCAGTTGAGTAACGCTTCCCATTTATTGATGCTCTTCTCAATGTTTCAATGCTATGTCCAGTTCTAGTTAAACATTCGGTCTGCAGCTTCTCAAGAGACTGTGTTTTTATAGAAATGACCCCTAAGTGCTCTGCAACAATGTCGGGATCAATATTAATTGGTGCTTTGCCAAGGTGAGGAATTATCCTAACTGAAAGCTCCTCTTGCCTTAAACCTTGATCTAACCCTTTTTGCTCTAGTCCAGGTTCTATTTTGATAGCATGCTCATGCACCTTTTCAACAATTCGATCAATGTCCAAATCACCAAAGAGATTAGCACATGGATCTCCTGAGCTAATCATTGCTAATGGACAACTGGAAACTTTCCTGATAATTAAAGAAGCCACTTCTTTAGGAAAGATGTGGTTTGTATCTTTCATATCATGATGAAGTTCTTCATGTGTTCCAGATTGTTGTAGTACACAATTATAAACAGAATCAACCATCTGAGAAATAATTTCTATGCTTTCTGGATTTAAAAAGTATTCTTCAGTATTGGCAGCTACAATACTAATGTTTTTCCTAGAAATTTCAGCTGTCACGGATTTTGTTAATTGAGATGCAATTTTATTTAACTCAGGCTTTGATAAGTTTTCAGCATCTTTGCTTGAGGCGCTTGGCAACTTGGCTAGTTTAGCCAAGAACAAGGCAAGTATTTCCTCTAAAAACCTGGCATCTAATACAGCCTCTTTTTCGGTGGGAGGCTTTTTCTTTGACTTTAGATCATCAATAATCTTCGCCACCTTTTCCATAATTTTGACGGCTTCTAGAACTAACTCTGAACTTGATGTTTCTTCCTGTTCTTGAGGATGAAATTCTGAATTGGAAATTTCCTTCACCATTAAAAATCCTATTATATCAGAAAGGACATTGCTCTTACCCATTAAATCTTTGTACACTGAAATATGGGAGCCACAGTGCTTTAAAACAGTGCTATAAACAGAAGTAACTATTTTTTCAATAGTTGCACTATCTGTTAAAGATACAGTGGAGGACTCTTTGACCCGTGGCACTACTGTAATATGACTTTTAGAGATATATTGTTGGAATGAACTCAAAATTTTTGAGCTTATTTTTTGCATTTCAGTGTTCAGAGAATTGTTTTGTTCCTTATCTGCTTTTGGAAACATAGATAGAAGCCTTGACAAAAACTTTACAGCAATTTCTTCTATTATGTTAAAAGGCAGTTTGTAAGCCCAGGATGGTTGAGGCTGGGGAACTTCATTGGTTTGGATAATACCTCTAAGGATATTTTCAATAGTACTATCAATTTCTGTACACTGAAGTGGTGTTAGTTCTCCAGAAAAATAGTTTTGTAACTGATTTCCAGTCACTTCCTGTACAACTAAATTAACTATGGCTTCTGAAAGGATTTTGCAACCACTGCTAATACACTTTCGTATGTTCTCTTGAGATCCAAATTGAGGCAAAAGATTATTATAAACAGTTTGAACCACTAACTGAATAATTTCATCATCATTAGGATGTAAGGATTTTACGTACTGTATAATCATATCTTCATCTTTGGAGATCTCTGTTTTAACTGTACTTGCTAACTTCATTTGAAGGAAATCTAACTCTGTGTACAAATTATCCTCAGACATTTCTGTTTTAGCGTTGGCTACTGTTGAAAAAATTCTTGATAGAAGAGAAGAAATTATCCTTTCTAAAAATTCATAAGGCAGCATTATGGTATATGGCGATGATGTTTGACATTCTTTGCAGGCTGTCTGGGCCACTTTATGAACCTTTTTCATAACCTTCTTAGATTCTAGAGGCAAACATTTTGAATCTGAAACCTCATCATAAAGTAGCAAATTTAGCTGATACTGAAGAATTTCTTCTATTACTGCATTAGCTAGCCTTTTTGCTAATTTTTCAACATTAAAATTTATGTCCTCGCAGATGGAGTCTTGAGATCTATAATCCTGTAAGATATTGCATATAGAAGAGTGAACAACCTTATTGACCAGCATTTTATCAATTGATGGTATTTTAGCCTGATCTGAAGAAGGTATTTTAGTTGCAGGTGCCATGTTATGTATGGGTGGTATATTATCCATAATTATCTTTTTCTTGGAAGGTCTTTTAACCACAGACAGTTTTTTTTGCCTGAGAGGTGCTTTATGAACTGCTGAAATGTTGTCCTCAGATGGAAGGAACTTAATTCCTTGATCCGGGTTTAATACTTTAATTTGAGCATCCGAAAACTCCTTTAACAGGGAATCAATCAGTTTCATAGCCATGCCATAGAGCTCAGCTGGATTTACATCATTGGTTACATTTTGACATGCATCATATGTATCCAGTGAGGAAGAAAAAATCAATTTGTTAACTATTTCAGAGATAACATCTTCTAAAAAGTTAGCAGGGAAAATCCTGGGTTTATTTTCTAGTAGGTTCTGAGGATTGTCCCATTTACGAGGTTGTCTTTGGATCTCACTCTCTTCCTCTTTTGGAGGAGCATTTTGTTGAGCTGAATTCACTGAGGCATGCTGGGCAAAATCCTTGCCACAAGCTTGAGTTACATATGCTGCATTTTCATCTAGGAGACTTGGGTAATTTAAATCATCCACTGGTCCTTGGAGAGAAGATGTTTCTAAAACATTTCTGTAAATGCTTACAGGGACATTCTGGGCATGTTTAGAATGTAAGATCTTTTTGTCATTTGTAGCTGGGTAAGCTGGAGAATCCCTCCTCTTTTCTTGGATCTCTGTATTTCTCACCTTGGATGTCAGAGATGGTAATTCTAGAGGTATATCCCCCTTTCCTAATGAACTTCCTTTTTTCTTGTCACTCTTTTTACCACATATTTCAAAACCTGGTTCCAGGACAACTTTGTTTTTTATATCATCCATAGCTGGTGAAAGATGTTGATATAGCTCATCACCTCGCCCTTTCTCATCTTTTCTAGACACGCGGTCTTTCTTCTTGATTTCATTCTTTGTAAATGCTGTACCCAAATCCGGCCCTGGAGTATCTTTACTTTTCACACTGGTTGTAGTTGAAGTAAGTTTTGATATGTTCTCATCTTTTCCAATTGAAGTTTCCTTTTTTTTTTCATCCCCTTTCTTTTTCTTTGCCATACCTCCAAATGACTCTAATGCTATGGTAGTTACTTTGCTCTTCATACTACTGCTTATATTAATACATATTGGCTGCTGGATGCTGCCTGTTTTCATTAATGTCTTCTTTTTGAAGTTCTCTTTTCCATTAACTGCTCTGCCATCTATTTCCAAAGTGTCCATTTTGTTTTTCAGGTCTGAGGTTAGGGGAATAAGTGTAGATAATTGTTCTAGTGAAGAAACTGGGTTCTCCTTCAAGCTTCTGTTTATCTTTGTAAAGGTTTTATATGGTAGGTGTTGAATTCTTTGCATGATGCTATCCACATCTAGAAATGAAAACAAGGTGGAAGACCAACCTCCTGAAAAAAGTGGCTGAATCTTGAAAGCAGAGATTGCCTTCTTGGTTAAAGCAGCAACCATCTCTATAACAGTGTTACTTCTATCATGTTTCTGAACATTTTTAGATCCATATATTTCTGTCACCTCATCATACACAGAATCACATACTTTATCAACTGTTTCTTTATCTACTGGTGGAAATGAAAACATTTTTTCAGCATTTGTTAGAACTTTAATTTCGCTTTTCCTGAATTCCCCTATCAGAACATTTGCAAATTTAATAGCCAGGCCCATGATACTTCTTTCTGATATCTCTTTGTCCTTAGGATTTTCAGCAATTCTTGGTAGAGTATAAAATTTGTGAACAAGGTCAATGACAACATCTTCCAAAAATGTAGCAGAGTATACAGAAGTCTGGGGGAAGGACTGTATTTTTTCTTTAATGGGATTCAAGAGTTCAATGACATCATCAATTCTGGGTAAGTCACTGGGAAATGATTTTTCATCACATAGAAATGGTTGCAGATGGTGGTCCATAATTTCCTTCATAATGAAACCAGCTATTCTCCCAAGGAATGAGCCTCCTCTTTTGTATGCATCTTTCTGTACTTCATCTTCAAACTTAATTTTTTTAATAATATTGTTACATATAGAGTCAACAAAGTCATCACTTGCCCCTAATTGCAAATTTTCCCCATGTTCCTCTGCCTCGGCAAGTCTAATCTCATGTTCAGAAATTTCTGCTATAATATCATCAGTTAGTTTTGAAGCTGCATTCACAAACTCATAATCTGGTGGCACCTCTTCCTCGTTTGGTTCTATTTCAGTCTCAGGTGAAGGAAACATATGTGCCAGAAGCTTGTAAATCATATTTTCTAAAAGGGAACAAGGCAATACAGTAATGCATGATGGCAAGTCATGGCTATCATTGTTGATGGTGTTGAGTACATTTCTGATGATATTCTCCTCTTGGAGGGAGGAATAGGAAGAAGTTTCTAATTTTCCTAAAACTAATGACTCCACCTGATAATCATAAATTTCTTCTAACAGAAGATGATATATTTTTTCCCCAAAACTAACAGCATCATCTTGTATAGCTCTATAAATATGAAACAGAGATTGATAATCATCTAATATTTTTTCATAAATAATATTAACAGTTTTTTTAACCATTTCTTTGTATACTTCTGAAAAATAGAGATTTTCATGCAAGTGATCTGCAACTAAAATTTGTGAAGTGGTGAATTCCAGCACAATTGATTTTACTAATCTTGTAACAATATCTGTAACATTGGCTTTTGCTTTACATGGATTTTCAGTAGCCAAGACATATGAGAATATACAAAGAATTTTGCATAAAAGCTCAGAAATTACCTCCTCCAAAAAGACAGCTGAATTCATAATGAAGGATAATTCTCTTTGTTTAGGATCTGTTGCTCTCTGCTGATAAATTTGCTCCATTGTACAAGGAAGAGTTTTATCTCCAGGTAAAAATGACTCAAGATGATGGTTAAATATTTCCCTTATTATATAACTTGCTATTTTTGTTACAGGTATATTACTTATGCCTTTTTTATCTTTCGAAACAGACTGGTATAGCTTTAAATGAGAAATGTTAGTATATATGGCATCAACCATAGCCTGGATACTGTTTTCTGAAATTACACTTTGTTTTTCATTTCCATCTTTGATGATGCATATTGCATGTTTAGAAATTATTGACATGATTTCATCAATCAGTCTCACAACTGTGTTGTTGAAGTCTGACTGCAAAAAGTATGGGTCTTCTGCACTGCAGTTCAATAGACATATCTGAGATAAAACCTGAGTTACTATTTTTTCCAAATGTGTATGTGACAATATGGTGGTATATGTTGTACAAGTCTGTCTTCGGAGTCTTGATGTATTGATTGCATAATGAACTCTCTTTATCAAAACATCAGCATTGAGTTTTGAATATGATTTGAAAGGCAGCTTTGCTATGAAATATGGAGGAATTTGGAAATCAAAAACTTCAGCCAGGATAATTTTAGTAAGCCTCTCAGCCAGTGTCTTGGTGTCACTGAAAAAGTCCTTATTAGGTTGCAGTTCATATTCTTGTAAAACCTTGCTATATGCTGTATTGATAATTTTTATCACTATGTCTCTATCTACTGGTGGCAAACACAATTGTTCCTCAGCATTTTCTAGGGTACTAACTTGAACTTTTGAGAATTCTTCTGTTATCAAATATATGAATTTTTCGGCTGTTTCCAACAGTTCTTTTTCTGAATCTCTTAGTGATTTTGTTTGTACAATACCTAATGCTCTGTGGAATATTTTGCTTAAAACTCCAGAGATCACATCTTCCAAAAAGGCTGAGGGGTAAACACTGGCAAAAAAAGAATGTCTTCTTCTTGTACTATCAAAGTATCTATATGATGAAGTAAATGGCAACTTTCCATACAAAAATGGATGAAGATGTTGTTGGCAAATATTTTTAATGATAAAACTTGCTATTCTATCAATAAAAACATTGTCACTGCTTGTGATATAGTGCTCAACTGCTTCTTGAGACCCAGAGTTTTGCCCGATATTTCTGAGTGTGGAATCAACGAGACGCTGAACATCATCCTCTGAATAAATAGATTCAGTTTCATCTTCATCTTTTGAAAATCGAATCTCATGTTGAGAAATTTTCATCCTAATATCACTGATTAACTTTGAAGAGATTTCACTGTGATTGATTTCTGATCTATCTTTTGGAGTTTTGCTGTATGGAACCAAGTTAGATGCAGAAGGAAAGATTCTAGATAATAGTTCTCTGATTATTTCTTCTAAAAATGTGTATGGCAGCAAAGTGTTATATGGAGATAAATGCTGGCTTGGCTGGGTAGGTTTAGTGATGCCTCTAAAGATGTTCTGAATTATGTTCTCTGCTGTCAAAATAGTGTAGGAAGAAGCTGACAAATCTCCAGAAAACAGTGGATGAAAAAGATAATCAGATATAGCTGCTACAATTAAATTGGTGATATTTTCTGCAAAAATATCACTGTCTTTGATTTCTTTACTATCAACAGCCAGCCCATGCTGTTTCAGAACATTCTTATAAACTGAATTGACAAGTTCATCCATGGTGTCTGTATCTACAGTGGGGAATGGCTGCTCTTGGTCATCATGAAGAATGAAGATTTTAGCCTTCTTAAAATGGTTGTTTATTGAGTTTACTATTTTTGGGGTCATTTTATCCAAATCACTCTCCATGTTATATTTTGGATTGAAGATCTTTGATAATAGTCTGGCAACAATTTCTTCTACAAATGCATTAGGATAAAACCTTATACCTAGTGATGATGACTTCTGGGGTCTGTGTGACCCTGTGACTTCACCGAGAACCTCTTTAACCATATTTGATATTTCATCCAATGGAGACATTGAATGAGGTAAGCCCTCTTCACACAAAAAGGGTTGAAGATGATGTTCAATAATCTCTTGAATAATAAGACTGGCCATTCGGTCAACTATAATTGGGCTTTGGCTTCCTATACTTTTCTGTATTGACCCAAGTGAGTCAGACATCTGCAAAATATTATTATAAATAGACTCCACCATATTTTGAAGGTTTTGTTCTGTATATACACATTGACAATCATATTTAGTGAGCCAAATCTTATGCTTTGAAATGGCTAACAAAACTTTATTTATCATACAGGTGGATACCTCATTAAAATCTGAAGTCTTTAAGTATTTACTTCCTAAGCATGAAGCCTCACTGGGTGGAGGAATGAGCTGAGATAATAGTCTTCTGATAACATCTGCTAAAAATGAGTATGAGAGCATAGTGATATAGCCTGTTGAATGTTGACTTTGGTAATTAAGTTCACTTAGGTTGTTTTGAAGTTTCAGTAGTATATTTTCGGCTTTGAGAGGGTAATATGAATTAGGCATGAGCTTTCTTATAAAGCACAATGGGAGCTGGTAGTCTATACTCTCTTTCAATATGCCACTAGTTATCTGTTCTGCTATTGACATGGCAGCATATACCAGATGATCACTACAGGTAACTTGAAATGTGTAGTCCCATGATACATCATTATAAACAGAGTCAACAATTTTACTAACAGTTTCTTTATAGACTGGTGGAAAACACATCTTTTCTTCAATGTCCCGTAAAACAGTGACTTGAGCAGTATTAAACTCATTCACCACGCAGTTGATATCTAATATATTCGTCTCATTAAGCTGGGCTTCAGTGATAGTCACATTTTTGCCTTGCAATGAGGTGGTGAGATTAAGAAAAATGTCCGCAATTATTTCCTCCAGAAATGTGGCAGAGTACACGCCCGTGTTCATGCCTCCTGGATATCGTATGTTAAGAAAGGCTATTGCCTTTTTATCTGGTCTTCGAAGAGGAGGTAGAGAAGGGAGTTTTCCTGAAAATTGCTTACTGAATGGGGTTTGCATCTTGGAATGAATCACCCTAAGATTATTTGATGGTCCTGTCAGAAGTTTGCTATCATAACTCATGAATCGCACAGAGTTTTTACTCTGTTTTGATTCTTTTAATTCTGGCCTTTTTGCTTTGGGGAAACTGGGAGGTCTCTTGCTTGTCCTGTATGTTAAATGTTTGTCTGTAACTGGTGGACTTCTGGGAGGTTGCTGTATACTGCATGACAATTTTTCCATTAAGGATTTTACCAAACTATGGGAAATAATACTAAGCATAGACTCTTGATCTATTTCTGCCAGATTTTCAAAAAGGTCTGACATGTCATATTCCTCAAATGGTAAGCCACAGTCCATTGTTAAACTGGAATAATCATCTATACTTTGAAGTGTGTTGAACAGCTGACGTTCTGTTGATATTTCGTCAGAAAGAGGACTATTCGTAAGAAAGTTGTTGGTTGTACATTCTTCTAAAAGCGTTCTAATAAGTTTCTCACACACAACATTCAGAAGAAAAGCTGATTTAGGGGAGAGCCCTAGGTTATTTCTAGGAATTCTATGACTTTGCGGGTTATTTGAAGATAGGAACATTTTTCTTGCTGTTTTACCAGAATCTGTATCCCAATTTGGGCATTCATCTGGCAAAAACAAATTGAAAACAATATTGAAAATTTTGTTGACTACTTCTTTGGATTCAGGAGATCTTAGGCTACCAACCAGAGTGTTTAACTTATATGCTAGAGAATTTAGTTTACCTTTCTGTATTAGTTGATTAAGTTGGTGAGTTGGAGCTGATTTCCAACCTTTGGCATGTATCTGTCTTTTCATAGTTTTCGCTTTGTTGCAATTGAGCAAACTATGGCTTTTAGGTGTGGAGAGTGATTTGTTTTTTCCTTTGCTATCAAGGTGATGATTTATTCCTATTTCTTTGGATAGAACATGGATCACTCCTATTAAGAGATCCTGAAAGAGATCACTGAAGTCAGCCACAGCTGCTTTTGGGCAATAAATATATTTTGCTTTCACAGAAACCACTTTTGTAACATCTTCCTTTAAAATGTCACTATTTAAAAGGATTTGAATAATGACCTCAGAAATGCTTAAAGCAAGTCCTCTGATAGAAATTGACTGATGCTCAAACAGTTGGGAATGAACTAAAATAACCTCACTACAAGTTGTGTCTTCATTTCCTAGTGATTTCTGTTTTGTTTCACCATCTCTGGTACAATCAGAAATGCTTGAAATTATATAGGAAATAACCAGTTCAGTGAGATGTTCACAAAATTGATTAAGTGAAGAATCAGTGTTGATGCTTCTTAGAGGCTGTTTTGATGCATATTTTTTGCTTAGTGGTGTGGAGCTAATAGATACTTTTTCATCAACAGGACCTTGAAACAAAAAACATTGGTATTTAAAAATTTTTTTTCTTTTAGTTTTTTAATCTAAATTTATTTATTTTAATTGGAGGTTAATTACTTTACAATATTGTATTGGTTTTGCCATATATCGCCATGAATCAGGTATACACTTGTTCCCCATCTTGAAGCCCCCTCCCTCCTCCCTCCCCGGGTATTTTTTTAACATGCATTAAGGAACAATGTGACCATTCAAAATACTGGCAATATTTTATATATGAATTTCACTTTGGGTATACCTTACTCAAGAAATAGAAAAACCTAGTCAAGAAAGGAACTGAGTTTTCTTCAAATGTCTATTTCCCACCTGTGAAATCTTTACTTCTGCTGGGAAGCCCATTTAAAATTCAAATCTCTAATTGCTGGTTTCTTTCTTGGCTAGCTATGTTGCTTTAAGAAGCTGGAAATTCTGGGGCAGAAAAATTATTTCTAGCTTTTACTGTTACAAGGCCCTAGAGTGATTCCAGTGATCTTTAGAGATCTCATATAATTCTTAAAAACATTCTTGGCTATTTAGCCAACTATCCCATTTGGGATTAAACAGTATATAATAAATTGAACAGGATGAAACTGTTGTTTGAATGTGTTGACATATAAAAATAGCTATTTCATATGGTTTCAACCCAATATATGCATAGGAACATTCATAGAAAGGGAGTACAGACAGCATACTTGTCAGCATGGGTTTACAGAATTATACCTAAAAAGACTTTAGATCAGAACACTGGAACATGAACAGAACCAGAAGTTTAGTGCCACTGTCCTTATAAACTATCATCAATAACTTCAAAGACTAACTGTATACCTCAAAAAGAAGTTGGATAATTAGTCAATTAACTATGCAAGAAAGTGAAAGTCACTCAGTCATGTCCGACTCTTTGTGACCCCATGGACTCTATAGTCCATGGAATTCTCCAGGCCAGAATTATGGAGTGGGTAGCCATTCCCATCTCCAGGGGATTGTCCCAACCCAGGGATCGAACCCAGGTCTCCCTCATTGCAGGTGGATTCTTTACCAGTTGAGCCATAAGGGAAGCCCAGCTATGCATGAGGTCTGACTATAATGTAAGAAGTTGTTTTTTAAAGAACTTAAAAAAAAAGCAAAACCCTCTTGGAACTTCTGTTTGGGAACTGCCCTTAAAGCAGTTTATGTCTTAAGCAAGACATCATTTCATAGCCATACCTCATGCCCAACCAAAATATCCCACTTTAAATTATGCCTATTTAATCTCATCTGTACAATAGGGAAAACTGAAAAACACCCCTCCATATAAAAATTATGGAAATGGGTAACATTTTTTCTTTTAGCATCTTGCCCAGTTGAAAAACACACAGCTACACAGGTAGATAAACAGCCACCCCAAATCTAAGGCTATTTTCAGAGAAGTGGTAAATGTAGCTTCTTGCATGTGAGGGCTAAAAACAATGCTCTTAACGCTGTCATTGACTTTTCTGCACCTAAAACCATGCTATCTCTTTATAAGTCATCCCTAACTCACCTCTCGTTTCAAAGTTGTTGAAATGTGTGACCACTGATGTAGTAACATATCTTGCTACTAGGTGGACTTCATGTGGTCCCAGTTCCCAATCAGCAAAAGCAATGACTCCAGGCTCTTCAAGAGTTTTCTCTAACTTTGGGTACTTATTTTTCCACTTTTCCAGTAAAATGGAATCTTCTCCACTTGCCACAAGGCCTTTGTTTTCTTCTTCAGTTCCACAGCTGTTTCTTTTTTCCCATATTTTAAGCAGGCTTTTCTCATTCTTTAGTTGTTCAGGTGTTAGGCAATGAAGCATTTCCTTTGATATATAAAACGGCTTCATGGTTTCCATATTTTCAGTGCTGTGTGATGTTTGATTTGAAAGGCCAAAACTTGTCAGCATGGTATTGACAATATCTTCTGCAGCTAAAGATATTTTGAGTGGAGAAATGGTAGTCTGTATTTCATCTGGGTTAACAACTGGTTTGAGGGGCTCATAGTGAAGCACTCTTTGATTTTCACCCTCTTCCGTTTCTCTGAAAGACATGGGGTGCTCTAGTGCTGCCTGTGCAGAGTCACTGGATTTCTGAGATGAAATTGGTAAGACAGTGCCTTCTGGGAGAGAGTAGTCTCCTTTCACAGCTTGATCAGAATGGCCGAAGGCTTGGGCTTCACTTCTAGAAGATGATGGTTTAAACTCTGATTCGAGCCCTTCCATTGATTCTATGGTTTTAGTTGAATCTCCTATAGAGTACCTGACATATGAAGGTACATCTAAGGAAGTCTTGTCCTTTATTTTCATATCTTCCTCTGAATAAGACAACAAGCCTGAGATCTGTGGAGGATCATCCCAGCAGCTAATTCCCTTTGACTTTGAAGTGGACATTTCTAGTCCAGTTGTAAATCGGGAGCAATTAACAGTGCAGGCATTTTTAGCTCCTTGGAGCAGATTTTCCTTTGGATGGCTTTTGATCATCAACTCATAGAAATAAGTGCACTGGTCTATCAGTGTGCTGATGATCTGACTTGCTACGATATTTTCTTCAAATATGCTAGTTGAAGATGGTTCCTTGTGGCATTTTTCTTTGTCTAGTTTGTTCTTAATTATACTAAGCATGTCAGTGACAGTATTAACAGCATAAGTAAGCAATTCTGAATGGAAAAGGTAAAGCTGTTGAAGGGCATTGTGTATGTTTTCCTGGGAAATCATACTACTTGATTTAGATTCATCAGGAAATGTAGTCAGTGTTTGTAACTTGGGAAATATTGTTTTCATTGCTGGTTTCTGTTGCACAGCAAAAAAGTTTTCAATAGGTGTTCTCACAATTTCAGAAAAAGCATATGTAGAGACGTGTTTAAACTGTAGGTCTGCAAATGACTCTAAGGTGTTCAGAACCCCTTCCAAGATCTGAGTGATCTGGTGGCCAGCGATCCCCAGTGTTTTGTCTTTCAACTTTGTGTTGTAAGTTGGGACATCGTTGAGATTGTTTGTTCGTGAAGAACCACATTTTCTTCTAGCAGCAGTTTCTTTCTTGCTTTGTAGTATTTCTTTACTATCCATTGTGAACATCTGAGTCAAGAAGCACAACTCTAATTTTTCAAATAGTTTTTTAATGATTTCCTGGCCAAATATATTAATTTGTGCTTGAGAATCCTCAACTCTAGAAGCAGCTCTTTTAAAAAGATGGTGACTGCTTTCACATGGCTCAAGAAGTGACAAACTTAAAAGTGAAACAGATTGTTCTAATTCTTTTGCTTTTGTTGAAATTACATTCAAAACAGCCTCGGCTATCACCAGTAGCTTATATTTTTCGTTATCCATATTGCTTGATTCTGTCTGCCATTTGTCATACATTTGTTTAAAAATATCTTCTTTGGGGAAGAGTTTGTCTAATTGTGAAGAAACAGTCTCCAAAGAGAAATGGGCTTCTGGATTTGCAGCAGAGGTTGTACTAAAATACCCCCATGGAAGTTTGAGATCATCTGAATGTGAGCCTTTTATTGGATTGGCCAAATTATTCTTCATAGCATGTAGTCCTTGCAAAACTGCACTCACTATTCCACTTGCTCTCTCAATTTGATCAGAAAGTAAAGTGTTTTCATTTGCCACTGCTCTATTTTGCCTCACCTCTTCAAATTCATTCACAATTGTTTGCAGAATATTATGTAGTATATCCCTGGCATACATATTTAGCTCCGCAGTGGGGAGTTTTGCTTTCAGTGAGGGATTTTTGGCCTCCCCTATTGACAGTAGGTGTGGGAGCCCAACGGAAGTCTTGGACCAGCTACCTTTTAGGGTCTTCTCTCTAGGACCTAACTTGGTTTTGCTTTGGGCTTTAGCTCCACTAGGTCCGACCTGTGGTTTTGTTCCAAATTTAGACAAAGAGGTAACTTTTGATTTTGTTTTAAAATTTGTCTTAACACTTGCCCTAGGGCTGCCCTTGGGGCTAGCTTTAGAATTGCATGGCCTCAGAATTTCATCAGATTGACCTTTAGGGGATGAATTCTTTTCTAGATTCAGCAAAGCAAAATCTGTGATCTTTTTGAGAACCTTTTGAACCAAGTGTTCGCCCAGTCGCAATGGAGAAAATTGCAATAAGGTGTTTTCCAATGAACTGACACTTCCAATGCCTGTGTAAGGATGAACTTCTGGTATCACAGGTTTAGGGGGAACACTGCTTTTTTCTGCTTGTTTCAGTTCTCTAAAGCATGATGGATTCATCAGTAATCCATCACTGCCAGAGGCTTCCATTTCTCCTCTCTCATTGTTTTCATATAACGAGGTCATAATTACTAAGAATATTTTTGTGTAAACACTTTCAACTATGTCATTTGCAACACTGCTTATATGTGACTGTGAGGCTTTTTTTCGTGCTGATGTTTTCATTTTAGAATCAGATGTAAAGTGGGGGAGTTCATTGAATGGAGAACAATGTTCTGTGTTTTCCAATACCCTTTGATATGCGTTCTTTAAAATGTCCTTAACTACACTTAACAAAGAATTTGTTTTTTCCTGTCCAGGTTCTCCGTTTCTAAATATTTCCTCCAATGTCCTTCTCTGGTTTTCCACTTCTGGTGTTTTTTGGTTTTCACCTGAGTATTTTGAAAAGAGAGACAGTTTGGTGTTGTCTTCCATTTTTCTTTGACCTGGCACTATTTCATTTTGTACAGCTAGTTGGGTAACAAGATCAGGGTCCTCCTTTGAGTAAAAGCCACTTGCCTTCAAAGATATTTTATTACATAAACTCTTTAAGATGTTTTTGATAGTTTCACTTGCAATGATGTTTTCTTGAAATGAAGTATTGTTTTGATATGTATACATCTTTTGGATTTCTAGGTCTATGTCATTTTTTATAAGTGTCAAAATGGTATTGGCGATTAGGTCAGCATATTCCTTAAGACTAGCTTGTGATATATGAATTGCAGGTCTATGGTTTTCTCTGTAATGAGCTAATGTGTAATTTGTGACTTCTTGATTGAGAATGTTTCCAGCTGTTGGTATTTTCGGGACAGTCACATCTAATGGTGTTTGGTTTGATTCAAGAAACACACTGCCATTTTGTTTACAATTTGTAAATTCTGAGCCAACATCTGGTTTTTCTCTAGTCTCAGGATGAAGAATAAGTAGCCAATCTATTCTTTCTGTGGCAAAAGATTTTAATCTATTCAAAATAGTTTTAGTAATAAAGTGAGCATTTTCCTTACATGGATCAGGAGCAGAATTCTTGGCATCTTGTTTCTTAAGTACCGTTGTCTGATTATCATCAGAAAGAGCTGATTTCAGCTGAACATCTCTTCCCTTTCTTGCAAAAGGAAATCTCTCCCTTTTCCTTTCATTTACTGAATCTATAACAGGAGGTTGCTTACGCTTTGCCCTTTCATTCACTGAGTCTGTAACAAGAGGTTGTTGACGCTCTGCCCTTCCATTCACTGAGTCTTTAATAGGGGATTGTTGATGCTCTGCTTTGGAAAATGCATCAGAAAATGCTGTAGACAATCTTGGAGAAATGGAATCATCTGCACTGATGCGAACCATGATAGCAGAAGTGAGATTTTGAAGAACAACATCCACCATATCGTTGGAAATCATAGCAACGCACTCCTTAGGAACTAAAAGTGTAAGAATAGCCTTATTTGCATACCTAGGGTCCCTTTCAGGGTTTGTTTCTAAATATCTCCCACTTACATTACATTTAAGAGTGGATACAGCAAGTGGGAGATTATTCTCATCTATTGTTTCCTCACAGATATCAATTAAGATACCTTCAATGGTATCTAGTATTTGAAATTGAAGTTTTTTACAATAATCACTTTTATTGAATAGCTTTTCAATAACATCTTCTGGCGCAACTGGATCAGTCTCTCTGTCAAATACATTTTTTTCATATTTGCCTTTAGTAGACACAATATCTAACACTGTGCTAATAACCTGACTTGGAATACTTTCAAAAGCCACAACACTTTGAGTTAAGAATGGACTTCTTATGTCTTGATCTAATTTATGTTTGATTCCTTGTAAAATTTGTCTAGCCACTTCTGTTGCATACATATTTAATTTAGAGGCACTCAGTTGACATATCGAGGTGGTCTTTCCTGATTTACTGTGATCCATTGAGCAACAAGAAAATTGGTCTTCAGAATGTGAATCTTTGGTGGATAACCATGGTTGTTGTAAAGCAATCTCATCCTGCTGTGAAGGTAAAGCCACAGGAACTGTGAAACTGATGTGAGGACAAAAGAGAGCCTTTACTTTAGAAGTAGCAAATGCTTCTAAATTTGTTAATATTGACTGTACAGTATCTTCAACTACATTTATTTTGGTCAGTTTACCAATATTGAAAGTGGATTGAAGTGTGCATGGATTTCTGTCCAGTATGGTAGAATAAACAGGGGACTTTCCTCCTTGGGTATGTTTAGGAAAAGAGATATCTGCTGGAAAGGTGATAGTATTATACCTATTTTCACTTTCATTTCTATCTGTCATGGCAGCAGAATGAAGTTTTTGAAATATGGTTCTAACGACATCATCTGCAACAATGGTTACATCTGCTTCAGACACTAAAGGGCCCACTGTTTCATCCAGGGACTGAACAGATGTTTGAGCAAATGGTTCATCATCAGCATGAGGAATGTCACATAAATGGGACTGGGGAAGAGTAAACACCTTTAACTGACCAATTAAATCATTCTGAAAAATTTCATTCAAAATATTTCTTACAATGGGCACAACTGGGGACTTTTTTGGCTCTTTGAGTTCTACTTCAAAAGTTTTTAGTGTTTTTTCTAGTTCCTGTTGCTTAAGAGAATCTGATTTAGTTTCATCTTCTGCTGGTCTTTCCTCCCCAGCACTTTCTTTCTCTGTATCTGCAGGATCTTCTAGATATGAATCTGGGTCAGCTCCTCCAGGAAGAAAATTTCCATAGATTGGCCTATATCTGTAATTTTCCATGCCTTTCTCTTCTGGTTCAGGTTCATTAAACATATCTGGAGAAATTGCATCTAAAATGAAATTGACTAAACTCTTAAGTATTTGTTTCTCTTGTAGTGGCTTACTTATACATGTTTCCGAATCTGGCAAGTTCATGTTTAATTCAGTTTGAAGAACTTTCAAAATAGTACCTGACACTTTCTTTGCGTGCCTGTATAAAGTCGACTGCAATCGTTTTTCATGTGTGTTACCACAAATGTTGGTATTTTCACTTTCACAGTATGTCCTGTCCTTTTTATTTCCACAGATTATAGCACCAAGATTTTCTAAATTTCTATTGGCAAACCCTTCCAACTTAGCAAAAACCATTTCAAAGATGTCCGAGGCCAAGGTTTTCAGTTTATTCAGATGCTTTTCTTTTGTGGTTCCCGTTTTGGGGGCAGTAGTTTTCCCCTTGTTAGTTACCTCTTGGCTACCTGGCCAGGTCACATTGGATGCTATGCAGGAGATTATTTCATAGCATCTGCTCATTTCCTCAAGAAGCAAAGCAAATGACGGGCTATCAGTGTCAATATGCTCTGAGATAGCTTTAAATTCTGAATTTTTGAAAATGCTATCTGTCTCAACACCACACAGTTTTGAAACAATACCTTCTAGAATTGTATGAGAAATGAGCTTAATATTGGACTGCAGTGTACTGGTTGTTCTCAAATTCTTATTGATCCCTTCTGTATTTTGCTCATCAGATAGGGGAGAATGTGGGTGGTCTCCAGTGAGCTTGCATAACATATCATACAAGGCATCTCCAATTCTATCTAACACTTGAAATCTAGTACATTGGTGAACTTCCTCCTGCATGCGAGGGCGATGAGAAGGCAAAAGTTTTTGTTGATCAATGCCATCAGTCCCATGTGAAATTTTAGACCTTAGCTTATCTGAAGGGAGTAAAATATTACTTTTATCTGTGTTTCCACTTAACACCTCACAAATGCAAGTAGCTAATGAACTTGTCATAATGTCATTATTTAGCTTTGTGACGACAGAGTCTAATTCATTCTCAGCGTCAGCAAAAAATCCTGTATCTCTAAAGTTCTTGGGAGGGCTATCCTTCCTAACATTTAGATTTTTCCTATTGTGTTGTAGTTCTTTCTGGATAGCATCCAAAACAATTTTTACCACTTTAGTTGTGAAAGTACTAAGGTGAGATCGAAACGAAGATTTCTTGTCAGGAGCAGGCTTTGAATGGGCAGCATGGCTTTCTGGTTTGAAGCAGGTTTGTAATTTTGGACAAATAAATGAGTTCAACTTCTTAAAAATTGTGTTAATGATTTTATCATTAAGGTTATCTATGGATTCTGATGTTGAGCCACTTGTTCCAGATTCTACCCAGGGAAGTTTTGTAGGGTCCAAGCTAAGTGCAGATAAAAATTTCATATTCCTTTTACTGTCAAACCATATTTGTAATGACTCTTTGTTTGGTATGTCAGCATTGTCTAGAGAAGTTTGATGTACTGATGAAGAATGTTCGATAATATGAAGAGAAGTTATGTGAAGTATTTTTAATATAGCATCTACAATATCTTGAGATACCGTATGGATTTCTGACACAGAGAACATCTGGTCCATCGATTCTTGATGTGATGGATCTTGTGGTTTTCTTGAGGTAAGAAGTGAAGCCTCTCTACCATCTTCATAATCTGAGTGATCAGATGGCCCAGAAGATAGATCTTTGAACATCTTTGCTAAAATACTCCTAATTATATCTTCTGAGGCTTTTTCTATTTGATATGTTTCATCTTGACTGAAAAGCAAAATGTCTTTATTCAAACCTGGCTTGTCTTTTAAAGGGTCCTTATTAAAAGTTGGAAGGTCAGTATTTAATCCCTGATCATGAAATGCTACTTTGTGTCCATAAGCAGGCTTTGTAGGTAAGTTCATATTTCTTTTGTGTTTAAAATCAGCATTTTCCCCAGTTAACCAGTAGTCAGGAACCTGTTCTTGTAATTTTGCTTTTTCGTCTTTGATAGATGAAATCAGTACATTTTCTACAATTCTGTCTATTTCTTCATTTTTGTCTTCAGAATAAAGGACCACACCAGGAACATTAATAGGTGGAAACAGGCTCCCACACCTAGGAGCACCAGCTACTCCAGTCCTGGTGAGTCTGTTCCTTTCTTCAGTGCCAGAGGGACTGCTCATTCTGGAGTGTCCACTCTTTCGGACATCTGTTTTCACTGGTTTCTGATGTAGCTGAGCCAAGAGAGCATCAAGCAGCTGTAGGATGATCACTGTTTCTTCAGTTGCAACTAGCCTTTCATTATGAAGTCCAACTTGTATATAACCTAGTACAGTGCTGATTGCTTCCTTTACATAACCAACCAGAGAGGACTGGGAACAAACAGTTGACACTAAATTTCGTATTTCTTCTTTGCCAATCAAACTGGCAGCATCAGTCTTAGCACTGGATTTCCGTTTGCTGGCTCTTTGAAGGAACGTATATGTTGGATCTTCTCTGTGTTGCTGAGAAGCTGGGTCAGTAGTGATTTTAACATGAGCCAATTCACTTTGCTTAGAAGATGCAAGGACCATCAGCTTTTCTAAAATCACATGAACCATGTCCTCTGCAACATCATTCATGTTCTCCAAAGCATAAGGCAGTGAAACTTCTGAAGTTTTTTCCTTTGGAGAAATAAAATATTCTCCACTGACTAAATCTGGTTTAAAGTGAACTGATATATTTTCTGGTGAAAATTCCTCAGTACATGTTTTCTTAACTGCAGACTGTAACTTCTCAAGCACATTTCCCATAATTTCAGCAGCTGCTGAGGAAATATCAACATTGGAGAGCAAGTCTCCTTTGTCAGTGTCAGTTTGGGTAGGCAAAGATTTGGTCGTAACAGAGGGGATGGTCTGGGTTAGTTCAGACACCATTTCCTGAAAAATGTTTCTTAAAATCAACTCAGCTTCCTCTTTTAGATGATGTTTAAAGTTAACAAAAACATTATTTAACTCCTGCATCTCATTGATAGCTTTTGCTTTTTCATCTGAAGACAGTGGGCATTCTAGGCTATCTGTTTCAGTGGTAGCATCTTTACATTTCCTAGTGTCTGTTTCAATCTGTACAACAGGGTGACTATCGGATTTACAGGTTTTAAGGTTGGGGGATTCAGATATCTCATTATATTTAGGTTTGGGGGCTTTAGGTTTGTTTTCCAAGTGTTCTTTCCTGTGATATGTTGTTTCTACATCTGTTCTTTCTTTACGGGCAAAAGATGATTTTGATGATGCCACTGGTTGCTCTATTGACCTGTCAGCTGCCTCTGTACAGGGCTCTGCCTGAACCATCTTACTTGTTTCATATAGAAATGTCTCACAGCATGTGCCGCAGCAACTCTCACTATCAGAAGAGAGGGTGGAGTTATCAGGCATTGGGCATGTAATATTTTGCAATCTTTCTTCATATTTTGTGATGGCTGGGTATAATACACTGGTCACCGCAGCCACGACCCAGGTCATTACATTTTGAATTATACTGTTCAGTTCTTCAGAAGTTACCTGGAAAGGAGGTGAGTGGGGATAGAAGGGAAATCATGTATAAATTACTCGTTTTAGGGACAGCAACTAACTTTTAATTCCTTATATCAAACAATGCATAGTTAGAATCCAGCCATGGTGTATAAAGAGAACATAGGAAATCTATTTAGAACACCAGATTAATTTCAAGTTGGTTTATTCTCTATGGCTGTGATCTATTTTTTGAATAAGATTTCCTTTGATTCAAAATATCTTGGACGCTATACTTGTGCTCCTAAATGTATACTTATATCATCCCCTAGATTGTCTAATTGTTGAATATTTATTGTGCAGTGTAGCACCCTTAAAGCTGTCCATTTTATCTTTATTTCAAAAATCTGAACATATGCCTAGAATATACTTGAGCTCACTGTTGGTGAAATTTAAATGTTAATGAAGTAGTACACCCATTGAAAAATAAAGCAGAGGAAAACAAAACAAAAAATCCCTTGGAACTATATAATAGTTTATTACTGAGGGTAAATAGCTTCTTGGTTAGAAAAAAATAGCCAAGCTCATAGAAAACAAATGCTCTAGCAAGAGGTAAGACTATTTTATGATCCAAGTGATACTTAAAAAAACCAGATTGCCTCTAACTATTTCATGAAACAAATTTGCAGTTCAAGCATGTATCTGCCTTTGTGGACAGAGTCTCCTTTTATTTAGGCATCTGTTTAGCTAGGAGATGAGGGTGAAAAATAAAGCCTCACTGTGGAGAGGTCAGCCTGTGGGCTCCCTGACTGGTCTGTTGCTGCCTTTCTTGGTCAATTGACTGTGTTTATTTGCATATGCAAATCACCACAACCACTTGTTTAAGTTTAATCAATGGGCAACAATTAGCACTGATGATTTAACGGAAATGAACAGGCTTAGGTCCAATAAAATATTATCAGTGCAAACTGTCTTATATTGGAAGGCAGAGGTCAGCTCAAGAAACAAATATATTAATTTCAGAAGGAAAAAAGGCTGAGCCCGAACTTGGCTCAAACAGCCAGAAAGTGGAGCACTTGAGGGAAGCTAGGGTCTCTTTCAGTAAGTGCTGAAGTAGAAACCCAGGGCCTGGACTTGAACAGCCATTTCCTCATGGTTAATTGTGTTTATTGTTGGAGCTTAGACAGGGGACCAGGGGCAGATGACAAGTGCACCTGCCAGACTCTATAACTGTTTGTGTACGTTTACTTATTGCAGATATATTTGGGGGTCATAAAAATCCTTTTGCCTATAATAAAATAGCATTCTTTTTAAAGTTGTTATTATTCTCAAGACAGCCAGACCAAGCATGTGTACTTTCCACAGGAACTGTTTCTCAACGCTATGGCTACAAGCCAGTGGCAGCAAAGGCTGGATTTTAGCTGTGCATTGTTTGATATCCTGGCATTTGGGCACCGGATTCCCTATCATGTGGTTGTTAATTCACAATTATCTCTGAAGTTAGCCTCAGATTGTTCAAGGTTAGGCCAACATTCAGAGAAAAGTTAACACCTTGCTGAATGTAGCATATTCTCTCTTAGAGAAGGTTTGAAGGACACCTCCAGGAAAAGTCATGTTATTAGAATCCATTTCCCAAATCTCTGAATGTATGTTTTATTGTGATAAAATGCACATAACATACAATTGACCATTTTGAATTATACAGTTGAGCAGCATTAAGTACATTCACAGTGTTATGCAAACATTACTACTATCTAGGTCTTGTAATGCATTTTTTTCACCTACAGTGCAGACCAGAAAATGGCTACTGAGTTTGAAGAACATATTAATAATCTGAAATGACAGCATACGGTTGAAAGACACTTGTTTTACATAAACATGACCTAAATTAGATACTTCTAAGAATCACATTTAAACATTAATAAATAAGTTACTCACCTTCTTGGTCTAAATTGATCAAAATCTGTTCCAATACATATGAGCTAAGCATTTCAATACATATTATTTTCTTATTACCAGAGATAATGTACAGGAAGTAGATCTACATTATTACTCTTAGGGTAGCTGAGAAGCACGTCCAAATTTGACATATAAAATTGGGACATTTGTCAAGTTTTTAATGAAGTGAAATGTGATAAGTAGAATCTGATTTTTAGCTCATTTTCACTATACTATTAAACCAAGAAGTATCTTTCTGGTGCCAGTATGTCTCAGCCTTTGTTGGATGGTCTATGAAACTCTCATGTACGTGTGAAAAAGTATGTGAATGTGCTACTCCCCTGAACCCCTTTCTAGCTCATGTTTCCTCTGTCTAGCCCCAAAGTTGGGGCTTATCAGACTTACCTTATGCTCTTCGCCTGGTCCAAGTTGCAGCTCTCTTGAGACCCCCTTCTTTTGATGGAGTAGCCATCCTAAGATTCTTCTTACTCCCAGGAGAATTACGAGATAGATCTAGGCATCTTGGTTCACTTACCTGAAGGGCAGGGTGTTCAGCCCTTCAGCCAGATCTGCAAGGGTCTGCAAAGGCATTTCCTGTAATGCCTTCCCATTATGGAGTGAGTGTGTGGTATTGGATGTTTTCTTTGTGATGATTAAGCCTCCCAAAACTCCCCCAATCTACCCTCCTGAGGCCCCTGGGCAAAATGGTGATAACAGTAACTTTGTACCTCCTATAACAATAACTCTTTGAACAATAATTTCGGACCTTGGCAAAATTCAAGATTAACAGAGAGTGAAAGTCAAGGAAGAGAAAAAGGCAAAGAAGAAAACCGACTAAAATCAACAGATGATTTTGCTGGTAGTCTGATTCACAGATTTTTCTCTAATAACATATTAGAAAATATCCTTAATTGCTCTATAGTGAATTTCATCATACATACTTTCTCTTGACAGCGATTTGGATGGTAGTCTTGTCTGAAATAATAAAAAGAGATTGATTTTATTACTTATGGTTAATCGTTTATGTAAGTTTCCTCCAACTTCCTAATCATTGAATCAAATTACCTGTTTTGTGCTTGGGAGTTTTATTTTCTCCCCAGCAATTCACAAAGAAGAATAAGTTTTATTTTTTTTAATCTAATCCCCCAATTTATCCTCTTATTTGATATTGGCCCCGAGCATAGGACATGCTCTGTTACCCAGAAGAATTATAATGCAGAATAATTGCGGCATAAACAGTAGAATAATAGGTGCTGTATAAACTAACACTTGATATTGCCACTCTTGATCCACCTTAGCCATGCTTGTTCCTAGTGAGTTGAGAAGAGCATGGGGTTGGAAAGACAGGGGATGGGCTAGTTCTTTCCACCTGCCCTGCTTGATCAGAGCTTTCTGATAATTCACTTTCTACTCACCCCCTCAAAATTCCTAATCTCCTCTCCTCACCCCACAGTAGAAAATCTATGTATGATTACTGACAATGACATTAAAATAATGGGTTTCAGATGACATGCAAAGCCAAATTAGATGGAGCCCCTTTCTAGGTATCACAATATTCTCTTCTATGTTCTAATCAGGATTATTTATTCTGATCTACTACATGGAACCAAAATTATAATTTATTAAATTGTAGCAAGAGAACAAAATCATGTAGATTATAGGATAACAACAAAAAGTTTAAAAAAAAACAAAAGCCTGAGTCTGATTTACTTTCATATTTTACTGCCTCCATGGACCCCTTGCCATAACCTCTTGACCCTCTCAAAGGAAACATGGTGCTCTATTTTCATTTTTACTTGGCCTGCCCTTATGTTATCAAATTTACTTTTTTCTACCAAGGCCTAACAATCCAATTTTGAGACATACAGTCAGACTGTGAAATGACAGCTTTAACACTAGTAGGAAAAGGTCTCAGCTAGGGTTAGGCAGCAATAGCCCATCCTAGGATTAATACCTTTTTGTAGTATGGAACCTAGAACATGAATGCTCACCATCAGTGACATAGTTCCTATCCTTTGGCTTCATTAATTTTTCTGAGACCCAGTTTCTCAGGCATCTCCAGCACAATTTCCTTTTTTGTAGATCCTCTGCAATCTAACGCACCCGGATTCTTTTTTTTTTTTTCCTGCTCTCCCTAACCTCATACCATAGGCAGCAAGTGGAGTCCTATGTATGTTTCTACCTGTCTTCACAGACTTTCTGTTCCAAAGGCATACTTGAGATAAAAGGAAACAGCACAGACTTAAGAACAAAACTAACCATATAGATTAAAAAAAAACCTTATATAAGACCACTAGAAATTAGTTGTAATATTGGATACAAATCTGGAGTTTGCCACAAATTATCAGTTTCTCATTGGAGTCAACTGAGCAGAAACATGCAAATAAAATCATTGTTAGGTGGGAAAGTTCCACCACAAGTCTAGGAGTGCCATGATATTACATCCATTTTTCTCTAGTCTTCAGTGGTTTTCCCTGATAGGTTGATACTACTAAAGTGTCAAAGGTTTAGGTTCGTTTGTACTGCCAACTTTTTACTTCTTAAAGAGGGCAGTGATATTAATGACAATTAGTTTAGAAGCCCCAAAGATAAGGCCCAGTTTTTCACAGTTTAATTTGCCATATTATAAACTATAAACATAACCTTTCTGTTCCTAACCTTTTCCTCCATACCACCTTACTTTAGTCCAGAAAATAACTGGCCAATCACCCCTTGAAGATTAATGTAACAAGACTACATTTTAGTCCGTCTGCCTAATCCTTCCGAATATCTAAGTTTTAATCTAATTGGTGATCCTCTATTGGTACCTCAGGCCCCTAGCTTGGGGTGATGCCTGATACCTCCTGATCATACATACATGTGGTCCATTCTATCACCAAATCTGTTTAATTATTACCAGTGTTTACCCCATCACTATCTTATCACATTGGCATCCTCTTGTCCTGATTATTTTGGTTCCTAATTCTATTTTATTAAGCTCACCTGACCTGCCTCTTGAGAAACCTGTATGCAGGTCAGGAAGCAACAGTTAGAACTGGACATGGAACAAGAGATTGGTTCCAAATAGGAAAAGGAGTATGTCAAGGCTGTATATTGTCACCCTGCTTATTTAACTTATATGCAGAATACATCATGCAAAATGCCAGGCTGGGTGAAGCACAAGCTGGAATCAAGATTGTGGGAGAAATATCAATAACCTCAGATATGCAGATGACACCACCCTTATGGCAGAAAGTGAAGAGCCTCTTGATGAAAGTGAAAGAGGAGAGTGAAAAAGTTGGCTTAAAGCTCAACATTCAGAAAACGAAGATCATGGCATCCGGTCCCATCACTTCATGGGAAATAGATGGGGAAAACAGTGGAAACAATGACAGACTTTATTTTGGGGGGCTCCAAAATCACTGAGATGGTGGCTGCAGCCATGAAATTAAAAGACACTTGCTCCTTGGGAGGGAAAGTTATGACCAACCTAGACAGCATATTAAAAAGCAGAGATACTACTTTGCCAACAAAGGTCCATCTAGTCAAGGCTATGGTTTTTCCAGTGGTCATGTATGGATGTGAGAGTTGGACTGTGAAGAAAGCTGAGCACCGAAGAATTGATGCTTTTGAAGTGTGGTGTTGGAGAAGACTCTTGAGAGTCCCTAGAACGGACCTTTTAGAGTACCTGTCTCCTCGGACCATCCGACGTCAGGTACCCCAGTGATCCTCAGCCTGTGCTGACTCACTGAAGTGAAAGTGAAAAGTGAAAGTACGTAACCTCTTCCTTTACCGTTGGGTGAGGTCACAAGAACGGACCTCTCAGGGTCCCTACCCCTTTGGACCACCCGACGGCAGAGACCTCAACGTGTCTCAACCTGTGCTGACTTCGCTGAATCGTCGTCGTCGTCGAAATATTTCCGTCAAAACCAGTTCCCTTACCTCTCCTCTCACCTAAGTTCCTCTTACTCTTCTCTACTTCTGTTACTGATATCTGGTGTTTAAACTCCACAAATGACATTTTTCTCTATGACTGATTGTCGAGGTATTTCTTGACACATGGTTCTCGAAAATTCACTTAAACCCTTTCTCTATCTTCTTTCTCCCCCTTACTCCTATCTCTTCACTCTTAACGATCTTTATTAGTTCTTCACTATGAGGTCACGGGTCAACATCAATAACCGAAATCGATCGGTGTGGTAATAAAGTCCATGGTGACATTGTCCTCTCTGTTATATATATCCAAGTCTACACTCATCGTTCAACACTACCACCCTTGAAAACCTTTAAGAGAAGACTAAATAAATGAAAGGAATCGATTATTCTTCACTCCCTTCCTTTATTCGTAATATTCGTCTACTACTCCTACCCCCTACCACAACGTTTAAAATTCTCTTTCTTCTATTTTTAGTAAAAGACTTTTTACTAACACTTATACAATTATAATGACGATTCAAAGTAATATACGGGTGAACTCTATCACTAGGAGGGAAATTTCACTCTGGTGAGTGGTTTTAAGACACAGGTGGTCTTATTCGAAGTGCTCCTTTCCCCTCCCATCTGTCTCAAGTTAAATTAGCCCTATACTCAAAACGGGTTGTACATTCTTTTTATTTCTTCTACTTTGTCCACTTCAGATCCTCTGAACTCTCGTATCCATGGGTTTACTAACATAACTACCTGATACTTAAAATTTACCTAATTCCTAATTTTACAACTGTACTACTACTACTCCCTGTTACTTTGAGATCATCAAAGTCATTTCACATACAGGAGTACGCTCAGTTTTCTAATAACCTGAAACTCATAATTAATCTAATTCGACGTTGATACATCTACCACTAACCTCTTACTCTACGAGATTTTACTTCACTACCTCCCTGAGGTCTACAACCCTTAAGATTCTGGATCCCACACGGATCCGGTACCTATCGAGTCAGCCATTTCTTAGACGGACGTTGCGTCCTCTACTTTCACTTTCACTTCAGTGAGTCAGCACAGGCTGAGAAACACTGGGGTACTTGACATCGGGTGGTCTAAGGAGGCAGGTACCCTTAGAGGTCCGTTCTTATGACCTCACCCAACGGTAAAGGAAGAGGTCCCTTTAGAAGGGCTGGGTCCCTAGCTTGGGTCCAGAGGGGGTAACGTCCGTCTGCGAAAGTGGAGACTCGGTGGTCCCTTCGGTTGTGTCCTCTAGGACCAAGTTAAGGACCCAGTCCTTCTAGACGACCTCTTCCCTATCTGACGGGTGAAGTCATAAGAACCCAAAGTGAACACCGAGTCGACCATTTATTAAGCGGACGTTACACCCTTCTAGACCCAAGTTAGGGACCCAACCCTTCTAGGGGACCTCTTCCCTTTTTTTTATGGGTGAGGTCATGAGACCGGACCTCTTAAGGTACCTGAAATATCAGGTACCCCAGTGTTTCTCAGTCTGTACTGACTCATAAGTGAAAGAGATTCAGTACAGACTGAGGAAATACTGAGGTGTCTGATATCGGGTGATCCCAGATAGATATTCAAAAGAGTTCGTTCTCATCACCTCACCCAATGGTAAGGGAAGAGGTCCCCCAAAAGGACTGGGTCCGTAGCTGGGGTCCAGAGGACGTAACGTCCTCCAAAGAAATGGTGACACGGTAGTCCCTTCGGGATATACCCATATATCCCTCATTATTTCCCGTAGGTCCTCTTCAATTTACCAAACTTTTTAAACTTCCTAGTAAACCCATCTACTATTTATTGGTGATAAGTAATGTTCTGATCACAATCTCATACACAGTCACTCTGACGTCAATTTCGGAGTTCTCTACTTCTCCTCACGGGTCGCTATACCTCTGACAAGGTTGTACCTCCTCTCATCCACCGTAACAGATTTTTATAGTAAGATTTGACTCATAAAATCCCTTCACCCTCCTTCTTATTAGACCTTAGTCATTTCTAGTTCTTCCTGGGGATTTTGTAGAAGTCCGGATTATCATCATCCCGACACCCTTGTTGTACGTATCCCATTCACTACAGGATCCCTCTTTGGGTTCTAAAGTATTTATTTCTAAATTTTGGTAATTTATTTAACTTAGTCGTCAATTTTAGACGAGAATTGATGAAACGATAAGGGGAAACGGTATGTTTATATACCTTTATCTGACCACCGAAATATCGTCTAAAACTAATTTATAAGTTCTTTATCAAGTCAGTCAAGTCAAGTTAACAAGTCAGTACAGGTTGACAAACACTGGGGTAATTAACGTCGTGAGGTCCGAAGGGATAGGTAGTGGTAGAGGGTCTCGAACGAGTTTGAGTACAGGTAACTCAGCCACTACGGTAGGTTGGTAGAGTAGGAGACAGCAGGGGAAGAGAAAGACGGAAGTTAGAAAGGGTCGTAGTCCCAGAAAAGTTTACTCAGTCAAGAAACGTAGTCCACCGGTTTCATAACCCCAAAGTCGAAGTCGTAGTCAAGAAGGTTACTTATAAGTCCTGACTAGAAGAAATCTTACCTGACCAACCAAAAGGAACGAGAGGTTCCCTGAGAGTTCTCAGAAGAGGTTGTGGTGTCAAGTTTTCGTAGCTAAGAAGTTGGAAGTCGGAAGAAATATCAGGTTGAGAGTATAGGTATACACTGATGACCTTTTTGCTATCGAAACTGATCTACCTGGAAACAACCGTTTCATTACAGAGACGAAAAATTATACGACAGATCCAAACAGTATCTAAAAGAAAGTTCGTCGTTCGTAGAAAATTAAATTATCAATTATAGTTAGTATATACTTGACTATACCTTAAACATGATAGATAAAACGAATGAAATATGTTCCACTTCTATAAAGAACCTGTTATTATTTGTGTATTTAATCCTATCCCGAAGGGAGTACCGAGTTTACCATTTCTTAAAAGGACGTTACGTCCTCTGGAACCAAACTAGGGACCTAAACCTTCTAGGGGACCTCCTCCCGTACCGTTGGGTGAGGTCATAAGAACGGACCTCTAACAGGTACTTGTCTCCTCGGACCACCCGGTGTCGAGTACCCTAGTGTTTCTCAGCCTGTACTGACTTGCGGATTCGTGTCGTGTTCAATCCTATATGTCCTACCCTCCACCTCCCGGTCCCCTAGTACAACCATGTGTGTCGTATGAAATTGGTAGCACTATAAAAATAGAATAAGATCAACCACTCATATACCCATACAAAATGATAAAAATACGTGTATTATATAAAGTTTATATATATAAAGTTATATAAAGTATTTAATATATATATAATTTTTTTTTGGAACTACGACTTCTTTGACTAGACACTAAACGCCTTATAAGAAAACTTCTGGTATTGACACTTAGTTTCTGTTCTCTTCTCTCGTCATTAAATTTCCCGATACATCAGTTTCTTCTACATGATACACAATAAAAAAAAATGTCATCCTCCAATAACTTGTACACATCAAAAATATTCCTTTTCGATTTATTTACCTCTTAAAATTTTATGTATCCCTTTCAGAAGGTTGTACGACCTACTCTACCTTGTTATGACTTGTTGCTCCCAACAAAGAGTTTTGTCCCCTTACCCTTGAAGTATGAGACTTCATACTCCATTAATTGTCCACCAACCTATGTTTCAATTTCTTTACAAACGGATTATAAAAGTCTAAAGAGATACTTCACCTTTCATAGGTGCGATATTGTGTCAAGAATACACGTAGGTACACACGTACAAGTCAGTGATTCAATACAGACTGAGAAACTCTGGGATACCCGACATCGTGTGGTCCGAGGAAACAGGGACCTTAAAGAGTCCGTTCTTATGACCTCACCTAACGGTAAAGGAAAAGGTCCCCTAGAAGGACTGGTCCCAAGTTTGGAACAGAGAACGAACCGTCCACCTAAGAAATGGTGACTCGGTGGACCCTTCGGGACATTTTCAACAATTGGAAACGAGTTTAGTGGACGTCAGTAATTTACTATGATGAAGGACTCACCGGATTAGTCAGAAATCTATGAAGACCCAGGACTTGGACAAACATAAAAACGAGATTCGACATCGTAGACAATCGTCAAGATACAGACAAGAAACCTTGTAGTGGATTCTTGTCCGGTAGTGAAAGACATTTGATTATAGAATGAACAGTGTAGAATTTTATAAGTATAAAAGAAACAGGTTATTGAGAAACATCACCTGTTTCTTTACTTGTAAAAGATAGTAATTAAAATTAGTGAAATTTGAACTTTCTAAGGAATCGGAAAAAATGTAGGGACCTTCAATATAACTTAAAATATTAAACTATACTTAACGTATAAGTTTCATAAAATAAAGTCAACGTAGATATGATTTTAATAGTTAACCAAAACTTTAAGGAACTTGATATCACCAATTAATTCAAACCTTACGAAAATACCGAAAGTCAATTGTCTTAATTTAAAAAACTTAAACAACTTTATTAAAAAATCAATAAAGTTTCGATAATGTAAGTTATTTTTACTGAAGTGTACTTTTTGTGTAAAAATTATATAAGTTCATGGTTCACGATCATGATGTAATATATATATGTATATATATATATATATAAATATATAGTTAACAGTGGTATAAAGACATATCAAAACNAGAAATGATAAAACGTGTTCGAACGGAAGGGTCGAAATGGTAGACAATGTAGCAGGTTACGTCATATGAAAGAGACATTGCGCCATATAATCAAAAAGAGGGTTTAGTTGACATTGTGAGACCGAAGACACTGAAACGAGTTCTAAATAAGGAGAACAAAGAGTGTCTAAGGACAGTTCAGTTACTAGAAAAAATTCCGTACCGAAACTAAGACAAAGGGGATCTTTCTGGTATTTCATATTTATACTCACATCAATGATCATAGTGTGACTAACCTAAATGTGACCCGAGATGTAAAAGATTCTCTTCCGTTACCGTTGGGTGAGGTTATGAGAACGGAACTTTTGGGGTACCTGCCCCCTCGGACCATCCGATGTCAGGTACCCCAGAGTTTCTCAGTCCGTGTTGACTCGCTGAAGTGAAAGTGAAAAGTGAAAGTACGTAACCTCTTCCTTTATCGTTGGGTGAGGTCACAAGAACGAACCTCTTAGGTTCCCTGCCCCCTCGGACCACCCGACGGCAGATACCCCAGCGTTTCTCAGCCTGTGCTTACTTCGCTGAATCATCGTCGTCGATATAAAAGATGGACATATGACAATCTATTTAGTGAATGAATAACGGATACTACTGATCACTCTGAGTAAATTTAACGAGAACGAGTTTCTGTTGAAACCTTTTTCGTTTTGTTTTAAAAAAAGAGAAAAAAAAAATTAACCTCCTTTTAAAGAAATGTTATAGTACAACCAAAGACGTCATGTCGTTGTGTTTAGTCAGGATTAATATAAATATATAGGGGTAGACCGAAACTCGAAGGGACCATCGAGTCGACCATTTCTTAGGTGGACATTACGTCCCCTGGGACCAAGTTAAAGACCCAGTCCTTTTAGACGACCTCTTCCCTATCCAATGGGTGAGGTCATAAGAATCCGAGGCGACCACCCAGTCGATCACTTTTTAGTTGGACCTTGTACCCTCTAGACCCAAACTAGGGACCCAACGCTTCTAGGGGACCTCTTTCCTTACCGATGGGTGAGGTACCCCAGTGTTTCTCATTCTGTGTTACTTGCTGAAAGTGAAGTGAAGTGTCATTTTAAGTACCATTTTTGGTATAGATCATTTTTTAATGTTCAGTATTGTTGTTGTTGTTGTTGTTGTTTTGTTAATTTTGGTTGAGTCTTTACTGTCAAAACAAACACCGCCAGACAACGCACAAAAACACCCCGGTGTTTAACTGTGTGAACAAAATTTCAAGTATACCTTTAACTTTCCTGGATCTTATTGGTTTTGTTCAAACGATTTCATCTTGTTTCAACCTTATGTATGTGGTGAACTAAAGTTCTAAGTCTTTTTATGTCATACTATCGCCATATCTACACATGTGACCACCTTGTCTTATCTTTTTGGTCCTTTTTTGAGATGTGTATACCAATCGACTAAAAGATGTTTAAAAGGTTCCGTTATCTTCCTTATTTTAATAAAAGTCCTTTAGCACAGTATTACTCATAGAAATCAAGTCAAGTCAGGTTGAAAAACACTGGGGTACCTGACGTCGTGTTGTCCTGAGGGACAGGTACTCACAGATAGGGGTACGTTTTTTACTTGGTGTCGGGGTATATTTTTGACTCAGTTTTACTCAGTTATGTATTGGTATCTTGGATTTTAACATTCTGAAAATCCTCTTTAAAACACACTGAAAGTAATTCCCTTTCTAATAAAGATGTGGTTTTTGTATGGTATTTGAGTATCCTCGATAACCCTTGTGTGGTGTTTTTCAATTTTGTGTACAATTGTCAACTAGACACCGGAATATGGGGTACAGGTTCCGGTCCCCGCCATCGGCTCTCCTCGATGGGGTGTAGGCTCCAGTCCCCGCCGTCCCTCCTCGGTGGGGTGCAGGTTCCTCACCACCGACGCCCCCGTGTCCTCCCGGATCTCCTCGATGGGTGGAACTTCCAGTCCTTCCCATCGCCACTCCTCTATGGGAAGTAGGTTCCATTCCTCGTCGGTACTTCTCTATGGGGTACGGGTTCCATTCTCTTTGGGTTCATTCTAACATCTACCACGTTCTCCCGTAGTCTCTCGTCTGTGTGACTTTGGTATGAGTTCTTTTGATCAGTTAAATTAGTGTTATCCTGGTGTCGGAACAAATTCAGTTACTTTGATTCGGTACGGACATCCCGTTGGGTTCTAACCGCCCTGAACCACCTCTCCAGACTGTCTTACATCAGGTGACCTCTTTCCTTACCGTGGGGTGAAGTCATAAGAACGGAACTCTTGTGGTACTTGTCATACTTTTCCGTTTTACTATCCTATCACTTTCTCCTTGAGGGGTCCAGTGATCCACGGACTGTTGCGATGACCTCTAGTCACCTCTTTATTGAGGTCTTTCTTACTTCCCTACCTCGGTTTCGTTTTTGTTATGGGTCGACACGTACACTGACCACTATCTTCGTTCCAGACTACGACATGTTCGTTATAACGTATCCTTAGACCTTACAGTCCAGGTACTTAGTTCCGTTTAACCTTCACCAGTTTGTTCTCTACCGTCCTCACTTACAACTGTAAGATCCTTAGTCGCTTACTTTTACCTGACTTACCCCCTTAAATTGAGTCTACTGGTAATATAGATGATGACGTCCGTCCTTAGGGAGTCTTCTTTACCTCATCGGTAGTACCAGTTGTTTTCTCAGGCTTTACGTCATGAACCTACGTTAGAGTTTTTGTTGTCTTTCTAGAGACAAGCAAAGGTTCCGATTGGTAAGTTATAGTGTCATTAGGTTCAGATACGGGGTTGGTCATTTCGACTTCTTCGACTTCAACTTGTCAAGATACTTCTGGATGTTCTTTAAAATCTTGATTGTGGGTTTTTTCTACAGGAAAAGTAATATCCCCTGACCTTACGTTCTCCTCCTTCAGTTCTTTGTGGACCTTATTGTCCGTTTAAACCGGAACCTTACGCCTTACTCCGTCCCGTTTCTGATTATCTCAAAACGGTTCTTTTACGTGACCAGTATCGTTTATGGGTGAAGGTTGTTGTGTTCTCTTCTGAGATGTGTACCTGTAGTGGTCTACCAGTTGTGGCTTTAGTCTAATTAATATAAGAAACGTCGGTTTCTAGCTCTTTGAGATATGCCAGTTGTTTTTGTTCTGGTCCTCGACTGACACCGAGTCTAGTACTTGAGTAATCGTTTAACTCTGAATTTGACTTCTTTCATCCCTTTTGTCGATCTGGTAGGTCCATACTGGATTTAGTTTAGGGAATAGTAATATGTCACCTTCACTCTTTATCTAAATTCCCGGATCTAGACTATCTATCTCACGGACTACTTGATACCTTACTCCAAGCACTGTAACATGTTCTCTGTCCCTAGTTCTGGTAGGGGTACCTTTTCTTTACGTTTTTTCGTTTTACCGACAGGCCCCTCCGGAGTGTTTATCGACACTTTTCTTCTGTCCGCTTTTTGTTTCCTCTTTTCCTTTCTATATTCGTAGACTTACGTCCGAAGGTTTCTTATCGTTCTTCTCTATTCTTTCTGAAGAAGTCGATAGTTACGTTTCTTTATCTCCTATTCTTGTCTTACCCTTTCTGATCTCTAGAGAAGTTCTTTTAATCTCTTTGGTTCCCTTGTAAAGTACGTTTCTGCCCGAGCTATTTCCTGTCTTTACCAGACCTGGATTGTCTTTGTCTTCTATAATTCTTCTCCACCGTTCTTATGTACCTTCTTGACATGTTTTTTGTCTAGAAGTACTGGGTCTATTAGTGCTACCACACTAGTGAGTAGATCTTGGTCTGTAGGACCTTACACTTCAGTTCACCCTAAATCTATCGTAGTGATGCTTGTTTCGATCACCTCCACTACCTTAGGGTCAACTCGATAAAGTTTAGGACTTTCCACTACGACACTTTCCCGACGTTAGTTATACGGTCGTTTAAACCTTTTGATTCGTCACCGGTGTCTTGACCTTTTCCAGGCAAAAGTAAGGTTAGGGTTTCTTTCCGTTACGGTTTCTTACGAGTTTGATGACGTTTTAACGTGAGTAGAGTGTACGATCATTTCATTACGAGTTTTAAAAGGTTCGGTCCGAAGTCGTGATACACTTGGAACTTGAAGGACTACAAGTTCGACCAAAATCTTTTCCGTCTCCTTGGTCTCTAGTTTAACGGTTGTAGGTGACCTAGTACCTTTTTCGTTCTCTCAAAGTCTTTTAGTAAATAAAGACGATATAAGTGATAAAGTTTCTGAAACTGACACACCTAGTGTTATTTGACACCTTTTAAGACTTTATTTACCTTTAAGGTCTGGTGGATTGGACGGAGAACTCTTTAGACATACGTCCAGTCCTTTGTTGTCAATCTTGACCTGTACCTTGTTGTCTGACCAAAGTTTATCCTTTTCCTCATGTAGTTCCGACATATAACAGTGGAACGAATAAATTTAGTATACGTCTCATGTAGTATTCTGTACAACCTGACCTTCTTTGTGTTCGACCTTAGTTCTAACGGCCCTCTTTATAGTTATTGGAGTCTATACTTCTACTGTGGTGGGAATACCGTCTTTCACTTCTCCTCGATTTTTCGGAGAACTACTTTCATTTTCTCCTCTCACTTTTACAACAGAATTTCGAGTTATAAATCTATTACTTCTAGTACCGTAGACCAAGGTACTGAAGTACCCTTTATCTAACCCTTTGTCATCTTTGTCACAGTCTGAAATAAAAAAACCCGAGGTTTTAGTGACGGATACCACTGACGTCGGTACTTTAATTTTCTGCGAATGAGGAACCTTCCTTTAAATACTGGTTGGATCTATCGTATAAGTTTTCGTCTCTGTAATTAAACGGCTGATTCCAGGCAGATCAGTTCCCATATCACAAAGAACACCAGTATATACATACACTCTCAACCTGACACTTCTTTCGACTCGCGGCTTTTTAACTACGAAAACTTGACACCACAACCTCTTCTGAGAACTCTCAGGGAATCTGACGTTCCTCTAGGTTGGTCAGGTAAGACTTCCTCTAGTCAGTACCCTAAAGAAACCGTTCTTACTACGATTTCGACTTTGAGGTCATGAAACCGGTGGAGTACGATTCTCAATTGAGTAACCTTTTCAGAGACTACGACCCTCCCTAACCCCCGTCCTCCTCTTCCCCTGCTGTCTCCTACTCTACCGACCTACCGTAGTGACTGACCTACCTGCACTTAGACTCACTTGAGGCCCTCAACCAATACCTGTCCCTCCGGAACACACGACGCTAAGTACCCCAGTGTTTCTCAACCTGTTCTGACTCGCAGACTTGACTTGACTTTATCGTACACAAACTAACCAAAATAAACAAAACGAAACTTCCATCCTCGTTAACCGTCTATCAGTAAATGGTAAAATTGACTTGTAGACTATCTAAGTTTACGATGGGACTCTAGTCTTACATCTCCTCAAAAAAGACTAACCGATTACTTACACTTGTAATATTCATAGAACTCAATAAAACCCTTATTTATTTTGAAATAACATAGTTACGCGGGATTCAGATTTTATTGACTATTTTAAGGGATTCTGAGGTTATCTAGAGACTCAAAATGTGATTCGGTCAAAGGTGTGGCATTCAGATAAACCCTTCTTTTACACCGGATAAATTATAATCGCACTACTTTCACTTTCTCCTCTCACTTTTTAGACCGAATTTCGAGTTGTGAGTCTTTTGCTTCTAGTACCGTAGACCAGGGTAGTGAAGTACCGTTTATCTACCCCTTTGTCACAGTCTGAAAAAAAAAAAAAATCATATTATACGGTCGGTGACTCAACTCCCAAGAATAACACGGAGTTCCTACTTAATTTTTCAAAGAAAGAAAAGAAACTCAAACCTTATTTTGTCTACTCTGTTCATACATTTGTTGATCCATTTTATGACTCGTCTTAGTTTCTTGTGTGACTCGTTATGTTCTTTAAAAGACACCCTTATATCCTCTTTAGTAAAAGTATTCTAGTATCATCAAGTACTTCGGGTTCTTTTATATAAAGAGTAATTTACACCGATAATAAAGTAAAGTGATCAGTACTTTGTTTCTGTCGACAGTCTACTTACTTTACCGTAAAAAAAAAAAATGATAACAGTGACCTTATTATAAGTACTTGAGACAGAGATAGATCCAAGAAATAAAAATCATCCCTTTTATTATAGTCACAGAAAGTTCCTCGAAAATAATATACTTAAAAATAGTGTGTTTACTGGTAACTTACGGTCTCGTGTTTCCTGTCATCGATCCCTTTCAATTTGTAGATATTGGCACCCTTTTACTGAAAGTTTACAGAAGACAGAAGTATGAACTTTAATCAGTATTTAGTGTATTCTTCGTTTATTATCTTACTACCAAAGGTCCATAATCTTCTCTCCCACTTTATCTCTCAACGATCAGTTATACATATATTAAAATACATACGTTGTTTTTACTTAAGATCTCTAGACTACATATTGGGGTACGGAGATCTATTGTTATGACATAAAATAGGAATTTTTAGACAATTCTCCCATCTAAAGTGTAATTTACAAAAATGGTATCATTTTTAAATTCGTTTAAGACATTAATTTACGTAGTTTCAATTACTGACACTAACGTACGACTACACAATATAGTAAATAAAACTTTCTATATTAACGAATATGAAAGACATAAAAAATTGGAACTTAGGATAAGACAACTCCTACATATTATCGAGAGAAGAAACTAAGTAAATTGTAAGGTAACTATTTATAAAAAGGTAAGAAATAATAATTTGATAGTAATTCGAAATTCTCACAAGAAACATTTACCGAATAACAACAAAATAAAAGCATACAAAACGAAAAAGAAGATAAAACTCTAGAGACTTAAATTATCCCCTTAAATTACGTAAGTGTATGTAATATTGAAGACTTTAGAAACCGAAATTACGCACAAAAATTTTAAATAAATAAATAAATTCAAAAAAATAAAAAAATTAAAATTTTAGAAGTTAAGAATGTACACAAGGGTTTGTACTTGGGGGGAGGGTGGAGGGAGGGGTATTGTAAAGACACCCAGTAGGGGTACGTGGTCGGGGTTCGTACGACATAGGACGCAGACTGTATCTGACCGCTAAGTTAAGAATGTACTGTCATATGTACAATCTTACGGTAAGAGAGTTTAGTGGGGTGGGAGAGGGAGAGGGAGACTCAGGTTTTCAGACAATATGTGTCGACACAGAAAAAAGGACAGAACGTATGTCCCAGCAGTAACAGTAGAAAGATTTAAGGTATATATACACAATCATATGACATAACGACAAAAAGAAAGACCGAATGAAGTGAGACATATTAGCCGAGGTCAAAGTAGGTAGAGTAGTCTTGACTAAGTTTACTTAAGAAAAATTGCCGACTCATTATGAGGTAACACATATACATGGTGTCGAAATAACAGGTAAGTAGACGACTACCTGTAGATCCAACAAAGGTACAGGACCGATAATATTTGTCACGACGCTACTTGTGACCCCAAGTACACAGAGAAAGTTAAGACCAAAGGAGTCACACATACGGGTTGTCACCCTAACGACCCAGTATTCCATCAAGATAAACGTTAAAAAATTCCTTAGAGGTGTGACAAGAGGTATCACCGACATGATCAAACGTAAGGGTGGTTGTCACATCCTCCCAAGGGAAAAGAGGTGTGGGAGAGGTCGTAAATAACGAACGTCTAAAAACCTAGCGTCGGTAAGACTGACCACACTTCACCATGGAGTAACACCAAAACTAAACGTAAAGAGATTATTACTCACTACAACTCGTAGAAAAGTACACAAACAATCGGTAGGCATACAGAAGAAACCTCTTTACAGATAAATCAAGAAACCGGGTAAAAAACTAACCCAGCAAATAAAAAGACCTTAACTCGACGTATTCAACGAACATTTAAAAACTCTAATCAACAAACAATCAACGAAGTAAACGATAATAAAAGAGGGTAAGTCTTCCGACAGAAAAGTGGAACGAATATAAAAGGAAACAACACGTCTTCGAAAATTAAAATTAATCTAGGGTAAACAAGTAAAAATTAACTTCGTGTTAACGAAATGTTATAACACAACACAAGACGGTATATAGTTATACTTAGACAGTATCCACATGTATACAGGGGAGGGAGAACTTGGAGGGAGGGTGGAGGGTGGGGAAGAGTGAGGAAATCAAATAGTGTCTCGGGACCATACTCCAGGGACTCAGTATGTAATTACGACGAGAATACAATGTATGAATATTACAAGTACAAAAATACAGAATTGTTTAAGAACGACTTAATTACCTGAAACAAAACTAAAAGAAGATTACCAAATCTTAAATACGTAGAATGTAACAAACTATTTCATGGTCAATTTTTATTGTATGTATAAATTGTATGTATGAAAAACAGTCGTAGATCTTAATTAAGGACATAGAATAAGGGTTTCTGTTCTGTAGTACTTTAGTAAAAGGAGACGATATAAAGGAACCATTATTTGGGTACATATACCTGTCCAATTAATATTTTCACTAAAATATATTTTACAAATATAGAAATTTATAGTCACTTCCGGTTTGATTTGAAAACTTTGAAATTCATAATTGTTTCTAGACTAATTTCGTGTTCATCGGTAAATTCCTCGTTCAACTTTTGATGGGACTTAAGTGATAAAAATTGTTGATAATAAAACCTTAAATAAAAGAGTCGTTAACGTACTGATATGATAATTAATAAATAAATATATCTTTGTATTAAAATAATGACCGAAACCTTATGATGAGAGTCACCATTCTGACTGTATGATTCTCAATACCGTATCGAAGAAATAGGAGTTACTCGAAGATATTCTGATAAATGATAAGTACATACAAGGTTTCTGTTACCGGTCACTAAAGACGATAGAAGGTTTACCGACTTAAGTACGTATACGACTTATATTTATACTCTAAACGACGTAGGGATTAGTTCTCCTGGTTTTAAGTAAAATTCTGTATTTAGACTACATGGTTATATACGATTTTTATACATATCGTACTTCCAATATTTATACGTAAAAGTAAAAGAGTGAACATTGTTAATAAAACGATTTCCTGGTCATTCTTTAAAATTTATCTGGATTTTATTTCACTTACTTGTCGGTATTCATATCAAACTACCTGATTAACTTTAAATAGATTTAGACGGTATACATCTTACGATATTTACCCTAGTTTCAAAAGGACATAAAATTTTGTACTAACGAATATCAAAGGAAACAATTAATCCAGGGTAAACAAATAAAAACGAAAATAAAAGTTATAAGACCCTTCACCCAGTATCTCCTACGACGACACTAAATCCAACCTCTCACAAAATGGATACAAGAGGAGATTCTCAAAATATCAAAGACCAGAATACAAATCTAGAAATTAGGTAAAACTCAAATAAAAACACATACCACAATCTTACACAAGATCTAAATAAGAAAATGTTCACCAACTGGTCAAAAGGGTTGTGGTGAACAATTTCTCTAACAGAAAAGAGGTGACATATAAGAACGGAGGTAACAGTTTCTATTACACAGGTATCCAAGTACCTAAATAGAGACCCGAAAGATAAAACAAGGTAACTACATATAAGGACAGGAACACGGTCATGGTATGACAGAACTACTGACACCGAAACATCATCTCGGACTTCAGTCCGTCCAACTAAGGAGGTCAAGGTGAGAAGGAAGAGTTCTACCGAAACCGATAAGCTCCAAAAAACATAAAGGTATGCTTAACACTTTAATAGACAAGATCGAGTTCTAACGAAACCCATCATATGAATAAAAGTGATATAACTAAGAAGGTTAGGTACTTGTCCCATGTAAAGAGGTAGATAATCACAAGAGAAACTAAAGAAAGTGGTCACAAAATATCAAAAGATATATATCCAGAAAACAAAGAAATCCATCTATATAAGGATTCATAAAATAAGAAAAACAACGTCACCACTTACCTTACCAAAGAAATGTCGGAAGTCTTACCCTCTTTTATTATCGTTTACTTCGTTGACTGTTTCTTAATTAGAGTTTTTATATGTTCTTTGAGGACGTCGAGTTAAGGTCTTTTTAATTTTCTGGGTTAGTTTTTTTACCCGGTTTCTTGATTTGTCTATAAAGAGGTTTCCTTTGTATGTCTACCGATTGTTTGTGTTCTTTTCTACGAGTTGTAGTGAGTAATAGTCTCTTTACGTTTAGTTTTGGTGTTACTCCACGTTAAAGTACGGTCAGTCTTACCGACGATAGGTTTTTAGATGTTCGTTATTTACAACCTCTCCCACACCTCTTTTCCCTTGAGAGAATATGACAACCACCCTTACGTTTGATAATGACGGTGATACCCCTTCTCGCACCTCTAAGGAATTTTTTGACCTTTATCTTGAAGGAATACTGGGTCGTTAGGGTGACAACCCGTATGTGTGACTCCTTTGGTCTTAACTTCTGTGCACATGGGGTTACAAGTAGCGTTGTGACAAATATTATCGGTCCTGTATCTTCGTTGGATCTACAGGTACTCGTCTACTTACCGATTCTTTCGACACCATGTATATGTGTTACCTCATAATGAGCCGGTAATTTTACTTATGTAAACTTAATCAAGATTACTCCACCCACTTTGACCTCGGATAATATATGTCTCACTTCATTCGGTCTTTCTTTTTGTGGTTATGTCATTTGATTGCGTATATATACCTTAATCTTTCTACTATTGCTATTGGGATATACACTCTGTCGTTTTCTATGTGTCTACATATCTTGTCAGAAAACCTGAGACCCTCTCCCACTGCCACCCTACCAAACCCTCTTACCGTAACTTTGTACATATAATAGTATACACTTTACTTAGCGGTCAGGTTCAAGCTACGTACTCTGTCCTACGAACCCCGAACACGTGACGCCACTGGGTCTCCCTACCATACCCCTCCCTCCCCCCCCAAGTCTTACCCCTTGTGCACATGTGGACATCGTCTGAGTACAGCTACATACCATTTTGGTTATGTTATAACATTAATTGGAGGTTAATTTTATTTATTTAAATATAAAATTTTTTGACATTTTTTTTAATTTTTTTATTTCGTACGAACACCATGGATAATTAATGTACCGATTCTTCACAGACAAATATTGAAATAAAAAAAAGAATTTAGTATATAGTATCTAAAAAGATATGAAAATAAAAACACTATACGAAGTAAAGGAGAAACAGAGTGAGGGTATTAATCAAATAAATTTTAAATGACTCTTGAATGTATACACAAACCGGACTTTTATTGTCACTTTTACTCAATGAAGAAAACTCTTTCGGTAAGATTGTTCAAGAAGGTTCCCATACGAGAAGAAGGAGAGTTCAAATTAGGAAGTAAGGATGAGAAAGTTGTCTTAATTTTGATGGTTTCATTACTTAAACCTTCTCCCTCTATGTAACTCAGATACGTCTATAGAACAAAGAGAATTTTGAAAACGGTTGATTGCAATGTAAAGTATCACCTAACACGGATTATGTTAATAGTAACAACAAGATTACCACTCGTAGATATGAAACGTAAGGAAGATGTAAATAATTAACCTTAACGAAACATTCGTTCTCAACAGAAAAGTGGTGGTAAGTAAACACTAAGTCAGTAAATATAGTCGTACGGAGTACTTATGATTGAAATAAGAAACCCAAAATTAGATTTTGATGGTAATAAAATAAAAAGTGTAACAAAGTGGAACCAGTAAACCTAGAGAAGATTTAACCGTGGAAACAGGAAAGCTGTAATGGGAAGTAGGTGAGGGGAGAGGAAAAACCATATAGACACGAAAGACCGTAGTGTCCTACAACAGATCCACATAGTGGTTCGGGACCTTAATTGGTAGTGAGTTCTTTGGGACCGAAAAATTTAATTCCTTACCGTAAATTTCTGGTTTTGGACCCTTGATCCATTTACACAACGACGACCACACAGTAACAAAGATCCAGGGTATCCGTCTGTCTCGACACTTAATTTATAAACGTTTGACTAAGTTCACATGTTTTATATATAAATAGATACATAAATACATCGATATATATATATATATATATATGACTTTACTTGTACTCAAAGAATTACTATCAAGGTTGAGAATTAGGTGGTGGTGTGTTTAGTAATATCGTTAAGGAAGAAACTGTTACTCTTTGAACCGAGAGTAATGAATAAAAATAAATAAATAAAAACCGACACGACCTAGAAACGACGAAGGGCCCAAAAAGAGATCAACTTCACTCGTCTCCAATGAGAGACCAACACCACGGACCCAAAGAGTGACGTCACAGAAGAGAACAACGACTCGTACCCGAGATCCCACAAACTTGAGTCATCAACACCGTGTGTCCGAATCAACGGGACGCCGTACACCCTAGGAGGACCTAGTCCCTAGTTTGGACACAGAGGACGTAACCGTCCGTCTAAGAAATGGTGACTCGGTGGTCCCTTCGGGATAAATGAAAAATTTTAGATCATATTACATGTCGTTAAAGTCTACACTCTCATGTTCCGAACTCATGTTTACAAAAGAGAAATTGAAATACTATAGGTCGGTTTTGTAACAAAAGGTTCTAAAGAATTCAGTTGAGGAAAGAAGGAACGGAGGAAGTCATACCAATTATGTCTATCCAAATAAATAATGTCAGAAGTAAGGTAGAAATTTTTTTTATACATAATAAATAAATATACCAACGTGACCCAGAGTCAACACCGTGTGCCCTAGATGCTATAAGTGACACCGTACGTTTGAGAATCAACATCGTACACCCTTGATCAAGGGGTTCGTCCCTAACTTAGGTCCATCGACGTAACGTCGAGTCTCAGAATGGGTAACCTTGTGGTCTCTTCGGGACGTAAGGTAGAACTCAAAGACACTGTAGAACCGAAACTAAAAATTTTCAAAATGTGATTTTAAGTTAAAAACATCACATACTAAGATTCACAAAACTGTTTACGTGTCTAAACACATAGGTGANCTCTTCTGAGAACTCTCAGGGAACCTGACGTTCCTCTCGGTTGGTCAGGTAAGACTTCCTCTAGTCGGGACCCTAAAGAAACCTTCCTTACTGCGATTTCGACTTTGAGGTCATAAAACCGGTGGAGTACGCTTCTCAACTGAGTAATCTTTTTAGAGACTACGACCCTCCCTAACCTCCGTCCTCCTCTACCCCTGCTGTCTCCTACTCTACCTACCTACCGTAGTGCCTGAGCTACGTGCGCTCAGACTCACTTGAGGCCTTCAATCACTACCCGACCCTCCGGACCGCACGACGCTAAGTACCCCAGCGTTTCTCAACCTGTACTGACTCGCTGACTTGACTTGACTTTGAGATCATGAAACCGGTTGAGCACACTTCTCAACTGAGTGACCTTTTTTGGGACTACGACCCTCCCTAACCCCCGTCCTCCTTTTCTCCTGCTGTCTCCTACTCTACCGACCTACCGTAGTGACTGAGCTACCTGCACTCAAACTCACTTGAGGCCCTCTACCACTACCTGTCCCTCCGCATGACACGTGACTCTAAGTACCCCAGCGTTTCTCAGCCTGTACGGACTCGCTGACTTGACTTGACTTGAATTCGGTAACATCGGATTGAGGAAAGGGGTCAGGGACTCTCAGGGACCAGGACAAAAGGTAGGGATGTGTAAACGGAAAAAGTCTTACGGTAGATTTAACTTGTTATGGTATACACCGACAAAAAATACCGAAGAAAGTTAATCTATTTATGTAAACTTTTGGTAGGTAAAACAGCGTATCTGGTTACCAAGGAAGGGAAAATAGAGTCTTATCAAAACATACAATGCTTACATGACATAAAACCAGTATGTAATTGAACAATTCTCTGTTTACCAAACAAAAGTCTAAAACCACTAATACTTACTTCGACGATATTTGTAGGAACATGTCCAAAAACACACTTGTATTCAACAGTTAAGGAACCCATTTACGGATCATCCCCCACGACCCAGTATACCATTCACAAACAAAATGAAACATTCTTTTTCGATTTAAAATGTAATGGGTTGTTGACACACAATTCTTAATGTCAATGAGGAGTAGGAATTGTCATAAAGAAAGAAAATAAAAAACAGAAAATTAGTTGCACACACACACACACACGCACACACAAACACGTACGTGTGAGTCAATGATTCGACACAGACTGAGAAATGTTGGAGTACCTGAGATCGGGTGGTCCGAGTCTGAGACAGGTACCTAAAGGATCCGTTCTTATAACCTCACCCAACGGTAAAGGAAGAGGTCATTTGTACATCACTATGGAATGATACCAAAATTGAAAGTAAAGGTATTACTTATTGTTACGACTTATTGAAAAGGTTACGAGTAAAAGTTAGGTATATAGAAGAAACCATTTTACGGACAAGTCTAAAAACTGGGTAAATACCCAAAACAACAATAAAACAAAACAATTCTAATGAGGTGGTAGGTTTAAAAATTTAACTTCATAATAACTACATGTGATAATACGATCAAAGTTCACATGTTATATCACTAAAACGAAAATTTATGTAATACTTTACTAGTGGTGTACAGTAACAACTTAAAATTGACTTGAGAGATAATGAATCCATGATACATTAGTGTATTAATTTACGGCAAACGTTTACAAGAAGAGTTAGACGACGAACAGAAAAATAAGGTAATAGTCCTAAAAACGTCTCGTTTTCAAAAATTAAAAGTATTTCAGGTTAAATAGTTAGATAATAAATTACAAAAACGAAAACCATAAAATAGATTTCCGAGAAACCGATTGGACTCCAGGTTGTTTTAAGTTCAACGAAAAACACATAAAAAGTGTCGTACACCATTACAAGTAAAAATATGAATATTTACAGGATAACAAGGTGGTTGAAACAACTTTTCCAATAGATAACTCAAGGGAAACGTGAAAACAATTTGCAATTAACTTACACATACAGGGAACTGTGACCCTAACAGTAAACAATGAAACTATTTCACACCTAGGACCACGATTGTGATATCACATGTGACATCGAAATACGTCTACTCAAGGCTATGGTTTTTCCAGTGGTCATGTATGGATGTGAGTGCTGGACTGTGAAGAAAGCTGAGTACCAATGAATTGATGCTTTTGAACTGTGGTGTTGGAGAAGACTCTTGAGAGTCCCTTGGACTGTAAGGAGAGCCAACCAGTCCATTCTGAAGGAGATCAGTCCTGGGTGTTCTTTGGAAGGACTGATGCTGAAGCTGAAACTCCAGTACTTTGGCCACCTCATGGGAAGAGCTGACTCATAGGAAAAAAGTCTGATGCTGGGAGGGAATGGGGGCAGAAGGAGAAGGGGACGACAGAGGATGAGATGGCTGGATGGCATCACCGACCAAGAACACTGGAGTGGGTTGCCATTGCCTTCTCCACACATTCAGCTACTAAAAGCAAAAAAAAGGCGAGCAGACGTGGAAACCTAAGGTTGGCCTATGGTTAGGGGGCTCTGGGTGGGTTGACCTCCACAGAGTGATAGAGACAAATGGGACATGTTCTCCACTTCAAGCATTGGCACATGGGCCACAGCCTATACTAAGCACACAGGACACTGTTAGGATCAGGGTTAAGGTCAAACTCTACCTTCCTTTGCAGCACAGCTTGAGGTTTTTATACACTGCCTGTACTCCTGTTTGCAGCTCTCACATTTTTGAGATCCCTCATCCTGCTAGCAAATGGATGTATCCTCCACTGTATGTCATGAATCCCCAGAAGACCTCTCTCTTCAGGAAGCCCACATAGTGTCATGATCCAGCAGATGATCTTCTGACTGGCATATCCCCAGTGCCTAAAACAGTGCTAACACATAATTGGTGCCCATTAAATACTTGCCGAGTGAATGAATGAATTGCTATAGTGTACTTGTTAAGAGGTAGTTTCTGGAGTCAGACAGACCAGAATTCCAGCCCAGGTTCTGCCTGGGGAAAGATAACTTACCCTCCCTTGGCCTTGGTTTCCTTATCTGTCAAATAATAATAATAACAGTATCATAACAAGACATTAGCTACTATTATTATTTTGTATACCAACTGCAGGCAACTGGTCCAGACTGCCAGGGGTGCTGAACTGAAGGTTCCGTGGTCTCATTTTGATTCGATGAAAGAGAGTGCTCTAAGGCCTGCTGTGGGTGAAGATGGGGAAAGTGAGAGCTTACTTGTAGGGAAATTGCCTTCTCCGGTTTGCCTGGCCAAGCCCAAGCTATCTGGAGTAGTCTTCAGGGAGAAGCAAATTACACACACATAACTAATAGCTTTTATCAACCAGGCAGGTTTCAGAAAAAAACAAACAAACAACTTATGCCTTCAGTAGAACTCTCCCCCAGAGTGAGAGCAAGGGATGAGGGAAGGTCTGCCTACTAAAATTCTGAAACCATTCAAATAGATCACAACTTTCCCAAGAGTTGAAAATAGCATTCAGACCCTTCATCAAAGAGCTCCCTAGTCTGAGTCCACCATCAACAGAGAAACAGACCATCAATGGGAAGTCATTTCCCTATTCCTGAGTGGAATCTTTGGCTCTATAAGCAGAATGGCTGCCTTACCATGTTCTTGAGTTTGTCAAATGTCACACACTATATTTCAAACATGTGAAGTTGACATCATGTGAGCAATATTGCACTCATTTCCGACCCTATTTGAACTTCAAAGGAGATGTCAGACACATTGGCCTCACTTAAATGGGTGGTACTTTTGATCAAGTGGTACCTGATGGCCAAGAAGACTTAGAATCCCATGTATAATTAGACATGGAGCCAAAAAAGGGAATTTTTGACTAAAGGTAAATGAACCTAAGTCTTGGAAAGTTTGAGTTCGGCTGGAAACACAAAGCACATGAGGTCAGAGTAAGTCTTAAATTCTCTATCTAAAAACACTCCAATGACATCATCTTGAGTCTGGGAGTGTCCTTGGGCTCTGGAGAAGTGTGAGCTCGAAAGCCTCTCTGGAGAAAAAAACCTTTCCCACCACCAAATCCATCCAAGGACTTTTAGCTCTCAACAAAGCTGCAGGGTGGACTGGGCTACAGAAGGGTGCTGTGAAGGTGGGAGTAACCTTTCACTTCCGCTCCTTGAGTCTGCTTCACCAAATGACAAACTTGCCTATGTGCATTACTTGAAAATTTCATAAACACTGCCCTCCAGAAATACCTCCTTCTTGACCTTTTTTTTACAACTTCACCTATTTTTTTATAACTTCAGGGCCTGACATTCATCATGGTCAGGGAATTTGGACAAACCTTAGGGAGACCTTACCAAACAAGAACATGTGGCTCAAGCAAATGGATGCCATCTGCCAGTTAGCAAGGATTGTAGGCAAGGGACATCCAAAAGGGAACAAATTTTGAGAGCAGTCTCGGGGTGAAGGCTCCAGCTGAGGAGCAGAGACCGGAGAGATATTGTCCTGGGATCTGGCTACTTGAGGCCACTGAGGGCTAAACACAGTAACAGAAAGGGGAGATTAGAAGGCAAGGAAGATAAATGTTCACACTTTCCCTGAATCCATGCAAAGAAGCCTTCATTCCAAAGTCCTCTATCTATATCAGACAGAGGGGAGACAAAGCTGAAAGACTGCTCCCCTTCTTTCCTCTGCCCACCTCCCTCTCTTGCCAAATGAAGTGGGTACAAAGGGGCCTGTGAATAATTGTGTTTTACAGAAAGGCTAGGCCTCCCTTTTCCTGATAAGAAATTTTAAATAGTCATTCTCTAAATAGAAAGGATTTCACACAAGTTATTTTTGCTTCACCCCTGGGCAAAAACTACAGAGAATATCCCATATGAATATAGATTAAAAAAAACTCTCAACAAAATTCAAAACAGGTAAATTCATAGGACAGAGATTATATTAATGGTTGCCAGGGGCAAAGGAGAGGGGAGAATGGGGAGTGACTGCTTAATGTGTCTGGGGTTTCCTTTCGGGGTGATGGAAATGTTCTGGAACTAAATAGTGATGATGACTGCATAATACTATGAATGTACTAAATATCACTGAGTTCAACACTTTGCAATGGTTGAAATAGTGAATTTTATGTTATGTATGTTTAACCACAATTAAAAAATCTATAAAATATCAGTAAACTGAATTCAACAACATATAAAAAGGATTACATACAATGACCAAGTGAAAATTTTCCCCCAGGAATTCAAGATTGGTTTAAAATATGAAAATCAATCAATGTAATATGCTATATTAATAGAACAAAAGACAAAACCCACATGCTCATCTCAGTAGATGTAGGACAAGCATTTGACACAGTCCAATATCCTTTCATGATAAAAACACTCAACAAACTAGAAATATAAAGTAATTTCCCCAATCTGACAAAGGACATCTATGAAAAATCCACAGCTAACATCAGATTTACCCACAGATAAAATCACTGCAGATGGCGACTGCAGCCATGAAATTAAAAGACGCTTGCTCCTTGGAAGAAAAGCTGTGACAAACCTAAACAGCATATTAAAAAGAAGAGACATTACTTTGCCAGCAAAGGTCCATCTAGTCAAAGCTACGGTTTTCCAGTAGTCACATGTGGATGTGACAGTTGGACCATAAAGAAGGTTGAATGCAGAAGATTTGATGCTTTTGACCTGTGGTGTTGAAGAAAACTCTTGAGAGTCACTTGGACTGCAAGGAGATCAAACCAGAATTTTCACTGGAAGGACTGATGCTGCAGCTGAAGCACCAATACTTTGGCCACCTGATGTGAAGAGCTGACTCATTGGAAAAGACCCTGATGATGGAAAGATTGAAGGCAGGAGGGGAAGGAGATGACAGAGGATGACATGGTTGGATGGCATCACTGACTCAATGGACATGGGTTTGAGCAAGCTCCAGGAGATGGTGAAGGACAGGGAAGCCTGGTGTGCTGAAGTCCATGAGGCTGCAGAGTCGGACATGACTGAGCAACTGAACAACAACATCAAGATCAGATTTAACAGCATAAAACTGAGAGCCTTCTCCCTAGAGATCAGGAATAAGATAAGGATAGCTACTCTTACCATTTCTATTTGACATTGTACTAGAGATTCCAGTCAAGCCAATTAGGCAAGAGAAAGGAAAAAAGGCATCTATATTGGAAAGGAAGAAGTAGAAATATTCCTGTTCACAGATAATATAATCTTATATGCAGAAAATCCTAAAGAATCTACTCAAAAGCCATAGTAGAGCTAGGAATCATGTTCATCAAGGTTGCAAGATACAGGATCAATATACAAAAATCAATTGTACTGCTATACACTAACAGACAAATTGAAAATCAAATTAACCATTCCATTTGCAATAAAGAATGATTAGGAATAAATTTAACAAAAGAAGTGTAAGATGCACACTGAAAAGTATAAAAGTCACTGAATGAAATAAAAGAAAACCTAAATAAATGGAAAAACATTCCTTGTTTATGGATCAGAAGACATATTGTTATGATGGCAATACTCTTTAAAATGATCTACAAATTTAGTACAATCCCTAAAAAAATCCCAACTGGCTTTTCTTGCAGAAGCTGACATACTGAACCTAAAATTCATATGGAAATGGCAAGAGACCCAGAGCTAAAACTATAAAAACTCTTAGAAGAAAACAGTGTTGTAAATCTTCATGACCTTGGAGTAGATAATGGATCCCTAAACAGGACACCAAAATCACAAGTGACAAAAGAAAAAAAAAAAGGGATACACAAAATTTTCGTGGACTACAGAAAAATTTAAAACTTTTGTACTACAAATTATACCATCCAGAAAGTTAAAAGACAACATGCAGAATGGGAGGAAATATTTGCAAATCATATATTTGATAAGGGACTTGTATCTAGAATACATATATATATAGCTCTTACAACTTAGTAACAAAAAGTGTGTGTGTGTGCTTAGTTGCTCAGTTGAGTCCGACTCTTTGCCACCCCATAGACTGCAGTTGCCAGGCTCCTTTGTCCATGAAGATTCCCCAGGCAAGAATACTGGAGTGGGTTGCCATTTCCTTCTCCAGGGGATCTTCCCAATTCAGGGATCAAACCCAGGTCTCCTGCATTGCAGGCAGATTCTTTACCTACTGAGCCACCAGGGAAACCCAGTAACAAAAAGACATATACCTCAAATAAAAGCGGGCAAAGGTCTGAATAGACATATTTCTCTAAAAAGAATATTTATTTAACATTTTCAAAGGGCCCATGGGACACCAATGTGCCTTTCTGGAAAAGGGCATGGGTGGAGCTCAGGATTGCTGCTGTGCTGCCCCCGCTTAGTTGTGCCAACTCTTGCAACCCCATGAACTGTAGCCTGCCAGGTTCCTCTGTCCATGGGGTTTTCAGGCAAGGATACTGGAGTGAGTTGCCATTTCCTTTTCCAGGGGATCATCCCCACCCAGGGACTGAACCTGCGTTGCAGGTGGATTCATTACCTGCTAAGCCATTGGAGAAACCCCTAAAGGAGAATATACAAATGGCAAATAAGTTCATGAAAACTGCTCATTATCATTAGCCATCAAAGAAATGCAAATCAAAACCACAAAGAGATACCACTTGGCACCCACTATGATGCAGATAATCAAAGACAGATTTTGCCAACAAGCTTTGGCAAGGATGGGAGAAATTGGAAAGCTCACAAGCTACTGGAATGGAAAACAGTGCAGCCACTTTGGAAAATAGTCTGGCACATCCTTAAAAGGTTAAACATAGAGTTATCATAAGACCCAAAAATCCTACTCTACGTACATATGCCTAAGAAAAATGAAAATGAAAAAAAAAAGAAAATGTATGTCCACCCAAAAACTTGCATCCAAATGTTCATAACATGACTTTTCACAATGACCAAAAGGTGGCAACAAATCAAATGTTCAAACTGATGAATGGATAAAGAAAATGAGATACATCCATACAATGGAATATTATTAAGCCATAAAAACAAGGAACCTTGAAAATACTGAGAAAAGCAAAAAAAAAAAAATTAAAACCCCAAAGGCCACACATTATACTATTACATTTATATGAAATGCTCAGAACAGGAAAATCCATAGAAAAGAAAGATTAGTGGTTGCCAAGGGCTGGGGCTGGGGTAGGGGGTAGGGAAAATGAGAAGTGACTGCTAATGTGCAAGGAATTTCTTTTTGGTGTGATGAAACTATTCTGGAATTGGATAGTGGTAATGATTTTACCTTAGAAGAAACAGAGTAGCCATCATGGTCAACAAAAGAGTCCGAAATGCAGTACTTGGATGCAATCTCAAAAACAACAGAATGATCTCTGTTCGTTTCCAAGGCAAACCATTCAATATCACAGTAATCTAAGCCTATGCCCCAACGAGTAACGCTGAAGAAGCTGAAGTTGAACGGTTCTATGAAGACCTACAAGGCCTTTTAGAACTAACACCCAAAAAAGATGTCCTTTTCATTATAGGGAACTGGAATGCAAATATAAGAAGTCGAGAAACACCTGGAGTAACAGGCAAATTTGGCCTTGGAGTACAGAATGAAGCAGGGCAAAGGCTAATAGTTTTGCCAAGAGAATGCACCGGTCATAGCAAACACCCTCTTCCAACGACACAAGAGAAGACTCTACACATGGACATCACCAAATGGTCAATACCAAAATCAGATTGATTATGTTCTTTGCAGCCAAAGATGGAGAAGCTCTATATAGTCAGCAAAAACAAGACCGGGAGGTGACTGTAGCTCAGACATGAACTCCTTATTGCCAAATTCAGACTTTAATTGAAGAAATCATGCATCGAACCTAGACTGGCGATTCATTTCACATATGATATTATACATGTTTCAATGCCATTCTCCCAAATCATCCCACCCTCGCCCTCTCCCACAGAGTCCAAAAGACTATTCTATACATTTGTGTCTCTTTTGCTGTCTCACATACAGGGTTATCGTTACCTTCTTTCTAAATTCCATACATATGTGTTAGTATACTGTATTGGTGTTTTTCTTTCTGGCTTACTTCACTCTGTATAATAGGCTCCAGTTTCATCCACCTCATTAGAACTGATTCAAATGTATTCTTTTTAATGGCTGAGTAATATTCCATTGTGTATATGTACCACTGCTTTCTTATCTATTCATCTGCTGATGGACATCTAGGTTGCTTCCATGTTCTGGCTATTATAAACAGTGCTGTGATGAACATTGGGGTACACGTGTCTCTTTCAATTCTGGTTTCCTTGGTGTGTATGCCCAGCAGTGGGATTGCTGAGTCATATGGCAGTTCTAGTTCCAGTTTTTTAAGGAATCTCCATACTGTTCTCCACAGTGGCTGTACTAGTTTGCATTCCCACCAACAGTGTAAGAG